>CM072511.1:89919579-89952079 GCA_036898135.1 Oncomelania hupensis | reverse complement strand
GTATTAACGTCCAGTTTCGTTCGATGGTATCTCTGTTTCGCTAAGCTAATTTCCTCCATGTTTGTCGTCAGTATTTCTGCTGTCACATAGGCCCCCCAAAAAACTATTCTTACACGTGGGTAAGAATTGGTACTGAAATGGTGGCGCAAATATGTACATGCATTATTTACATAGAGTACTGGGGAAGAGGTCACTGGGGTACAAAGCTGGGTGCATCCACCCGCAACTGTGAGGGGTTGGAAGCAAGGTTAGGTTTGTCTACAGTGGGCACGGGGTATCTGCTGAGGTAGTCAGCTCCATGGTTACTCTTCCCGGGTATGTATTCTACATGAAATGAGTAGGGCTGTAGCAAGAGTGACCAACGCATGAGTCTGGCGTTGAGTTTCTGCGATGACGCAAGGAAGGTTAAGGGTTGGTGATCGCACTGCACCTTGAAATGAGCGCCATACAAATACATCTGGAATTTCTGGATGGCCCAGACCAATGCCAAACATTCTTTTTCTACTGTTGCGTAATTGTGTTCAGCTTTGTTTAATTTCCGGCTGGCATACGCGACTGGCAGGAGAAGTGTGGGTCATTGGGGTCAGATTGTAGTAGGGTTGCTCCTAAACCTTGATTGCTCGCATCTGTGCGTAGCACGAATGGTTGGGTTGCATCGGGCAACTTCAGGATGGGTTGTGAGGTGAGTCTAGCTTTCAGGGTTTGGAACGCATCTTCGCACTCGGCATTCCATTCTACTTTCTCGGGCGCTTTCTTCTTGGTTAGATCCGACAATGGCGCGGCGATGGAATTGAAGTTGGCAACGAATTTCTGGTAGTAGCCACATAGGCCTAGAAACGATTGCACATCCTTCTTGTTTATCGGGCGCGGTGCCTTGTTCATTTTCGCGATGTTCTTGTCTTCCGGAAGAAGACTGCCGTGTCTGAGTGTGTGACCGAGAAATTCTATCTCTTCGTACCCTAGCAAGCACTTTGTCGGGCGGGCTGTGAGTCCGGTTTCCCTAAGTCGCTGAAGAACCGTAGAGAGAAGTCTTAAATGGTCATCCCAGGTGTGGGTCGCGATTAAGATATCATCCATAAAGTGATGGAGTTCTTCTTCTTGAATGGGCGCGAGAAGTTGTTTCATCATTCGTGAGAAAATGCTTGGTGCGTTGTTCAGTCCAAACGGTAAGACATTGAACTCATAGTGGCCATCAGCTGTACTGAAGGCAAGATACGGTCTTAGGTGCTCTGGCACCGGTATCTGATAGTACCCTTTGCTTAGGTCTATTCGCGAGAAGTATTTTGCGTTATGCAATTTCGCGAACAGTTGTGCTGTGTCTGGTAGCGGTTCAGCTTGGAATTCCGTCACGGCATTCAGTCTGCGGTAGTCTATGCATAAGCGATGTTCTCCGCTCGGTTTGCGTAAAAGGACTATTCCAGCGCTGTATGGGGAGGTTGAGGGGGAAATTATTCCAGCCTCTAATAGGGTGGCTATCTCCTGCTTGACAGCGGTTTGTTTGGCAAGAGGGATAGGGTACGGTTTTACTCGGACAGGGGTAGTGTCAGTCAAGGTCATTGTCACTTCAACTAACGGTGTCTGTCCAGGTATGTCCGTCAACACTGCTTGGTGTTGTGCAACTATCCCCATTATCTGTCTTTGTCTGTCTGTCGATAGTTTTGGGTTGATAGCTACGTCTCTGTACGTCTCGCTACTTTTCAGCGGATACTCGATAGCTAAGTCCTCTGTAGCTTCGACTTCTTCTGCTATAGACAAAGCCAATAGGTGATCGGTGGATGTTGCGGCGTCGCGTAGGTTTTTGCGCTTTTCTGTGAGCGGCAGTGGGCCTACGATCTCTACTGCTACTCTGTGGGATGGGGTACCGGTTACGGGCGTTTCGCCTAGCGTTACTGGGACTCCTATCTCTGGTTGGTCTACCTTCTGGCACTGGGGGCAGGAGTGGACAAAGCGCTTAATGTCTCCTGTTATTCCCGGCCAATGATAGTGAGCGGTAATTCTCTGAATTGTTGCACTCACGCCCATGTGCCGGCTAAATGCAATGGCGTGTCCTACCTCTAGTACCTGTGGTCTATGTTTGGCAGGGACAACTAATTGAGAGTGGTCGTGGTCTGTCTGTCTGTACAGTAGTCCGTTTTTCTCCAAGAACTCTCCTTTCTTAGGTGGGTTATGCGCCTGAGGGAGTTTTTTGAAGCATTTAGCTAGTGTGGGGTCAGCTAGTTGATCTGCCCTCATCTCGGCTGGTGCCGGATTAGCAGGGAGATTATCTGCAGCGTCCTGTCTTATCTGTGCTCTAGTTTGGACTGATGCAACCGATGCCGGCGCAATTGGCGTCCCTAAATACACATATTTGCACCCTAGTATGATGTCATACAAAGGTGCATCCATTACTGCCGCTTTTACTTTTCCTGACACATATCGGGAGTCTACATGGACTATCGCGATTGGTAAGGTGGAGGCGGGTATGGATCGATCAGGGCCTTGCAAAGTGACGGTCTCGTCGGTGATGTCATCAGCCGCTACAAGAGTTCGACTGACGATTGCATCGTACGATAATCCGGTGTCGTATAGACATGACGCGGTTTTCCCGTTCACTACAACTTTTTCACTGACTGGGGGTCGAGACTTATCTGAAGTCTCCAGTTCAACGGTACTAGTTTGACTTACAGCCACTGTGTGCGTTTGATTCGCTGTTCTACGGCAATCAACGGTGTTATGGTTAGTTCTTTTGCAGTTAGAACAATATTTCCGGGGGTTTTGACCTTGACCGGGCGGTTTTACCGAGTTTTGGGTTTTCTTGTTATCCGAATTCTGCTGATTCTGATTAGACTGCTGTGTTTGTTGTGGGTGGAGTTTCTGGTTGTTTCCATCTCTGCTGGGTTTATCTGTTACCTTGCGTTTAGCTTCGTTTTCATGCGCGGTGGTGTAACGGTCCGCTAGTTTGATTAGATCAGCTAAGTTCTCGGCACCTTGTTCCGCGGTGAACATCCTAGTTTCTGGCGTCATTGCATCGCGTAACTGTTCGCTAAGGATTAGTTCAGCAAGATCTGCGAATGATTCTTCTAGGTTGGATAAGGCTAACCATTTACGCAAGTAGGTTTCCAATCTGTCTACAAACTGACTGTGGCTTTCACCTTTCTCTTTCCGCGAGTTGCGCAATTTCTTACGGTAGGTTTCGGCGGTCAACTCGAACCAAATCAAGAGTGCTTTCTTGAGAGCTGCGTAATCGTTACTTTGTCCTGTGGGCAATTTCGCATACGCGTCATAGGCTGTACCTCTCAATCCTTGAGCTAATTTAATATTCCATTTGTTATAGTCAAGTTCGAATTCCTGTGCTAAGCGCTCAAACCGATCAAGATATGCATCTATCCTATCAACTTTCTCGTCAAATGGACTTAGAAAAAAATTCATGCCTGGAGTGATGGACGGAGGTTGGGGAGGGTTGTCAGATGAGTTTGACAGTAGGCTAATATTCGGGTCAGTTGCCCGAGCTGCTATCAACTGGTCCCTTTCTTTTTCCCTGGCTTCAATGTCCATCTTTTTAGACGTTCTGCCATCTCTAATTCCATGTTTTTTAACTTTTCTGCATGGTCTCTTTCCTCAGCACGGGCTTTTTCTGCCGCCTTCTCGGCACAGATTCTTTCTTCAGCTCTAGCTTTTTCTGCACAGATTCGTTCTTCAGCTCTAGCTTTCTCGGCATGGATTCGTTCTTCTGTTCTGGATTTTTCCAATTTATCCCATTCTGAGGTTACATACGTGATTAAATCTTGCCCTGCTAGACCTAGTGCTATTCCCTCTTCTCTCAATTCTCGGCGTACTTTGATGAAATCGGCCATGATAGATTTCTAGATTTCCAGAGTCCAAAAGCAAGATAACCTAAATACTACTAGTCAATCTAGATTAACACAAGTACACTCAATATCCCTATGTGAGATGTTACCAGCAATCCACAACAATTTTCAATCAATGCATAAGACACAATTATCTTACATCAATCAATACATACATGTGCATACAACAATCAATTCAATTCATGCACTTCAAAAATCAAGAAAATGTTTTTCCCAATGTAACTGAGTCAACTCTCGGATTTTGTACTAGACCACTGTTACGAATCCTAAGTGAGGTAATGTTTTCTATTCGTTATTATCTTAGGTTACTCAAGATATAGATACAAAAATTGATTATCCCGGACGAGCCCCCATATGTGATGATATTCTGGGAAAGATACGTTTATCTTACTAGGGGGTAAGACTTATTGATAGATGGGCGATGCGCTACCACTATCGATCGTTCTTTTACCAGAAGTCCTAAAGTGGTGTGAGAGACAGATCACGGTACTTTGGTCACATAAAATTTATATTTGTTCTCGGGAATTTTAGTATCATTTGGCTCAACTTGAGAACCGGTGATGACTAATCAAAAGACTAGATTATTATGTCTCAAGAGAAGAAAACTAATAACTACACAACAATACAAATAGAATGACACCAGTCGTATGTATGTAATTTCACTTTTTATATATTCAACACAAACTTTAACATTTCTGCATTAATCGGTAAATTAATAAGTAATATAGTTCCAAGTGCTGGGAAAATGTTTTAACAGGTTTCTTTCGTCATTTGCTACCTGCGGTTACGATTTTCACGGTTCGTAAGTTTCAAAGGTTCTAGTTTCTCGAGGGTATGACTCAGTTCTTGGGGGGGACTTAGCTAAGGTAAGTCGGGCCGCTCTTGAAGCTGTGGGGTTTGGACGTGGTCAGGTAGAATCGTGGTAGTTCTCCTTGGTTCCACGGGAGCGACGGTCAGGCGTTCGTCTCCACAAACGTGATCCCAGGTCCGACCTGGAAAAGTCGGAGCTCTGGCTACAGTATTCTCGTTAGCTATAAGTGTGCGGTCCCCTCTGCAAAGTGTCTATAGCATCAGACACCTGCAGGGTTCCCATATGCACAATTCAATTCGAATCTTAAGGCTAAGGTACATCAAACCACATGCATACTGTCTCAGAAACAATAATCTGTTTCTGTAACTATATATCAAGAACATATTATTTATACATGGCAATCAATATACAATAACCATACACATATCAAAACTATTAGTGTTATCTTACTTGTAGACTCTGGGACTCGTGAAATCGTCTTTTACGTCTCTAGCACCCTCTTGATGAGATGGAGATAGACGAACACTGCAGTTTGTTCCTTTGGTCGACCCTCACAGCTTAACAGTTCTTTTGCGACTGATCAGTTGAGATTTGGTCCCCAAAGGTATGCAAAAGTTCCCCATAGTCTTCTGACCAATCGTTTTTAGCTCTTGTTTTCGATAATCTCGCCTCTACAGAATTATGGTTCTAATTTGAATAGTTCCTCCCCTTCTCTCTCGTCACTGGACACGCATAATCACTTTTCAAGTGGAGTATCAGGGATAGAGTGAAGAACAGATGCCATAACGATAAGCGGTGCCTGCCCAATACGGGTGACATCATCTTGGTAACTTTTGGCTGGAGTGAGCTACTTAGTGTCTCATGGCGAAGACAACGCTATGGTTAGTTTTTGACTAAAGTATGCTATTTAGAATTCTTGGTCGCCAAGCCTGTTGATGGTATCGGTAGCTATTGGCGGTGTGACTGTTTCAAGGAAGTTAATTTGCCATGTGTGGGCTGCTTGTTGGCTAACTATTGTATTAACGTCCAGTTTCGTTCGATGGTATCTCTGTTTCGCTAAGCTAATTTCCTCCATGTTTGTCGTCAGTATTTCTGCTGTCACAAGGCCTTGCAAAGACTATTCTGCAAGGCACAGTGCAAGGAGGTGGAAGAAGAGGAAGACCGAAAAAGAGGTGGGAGGACAACATTCGAGAATGGACTTGTTTGACACTGAGCGAAGCCATCAGGGCTGCTGAGGACAGAGAAAGATGGAGTATGCTGGTTAAACGATCATCTGTGGTGCCCCTACGACCTCCGGGTTACGGGACAGGGTAGGATAGGATAGGATAGGAAACGGAAAAGCACCCGGCATATATTTAAACATTAAAACATGCATGCAAAGCCATAAATGAAGCACTTAGGGAACACTAATACACAAACACATACATACACACAGAGAATGCCAAATCAGTACAATCAGTAATAAGACAACAGGTGATAAAAAATATTAAAAATAAAAATGCAGTTGACGTTATATGCACACTCAGGCGCTATCCCACACACTCTTGTCTGCACACACACACACACACACACACCCACACACCCACCCACACACACACACCCACCCATACACACACATACACACATATTAAATTCATAGCATTAGGAATAATTCAGCAATAATTACAATAAATCCACAGAAAGCGTCGGAATCGCTTAAAAAAAAAAAAAAAAAAAGTAGGCATCCTCATAAATACATTGATTATTACATATTAAATTGCTTATTGCATTTACATTTGTGTAACACAGTTTATCTGGGACCTACTGTACTTTGAACATGACCCATCGACAGATCCTTTTAACATTTCAAGTGAGTGTTGCCCCCATTAAAAAAATGCTTACAACAAAAAATAACTTTCGAAAGAATAGTTGTTTTTTGTTTTTAATGAATTAATTCCTGAGTTTTTGTGCCTATTAATAGCAACAATCGTTGGCTCGCCAGCCAACATTCTGGAGCTAAAAATAGCAGCTACCAAAGCCGGTAAGAGACAAATTGCTCCGTGGGGTGTTCGATTTAGGTTGACACAATAGACACTACCCTACGCCGCATACTTCAAGAGGTGTGGCCCACTCAGAAATAGGGTCAAAGTTCACATGTCTGTACCGTTCAAAACAGGGGAAATCACTCTGTGTTAGAACCGACATTGAAAATTCAAACTTTAGCGGTTGGTTTGAGCAACGAAAGTCTACTTTATCACCGCTTATGTAAAACCAACTCGAATTACAGGGTAAACCTGTTTTTGCCAAAAGTAAACGAAGACTTCGAAATGGGGCGT
This sequence comes from Oncomelania hupensis, assembly GCA_036898135.1. Lineage (NCBI taxonomy): Eukaryota > Metazoa > Mollusca > Gastropoda > Littorinimorpha > Pomatiopsidae > Oncomelania > Oncomelania hupensis. The sequence goes on along the minus strand of CM072511.1, from coordinate 89,945,105 downwards.
TTTAAATATTAAATTGCTTTAGAATCCATTTTCCCTGACAAGTTCGCTGTTATTATTGAAAATTATTTGTAAAGAAAAATACAGTAAATAAATAAACCAAAGATATTATATATATAGATACTTTCAAAAGAGTTATTTTTGGTGTAAGCTTAATTTTTTCAGTGGGGCAGCACTCACTGTAAATGTTTTAAAAGACCTGTCGAGAGGGCGTGATCAAACCGATGACCCAAGTTCGAATCCCGTGGTGGGCGATATAAAATGTGGCCATTTTCACTGTCCATTTTAGCAGTATGATTGCTTTGGTGGTTCAGTGTTGATTCAGGTCCCTACCCCTCTTTCCCTTGGATGGTTATCCCCGTCTGCCATATCGCCAATGGTGGGTGTAGACGTTAAACCTCAATGTTCATTCATTCGTGATCAAAGTGGGTCCTTTGAAAGGAGCTATCCTGCACGAGAACTCTCAGGATGCCTGGTAACAATTATGCGGATGTCCCGTACCACACTGGGTATAGTCTGTGCCCCTACCTAAGAGCCTTGCCATGCTATGAATGACGACATGATCTGGTGGTGTGGGTGAGAAGGATAACCTCATATTCCATTCTCCAGCCTGCCCTCCCCCACCCTTTTTAATATGATAGTGATCACGTAGATCTAGAAGTTGCAGAAAATCTCCATCTTCACACTACAGTTTCTCTGTCCTAAAACGTTATTGAAGGTTGGGATCTACCGGGTGACATCTAATCACCAGTTGTTCTCCGTTCACACTTTATTTTAGATCTATAAGTTTCACCGCAATGGACGGGAGAAAATAATAAAGTACGCATATAAAGCGTAAAATATTATTTGCACTTTCTTGTCATGTTCCAGATTGTCATGAACTGGCTAGTTTTAACTCTGCCTATTACTATTCAGCCTTGTGTAGTAATTGTAACATTAAGAGAGTTAGTATAGTACACAGCAGCAATTAAATTACACAGCAGGCCACACACAGCGAGCTAGCCACACACAGCGCAGTGAGTCAGCACTTGAGCTTTGAATCTGACCGTTTTAACCAATCAGAAGCAGGCTAAGCGGGTAGAGCAGTTCTGACTGTGTCAAATCCTAACACAGTTTTAATCAGTCGTGTGTGAGACGAGGAAGAGTGAACATCTACATAGATAGCTAGAGAAATCTCTTCACTCATAGACCAGGAAGCAGGACTTTAGAATCTCAGAAATCTATCAAGTCATCACGGGCCTGAACTTGTCAAACAGGTAAATGAACACCCTTCTGTTTCATCGTGATATATTTGTATTATTGTTGAAATTATGTTTGAAGAATTTGCTATGCATAAATGTGAATTGTTAATCCGAATTTGCGTGACCATGTGGAAAAGCCGAACACGTGGCGAAACACGACCGGTTGCGCCGCCATGTTGTATACCGTACGGAACCACTGTTGTTTAACTTATATGTATGTTTGCAGACCAGTGGCTGTACCACTGAAGGTTTATAATATTATTAATTCTGTATGTGTATAGTTAGGCACGTTTGATATTTATGTATGTATAGGAATTTAGAGTGAGATTCCAGTGGACCCCGGAAGTAGCAGAATGTTCGTCGCTTATGTATAGAGATGTGGAGCTATCACTGAGGGCTACTTTGGCTTTCAGTGAGACGCTCTGCACAAACCGATTATTCAGGGTTGTGCAGAATTTCGTCTCTTATATTACAGACGAGCAGGCGAGCTATCCTGTGCACCCCACTCCACAGAAAAGACGAGTTGGTTGAGGAGCCTCTACCGCACAAGTCGGACAGAGCTACCTTGAAAAACACCCTGTCAGACCCCACAGCGTGGCAAGGGAACCCAACTACACAACTACACAGGTGGGCCAGAAGCTACCTCACAGAAGGACTTCGCACGCACCATCTAGCAGTTAAGTGTAACGACAAAGGTGCACTTAAACTGATCGAAACAGGACCACAGTAGTCCAACTCTTCAGAAACTGTAAAACGGACCACAGTAGTCCAAATCTACATGCAAAGTAGTAGCAAGTGCCCGAGGAAGATATAACAGCTGCCTAGACTATCAGCGATCGAACTATTAGCAGTAACTGAGACTTTTTAAGTTAGATTAGTACTTAGAGAATCTTGTATAGAGTAGAAGAAATAAATGTGTGATTTTAACTGTTATCAAGTGGCTGGACTACATATGATTCATAGCCGTGTGAAAGCTAGTGTGACAGTAATCTTTTACCATTTTTCTATCTATTTCTGTACCCCAACCTTAACACAGAACGAGCTAAACAAATAAATTTATTAAAGTAATTCATAGGGTGACTTACTAGCAGATCCCACCGAATAAACGTGAGGGTCCATAATTCCATTGTGCAGAGCCCATAAACCCCACGTGACACTTTAATTGGCGAGCCTAGCTAGGATCTGTGTATAATAGGAATTGGGTATAACCGGACCTAAGTACAATAAAATTAGATAACAGCAGTAGTAGAATAACTTAGAATAGTGTAAGGGACTGATCAGTTTTGGTGCACTATTCTTTAGTTAAAAACTTTTTTGCTTCAATTATTTTTGTGCCTGTATGTTGCATTGTTCTTTTGCAGGTTTTGCTTAAATAACTGTTGTATGCCATTTGACTCTTGTTTTATTCTATTATTGATTGCGAATTTTATGGTCTTTGCATTGTTGTTATTGACTTGCAATATTGCTAGTGTTTTGGTATTCCACGTGATTCAGAGGTTGTTCATAGACACGTTTGACAATGTCGGACCCAGTGGCCTTGAGATTGCGTTTCAAGGAACTAGGAGAAGCTTTACACTTAGCAGGGGCAGACCTAATTGCGTATATCAATGCAGAGGTAGAGAAACAGGAGGCTAAGGCAGAGAGAGCAGGAGAGAGAACAGAAGAAACTCGAAGCAGAACAGAGAAAAGCAGAACTAGAAGCAGAGCAGAAGAAACTAGCATTAGAGGCAGAGCAAAAGAAAGCAGAGTTAGAAGCAGCAAGAGAGCAGAGGAAACTAGAGCTAGACGCAGAAAGAGAACAGAAGAAAGCAGCATTAGCAGCAGAGAGAGAAGCAGAAAGTAGGAGATGGGAGTATGAGAGGGCAGAAAAGGAAAAAGACAGACAGCATGAGTTAGAGCTAAGAAGATTGGGATCAGGAGCTTCAAGTTCTTCCTCAACCCCTCCCCACTCAGATCAGCTAGAGGTAGCATCCAACCCTGTACAAGGAATGTCATTTCCACTGGGAACATTCAATGAGAGAGAAGAAGGTCTAGATCTCTATCTGACTAGGTTTGAGCGTCTAGCAACAGAGTATAAACTAGATCCCACTCATTGGTCTTTAAGCTTAGTCAAGGGCTTAGAGGAAAGGCTTATGACATCTACAGTAAGCTACCGACTGACAGAGTGACTGACTATCACAAAGTAAAAGAGGCACTCCTAACGGGATTCGAACTAACAGGAGAATGCTACCGGCAAAAATTCCGCACCAACCGGAGAGTGAAAGGAGAGAGCTATGCGCAGTTCGCGGATCGGTTGTCCACAACAACGCTGGATAAGTGGATTAGCCAGTCAGCCACGGCTAAGACGTATGATGGACTGACAGAACTGTTAGTATGGGAACAGCTACGGGAAACCATGACCCCCGAGCTGAGAACATTCTCAGTAGAGCAGGGCGCGGAAAGACTGGAAGATCTGGTCAAGGTCGCAGATAGGTACGTGGCCGCACACGGAGAAGCCAAGAGCTTCAGGCGAGACCTAAAGCCTAACGGGAAAGAGGCACAGAAACGAAGCCCTAACCGGGAAGAGCGCACCGCGAATAAGCCGAATAACCCCAGACCTGGGCAGAATAAAGGACCCAACACGGAATTCGGGAAAAGAGGTCCCGCAGAACAGAGACGGTATTGTTCGTTCTGCAACAGAAACAATCACTCCACCGCAGAATGTTTCAAGTTGGCCGCACAACGTAGGGAAGAGCGCGAAAGCCGGCCAGCGCACAGAGTTCTAACTCAAAGCAGCGGTAACAAGCCACACACAATCGGAGATCACCCATCGGTGACAGACACGGTCAAGGTCAACGGAAAAGAAGCGAACTGTCTGTATGACACAGGTCTATCATACGACGCGATAGTTAGCGAATCTCTTGTATCGCGCGCGGACTTGACAGACAAGACAGTCGACTTACAAGGAGCAGACTTGACGAAACCGACGACTACTTGCCCAATAGCATGGATCGAAGTAGAGAGTAGGTACGTCACAGGACGAATCCAAGCAGCTGTTTTACAGAAACCCCTGTATGATCTAGTGCTAGGTTGTAGGTATGTGTTCTTAGGCACGCCCCCTAAAACTGTAGAGATAGCTGCAGTGCAAACCAGGGCCCAAGCTAAAACCCAACCACCCCAGCCCGAGTTCGCTCCGAATCCAGGACTCGAAGAGATCAAAACAGCACAGAAAGAAGACACCTCGATAGCGAAGTGCTTCCAGAAGCTACCCAAGGCGCACACACCCCGCACAAGGGAGACTTCTACATGGAAGAGGGAGTTCTACATCGACAAGGAGATGGAGATCACACCCAACTAGTACTACCAGCCACCCTTCGAGCCCAAGTACTAGAATTAGGCCACAGCATGCCACTCAGCGGACACATGGGAATTGGAGCCACAGTGCAGAGAATCAGCGCACACTACTATTGGCCAGGAATCACGGAGGATGTCAAGCGCTACGTGAAATCTTGCCACCAATGTCAACGATATTCCCCGCGACATCACACCGTACCAGTTACCTTAGGACCATCGGTAGTAGTCGGCGTGCCATTCCAGCAAGTCTCAGTAGACATAGTAGGACCACTGCCCATGACCAAGAAGCGGAACAGATTTCTACTCACACTCGTCGACGCATGTACGATGTGGTGCGAAGCAGTCCCGTTGCCAGCGATCGACACCAAGAAGATTGCAGATGCACTCATCGCCATCTTTACCAGAGTCGGATTCCCGGACAGCATTAGAACGGACAACGGATCTCAGTTCACCGGCCGCCTGATGCAAGACGTGTTCGAGTTGATACAAGTTCATCACATTCGCACACCACCATACCACCCAGCCAGCAACGGACAAGTAGAAAGACTGAATGGAACCCTTCTCACCATACTCAGGAAAGTCGCCGACGACAATCCAGAAGCGTGGGACACCTACGTGAATGCGGCACTGTTCGCATACCGAGAAACACCCCATGCAGCCACAGGCTACACCCCGTCAACATTGCTATTCGGCAGACCTCTAGCAGGACCGCTAGAAGCCCTACGCAGAAGTTGGACGGAAGCCAAGATAGACGACACACCAAGAGGTGCCACCAAGTACGTCGCAGACCTGCAGGAAACCCTCAAAGCAACGTGGAAGAAAGCTGGTGAAGCACTGAAGAAGGCAAGAGCCCGTCAGGCGAAGTACTACAACCGCCACGCGAAGGACAGAGAACTGCAAGTCGGCGATCAAGTGCTACTCTTACTTCCAAGTGGAACCAACAAGCTGGACATCGCTTGGAGAGGACCGTACCGGGTGACTGCCAAGAAATCCAAGACAGTCTACCAAGTAGAGGTGAACGGGAGAGCCCGATACCACCACATCAATCTCCTCAAGAAGTATACGGACCGACCAGCGACCCCCAGCACTCACAACTTGTTAGCCATCGCCATCGCGGAAGAAGGAGAAAGCATGGAGACCAATGCAGTAGAGTATCCCCTGCACTCCAAAGAAACCTACAAAGACGTGATACTCAACGGAGACCTAGCCGCTAAACAGCAACAGCAAGTACGACAGGTCATTCGACAACATCAGACTGTGCTAACAGACCGACCAGGGAGGACAGACCTCGTCGAAGTAACCTTAACGGTGACCGACCCAACACCCGTCCGCCAGAAGCTCTACCCGATGCCACTGTCTCAGCAGCGAGCCATCAAGGAAGAGATAGACACCTTACTGGCAGCCGGAATCATCTCAGAGTCTACTTCACCCTACAGCGCAGGCACGGTATTGTTGCGAAAACCCAACGGAGAGCATCGACTGTGCATCGACTTCAGACTCCTGAATGCGGTAACGCAGTTCCAGCCAGAGCCACTCCCGGACCAGACAGACCTATTTGCCAAGCTACAGCGAGCGAAGTACTTCTCACGCATCGACCTCAGCAAAGGATACTATCAGATACCAGTACAACCACAAGTCCGAAAGTACCTAGCTTTCAGCACTATGGAAGGACACTTCGAATTCAACGTGCTTCCATTCGGACTCCACAACGCACCCAGCATCTTCAGCGCCATGATGCGAAAACTCCTGGCACCCCTGAGCAGCGAGCACCTACATTCGTTTATGGACGACATCCTCATCGCAACACCTACGTGGGAGGAACATGTCACGCTCCTACAGCAACTACTCGCCCGCCTCAGAGACACGGGATTGACGGCAAGACCCACCAAATGTCAGATTGGATTCACAGAACTAGAATTTCTGGGACACACCATCAGTCAAGGAAGCCTGCGACCGGTAGAAAAGACCGTGAAACGCCTACTCGACGCTCCTAGGCCCAAGACCAAGAAGGAAGTGCAGTCGTTTCTAGGACTCTGCGGCTTCTACCAGAAGTTCATCCCCAACTACAACAGCATCGCCGTACCACTGACAAATGGAACCCGGAAAATCGCCCCGGACAAAGTCGTATGGACAGCGGAATGTGAGACAGCATTCCAAACACTCAAGGACAGAATGACATCGGCGCCAGTACTCCACCTACCCGATTTGACTCAGCCATTCGTTCTTCGCACCGACGCAAGCGACTTAGGCCTCGGAGCAGTACTGCTACAGCGCGACCCCAAGAATGCAGAGACGCTATTCCCTGTCGCCTACGCCAGCAGAAAATTGAGACCCGCCGAGACCCACTACGCCACGTCGGAGAAAGAATGTCTTGGACTAGTCTGGGCCATACAGAAATTCCAACTCTACCTGTATGGGACCCACTTCACAGTTCAGGTGGACCACCAACCACTATCGTTCCTGGCAGCCTCCAAGTCTTTGAACTCTCGCCTGATGCGATGGGCACTCACCCTTCAGGCGTACTCATTCCAAATCGAGTACATCCCCGGCAAAGAGAACCACGGAGCCGACTACCTCAGTCGCCATCTCGTGGAGGACACAGCAGCTGTCGCCCACCCAACACAACTAAGGGCCACAGCACCAGAATTCGTCCCCGCCCAGTAATACCCTGTCACTAGTGTCCATAGCTACCTGGCACAGCATTGCAGCTCAGGTAGAGCAACTTAACTAGTTTGTAAATAGGACCCTAGGATAGTGCAGTGTTAAACTAGGCTCTGTAGTAGAAAAAGGTCGAATCCAGTAGTCATCGCCTTTTTTCAGTTGAGGGAGCCTGTCATGAACTGGCTAGTTTTAACTCTGCCTATTACTATTCAGCCTTGTGTAGTAATTGTAACAGTAGAGAGTTAGTAGTATAGTACACAGCAGCAATTAAATTACACAGCAGGCCACACACAGCGAGCTAGCCACACACAGCGCAGTGAGTCAGCACTTGAGCTTTGAATCTGACCGTTTTAACCAATCAGAGCAGGCTAAGCGGGTAGAGCAGTTCTGACTGTGTCAAACCTAACACAGTTTTAATCAGTCGTGTGTGAGACGAGGAAGAGTGAACATCTACATAGATAGCTAGAGAAATCTCTTCACTCATAGACCAGGAAGCAGGACTTAGAATCTCAGAATTCTATCAAGTCATCACGGGCCTGAACTTGTCAAACAGGTAAATGAACACCCTTCTGTTTCATCGTGATATATTTGTATTATTGTTGAAATTATGTTTTGAAGAATTTGCTATGCATAAATGTGAATTGTTAATCCGAATTTGCGTGACCATGTGGAAAAGCCGAACACGTGGCGAAACACGACCGGTTGCGCCGCCATGTTGTATACCGTACGGAACCACTGTTGTTTAACTTATATGTATGTTTGCAGACCAGTGGCTGTACCACTGAAGGTTTATAATATTATTAATTCTGTATGTGTATAGTTAGGCACGTTTGATATTTATGTATGTATAGGAATTTAGAGTGAGATTCCAGTGGAACCCGGAAGTAGCAGAATGTTCGTCGCTTATGTATAGAGATGTGGAGCTATCACTGATGGCTACTTTGGCTTTCAGTGAGACGCTCTGCACAAACCGATTATTCAGGGTGTGACGAGGCGGACAATTGCACCCCTGAGGCCCGGCTGCAACCATTCGACCACCCCGCACAGCCAGCGACGATCGCTTCAAACCAGCCATCATTCCTCTTGACCAGCCATCACTACCTAGCAGGCTCGCACAGTCTCTTAAGCCCCGCCCCCAGGATCGCCTTAAAGTCTGCTACTGACCAAGGCTTAGTGTCAGATGCTAACTTCCCTGCCTCGAAGTCACAACCTGTTCGAATCCACGCCGCCATCACCGAGCGACCTCTGAGTTTCGTCAGTATCCTTGTGCTTCCACCCGTCTTAAACCAAGGTAAGAGAGGGAATTTACTCGTTGTCATATAGCAACCCCATCACCTGTCGTTCGCCATCATGTTCATGCGTCCTGTCAGTATGTATGTCCATGTTTATAATTTTGCTTTGATGTACTGCTATGACTTGTGTTTTCTCCCTTGCACATACTTTCTACCTTGTACATCATTCATGACGTGTTTGAATTTATGCTTGTATACTCCGTTGCCCCATGTATAAATATCCCATGCCATGCTACCCCCTCCCTATAGATTAGAATCCCAAGTACGGCCCAGACCTACAACCCATTTGTCCTGTACCCCTATTATTGCTTTCCCCCATGCCTCCCGATGTATAAATATTTGCCCTGTTGCCATCCCCATCCTAAATGCGCCGAATGTACTTTTACTAGTGGCTGCCAGTAACCTCCACTTTGGCCCAGTAAATCTAGTAGCATTGTTTGACTGTTGGTATGTGCACTGATTCAACTCTTGACCGGTCACACCAATTTGAATTCTGAGAAGGGTGACTGTACAACAGGCCCGGAATTCGCATTATCCCTATCCCCAGCTGATACAGCGTCTGTACACGTTGCAGACGGGTTCCTGTGCCGGACGCATCGCCCCGGACTGGTATCATCTCCCAATCGCTGACCCGCTGCAGGCCCCCAACAACCCGGGAGGTCAATGAGACGCGTGATTTGGGACTTCGCAATTTCTGAACCGGCTAGCCACGTAAGCCAAGTTCAACGCCTGTACCACAACACAACAACACCACTAGCACTCGTGATCCGTGAGTCATCCCCGCGTGACCACTGACCTGCATCTCTCCAACCACGCTTGCACCATCACTGGCAAGCCATCCAGAGGATCCTGGACAAATCGCCGCACTGCAGTCCACAGCTAAGTGCCTAAGCCTGAGAGACCCCCCACTCGCCAGATTATCACAGAAACTCTGGCCCCCATACAGATACTCTCTCACCCTGTGATGTGATCAGTCTACGATAGCTCTAGTACCCATAAGATTGACTTTCCCAAATATCACCGGACTACTCATTAATAGAGACGCCACGCCAATAGAACATCACAATAGAAAGAAACAAAAATAAAAAAAATACAAATAAAAAAAGAAAAAAAAAAGTTTAAAAATACGAATATCACCGACTACTCAGTACTAGAGACGCCACGCCAATGAATCACTATAGAACAATTTGACCTAGACTCTCCCTTTTCAATTATTAAAAGTAGATAGTTACAGAAATCGCAATTTCCTTGACTGGCCTTTGACTGTGAATTTCTTAACTAGTACATTTACTTTTCCTTCTCGTCTTTACTCTATTTATCACTTATTAATTTGGCCTTGCTTTAATCTCTGGAATGTCATCGCACGTTAGTCTATCAAAGGAGACAACACAGCGCTAGAGATTAAGAGCTTACCCCCTTCCCCCAAATCCCTTTCTTCGTGACATTAATTTTGGCGACCCCGACGAGACCAGAAGACTTAGGTTTCCCCCTCCAACCCAACGAGACTAGAAGACTTAGGCTCCCATCCCAACTTGACTAGACTTAGGACTTAGCTAGATTTCCACCCCAGCCCAGTATAGATAGGACCCAGCCCACTAGGCCTAGTAGTAGTTAGCATAGCCCCATAGGTCCCTTACTGGTTTTCCCGAGTGGTGATCTCTCAACAGGCTTTTTTCTTGCATTCATTTTTTGTGATTTTTTGATTGATTGCATTTTGTCTTTGTGGTTGTGTTGTATTCGCCCCTTTGCAGTTTTCATCGTAGCTCATCCAGCCCACCCCCCTGTTTTCCGTCAGTATACCCCTCGTGTGCGCCCCTCATTCCGGTTAGGACCTTTTGCAGGGTAAGTTACCTCTCTTACCATGGCCGACCGGGGAGAGCTTGCTCTTAAGTACAAGAGTATTGGCGAGAGCTTAGGGCTCGCCGGCACCGAACTCAAAGACTACGTCTTGGCGAACGTGGAGGCTGACGTGGCAGAGGAAAAGTTGAAGAGGGAGGAGAGGGCCAAAGAGCGAGATGCGAAGAAGGAGGAGGAGAAAGAGCGCCTCGCCGCTGAGGAACGGGCCGCCGAGCGGAGGAGAGAGGAGGCGAAGGAGAAGCTTGCAGAGGAGGAGAGGGCCGCCCAGCGGAGGAGAGAGGAGGCGAAAGAGAGAATAGCAGAGGAGGAGAGGGCCGCCGCAAGGAAGAAGGAGGAGGACGAGAGGGTCGCGGCACTCGAAGAGAAGAGAAAAGACAGGGAGCTCGAACGGCGCCAAGCACTCCTCCAACTTGAGCGCGACCGCCGCGATTTAGGGATCGCATCGCCGGCTGCGAAGACTATTCGCTCATCGCCCCCAGCTTCGCCACCAGCACCGGAATACCCGCACCCCCCCCCCGCCGATTCCGGGGATGAACTTCCCCCTGGACCCATTCGTCGAACGGGACGAAACAATTGAAGTCTATCTCGCCCGATTCGAGCGAGTCGCGAGAGAAAACGGTCTTGACCCCCAGTTCTGGTATCGCAAGCTCAGTCATGGCCTCAAGGGAAAGGCCTATGAGATTCTGGCCAAGACACCGACTTCCGAGGAGGGAGACTATCCCGCCCTCAAGAGAGCCCTACTACATGGTTTGAGCTCTCAGGTGAGCACTATCGCAAGAGTTTCCGGAACTCCCGGAGAGAGAGGGGGAGAAGTTCACGCAGTTTGCCGACCGTCTAGCTACGCTACGGGATAAATGGATTGAGCAAACGGACGAACCCAGGACCTATGACGGATTACTAGAGTTGATGCTCGCCGAGCAACTCCGAGGCACAATGCCGGCGGAACTCCGGACATTCGCCGCCGAACAAGGCGCCGCTCGCCTTGAAGACTTGATCATCGTCGCGGATCGATACCTCACCGCCCATCCCGACGACAGACAGCCTCGCCGTGATCCCCCCGCACCCTCGTCGCCAGATACCCGCCACCCGCCTCGCCGGCCAGTCCCGCCGGCGAACCACCGTCCACCGCCGCCCAAAGGACGCCCAACCCTCACAGCAGAGCCAGGGAAGCGGAGCACAGAGCTCTACTGCGGCTACTGCCAACGCAGAGGACACACCCGGGAGAAATGTTTTCGACGCATCAGCGACCAGCGTCGCAAACAAGGTACCGTACTAGCCCTACGCCAAGTTACCCCCGACGGGAAACCCCTGTCACCCCCGTCGCTACTCCCGCCGATCGACCGGCCGTCACCGAGCAAGTGACAGTCAACGATCGCCCAGCCCACTGTCTTTACGACACTGGACTTACCTTCGACGCCGTCGTCCGCCGCTCGCTCATCAGGGAACAAGACCTGACCGGCGAGACTATCACCCTGAAGTTGGCCGACGCGTCCCAACCCAGCACCACGCTCCCTATAGCCCGGATCCAAGTCACCAGCCGATACGTAACGGGGACCATTCAAGCTGCAGTAATGGACCAGCCCCTGTACGACTTAATTTTAGGATGCCGATACGTTTTCTTGGGGATGCCGCCCCAGCCTGTGGAATCGATGGCCGCCGTCCAGACGCGCGCACAGGCGAAAACAGCCGCGACTCCACCCCCGATACCCAACCAGATGCCGGAACAGATCCGGAAGGCCCAAGAAAGCGACGTCACCCTCCGCAAGTGCTACGGAAAGCTTCCCGCCGCACGCACTCCACCCAAGTCCGGGGACTTTTTCGTCGAAGACGGACTCCTCTTCCGCCAGAAGGACGACCATACTCAACTAGTCGTGCCTGCGACACTTCGCCCCCAAGTCCTGGAACTTGGCCATAGCATGCCCCTAAGCGGACATATGGGCATCGGAGCGACCACCCTACGAATCAGCGCTCAGTATCACTGGCCCGGGATGACCGATGACGTGAAGCGCTACGTCAAGTCCTGTAGCCAGTGCCAACGATACTCGCCCCGCCATCACACCGTCCCGGTCACTATCAGCCCCACCGTCGTTGTCGGAACGCCCTTCCAGCGAGTGGCTGTTGACATTGTAGGACCCCTCCCGCGGACCAAGAAGCGGAACCAGTACCTACTAACCCTCGTCGACGCCTGCTCGATGTGGTGCGAAGCCGTTCCTCTACCGAAGATCGACGCCGCCCGAGTCGCCGACGCGCTCGTCACCATATTCACTCGAGTCGGATTCCCGGACAACATCCTGACCGACAACGGGTCCCAGTTCACCGGAAAACTTATGCAGGAGGTTTTTCAACTACTCCGCATCCGCCATATCCGGACTCCACCCTACCACCCCGCTAGCAACGGACAGGTCGAGCGCCTAAACGGGACACTTATCTCGATTATCCGCAAGATCGCCGACGAACAGCCGGAAGCGTGGGACACATACGTCGCGTCAGCGCTCTTCGCGTATCGAGAGACCCCGCACACCTCCACCGGATACACGCCTTCCACGCTGCTTTTTGGAAGACCCCTTTCCGGACCACTAGCCGCCTTACGACGTAGCTGGACCGACGCCAAACTGGACGAGGCACCGGTCGACGCTACAAAATACGTCACGAAGCTACAAGAAACCCTCAAGGCAACATGGAAAGCCGCCTCCGCCAACCTGAAGAAGGCGAGAGAGCGACAAGCCCGCTACCACAACCGCCGCGCCCGGGACCGAGAGCTACAGGTAGGAGACCAAGTCCTACTGCTTCTCCCCAGCGGCACGAACAAGCTAGACATAGCTTGGCAGGGACCCTACCCGGTGCTCGAGAAGCTCTCGCGCGCCACCTATCGCATCGAGGTAGGCGGAAAACCCAGGACCCACCACATCAATCTGCTCAAGCGGTACCTGGAGCAACCTGCACCCGCCCCAGACTCCCACTCACTACTCACGGTCGCGCTGGCCGTCGAAGTGGATGGCACAGAGACCGGCGTCGCCGAATTTCCACTAAAAGGGAAGGAATCCTTCCGGGACGTCTCTCTGGACCCCTCACTCCCGCCGGCCAGCAACACCAGCTACGCGCCATCGTAGCAGAACACAGGGAAGTCCTCACCGACATTCCTGGGAGGACGGACCTAGAAGAAGTCCGACTAACCCTGACGGACCCCACTCCCGTCCGCCAGAAACCGTACCCCGTCCCACTTTCCCAGCAGCAAGTAGTAAGAACGGAAGTAGAGGCTCTGCTACAAGCCGGAGTCATCGCTCCCTCCCGTTCCCCCTACAGCGCAGGAATAGTTCTATCACGGAAGCCCAGCGGAGAACATCGCCTCTGTATCGACTTCCGGCAGTTGAACCTTGTAACCCAGTTCGTGCCCGGACCCCTATCCGACCCCACGGACTTGTTCGCAAAGCTACAATCCGCCCGATACTTCTCCAGGGTGGATCTGAGCAAAGGCTTTTATCAGATTCCCGTGCACCCTTCATCCCGCCAGTACCTAGCCTTCAGCACGATGGACGGCCACTACGAATTCAACGTTCTGCCGTTTGGTCTGCACAATGCCCCAAGTATTTTCAGCACGATGATGCGGAAGCTGTTGGACCCCCTCCACTGTCCGTTCATACACTCTTTTATGGACGACATACTCGTCGCAACGGAGACATGGGAGGAGCACCTGCGAGTGGTGCGCCAACTCTTGCGCCGCCTCAGAGAAGCTGGCCTTACTGCCCGGCCGACCAAATGCCAGTTCGGCTATCAAGAGCTGGAATTTCTTGGCCACACCATCAGCCGTGGACAGCTCCGGCCTCTGGAAAAGACCGTCCAGCGCCTTCGAGACGCGCCACGCCCCAAGACCAAGAAAGATGTTCAGTCCTTCCTGGGACTGAGTGGCTTCTATCAGAAGTTTGTACCCGGCTACAACGGGATCGCCGCGCCACTATCAAGCCTGACCCGGAAAACCGCACCGGACCGAGTCATCTGGACCCCGCAATGCGAAGCTGCCTTCCAGGAGCTCAAGGACAAGCTGACGTCCCAGCCAGTCCTACGACTCCCCAACCACGGACAACCCTTCGTCCTGCGCACAGACGCCAGCGACGTAGGCCTCGGAGCCGTTCTGCTCCAACGGGACTCCTCGGACGCCCCGACGCTCTTCCCCGTCGCGTACGCCAGCCGGAAACTCAAGCCGGCCGAACAAAACTACGCCACCTCGGAGAAGGAGTGTCTCGCCCTCGTCTGGGCAGTCCAGAAGTTCCAACTGTATCTCTACGGTTCGCACTTTACAGTCCAAGTGGATCATCAGCCGCTTTCCTTCTTGGCGACATCCAAATCGCTCAACGCCCGGCTAATGAGGTGGGCTCTGCTGCTCCAGGCATACTCTTTCCAGCTGGAACACATCCCTGGAAAAGACAACCACGGCGCAGACTTCCTCAGCCGTCACCCCGCCACCGACTCCATCGAGTCGCCCCTGAGGGCCGACGCCCCAGCCTTCATTCCTGCCGCCGCCCACTAACCGTAGCCGAAACCCGGCAGCTCCGCGGACCCCAGCCTTGGGCATCCGCGTACCCGGAACCCTGCATCGCCCCGCATCACCCGGATCATCACAACCCATCGTCGCACCCGGCAGCCGACCTCAGAGCTGATTGGCCGCGCCTTCGTCGAGTCCTACGTCCTCGCCTTTTTCCTTGGGGGGGCCTCTGTGACGAGGCGGACAATTGCACCCTGAGGCCCGGCTGCAACCATTCGACCACCCCGCACAGCCAGCGACGATCGCTTCAAACCAGCCATCATTCCTCTTGACCAGCCATCACTACCTAGCAGGCTCGCACAGTCTCTTAAGCCCCGCCCCCAGGATCGCCTTAAAGTCTGCTACTGACCAAGGCTTAGTGTCAGATGCTAACTTCCCTGCCTCGAAGTCACAACCTGTTCGAATCCACGCCGCCATCACCGAGCGACCTCTGAGTTTCGTCAGTATCCTTGTGCTTCCACCCGTCTTAAACCAAGGTAAGAGAGGGAATTTACTCGTTGTCATATAGCAACCCCATCACCTGTCGTTCGCCATCATGTTCATGCGTCCTGTCAGTATGTATGTCCATGTTTATAATTTTGCTTTGATGTACTGCTATGACTTGTGTTTTCTCCCTTGCACATACTTTCTACCTTGTACATCATTCATGACGTGTTTGAATTTATGCTTGTATACTCCGTTGCCCCATGTATAAATATCCCATGCCATGCTACCCCCTCCCTATAGATTAGAATCCCAAGTACGGCCCAGACCTACAACCCATTTGTCCTGTACCCCTATTATTGCTTTCCCCCATGCCTCCCGATGTATAAATATTTGCCCTGTTGCCATCCCCATCCTAAATGCGCCGAATGTACTTTTACTAGTGGCTGCCAGTAACCTCCACTTTGGCCCAGTAAATCTAGTAGCATTGTTTGACTGTTGGTATGTGCACTGATTCAACTCTTGACCGGTCACACCAATTTGAATTCTGAGAAGGGTGACTGTACAACAGGCCCGGAATTCGCATTATCCCTATCCCCAGCTGATACAGCGTCTGTACACGTTGCAGACGGGTTCCTGTGCCGGACGCATCGCCCCGGACTGGTATCATCTCCCAATCGCTGACCCGCTGCAGGCCCCCAACAACCCGGGAGGTCAATGAGACGCGTGATTTGGGACTTCGCAATTTCTGAACCGGCTAGCCACGTAAGCCAAGTTCAACGCCTGTACCACAACACAACAACACCACTAGCACTCGTGATCCGTGAGTCATCCCCGCGTGACCACTGACCTGCATCTCTCCAACCACGCTTGCACCATCACTGGCAAGCCATCCAGAGGATCCTGGACAAATCGCCGCACTGCAGTCCACAGCTAAGTGCCTAAGCCTGAGAGACCCCCCACTCGCCAGATTATCACAGAAACTCTGGCCCCCATACAGATACTCTCTCACCCTGTGATGTGATCAGTCTACGATAGCTCTAGTACCCATAAGATTGACTTTCCCGAATATCACCGGACTACTCAGTACTAGGGACGCCACGCCAATGAATCACTAGAGAACAATTTGACCTAGACTCTCCCTTTTCAATTATTAAAAGTAGATAGTTACAGAAATCGCAATTCCCTTGACTGGCCTTTGACTGTGAATTTCTTAACTAGTACCTTTACTTTTCCTTCTCGTCTTTACTCTATTTATCACTTATTAATTTGGCCTTGCTTTAATCTCTGGAATGTCATCGCACGTTAGTCTATCAAAGGAGACAACACAGCGCTAGAGATTAAGAGCTTACCCCCTTCCCCCAAATCCCTTTCTTCGTGACACAGGGTTGTGCAGAATTTCGTCTCTTATATTACAGACGAGCAGGCGAGCTATCCTGTGCACCCCACTCCACAGAAAAGACGAGTTGGTTGAGGAGCCTCTACCGCACAAGTCGGACAGAGCTACCTTGAAAAACACCCTGTCAGACCCCACAGCGTGGCAAGGGAACCCAACTACACAACTACACAGGTGGGCCAGAAGCTACCTCACAGAAGGACTTCGCACGCACCATCTAGCAGTTAAGTGTAACGACAAAGGTGCACTTAAACTGATCGAAACAGGACCACAGTAGTCCAACTCTTCAGAAACTGTAAAACGGACCACAGTAGTCCAAATCTACATGCAAAGTAGTAGCAAGTGCCCGAGGAAGATATAACAGCTGCCTAGACTATCAGCGATCGAACTATTAGCAGTAACTGAGACTTTTTAAGTTAGATTAGTACTTAGAGAATCTTGTATAGAGTAGAAGAAATAAATGTGTGATTTTAACTGTTATCAAGTGGCTGGACTACATAAGATTCATAGCCGTGTGAAAGCTAGTGTGACAGTAATCTTTTACCATTTTTCTATCTATTTCTGTACCCCAACCTTAACACAGAACGAGCTAAACAAATAAATTTATTAAAGTAATTCATAGGGTGACTTACTAGCAGTTCCCACCGAATAAACGTGAGGGTCCATAATTCCATTGTGCAGAGCCCATAAACCCCACGTGACACAGATGGTATTTGGCACCCTCAGGGTCTATTATTTATTTATTTATTTATTTATTTATTTATTTATTTATTTAACTCCCTTTGGGGTGCCGGGAGTTTCAGTATAAATAGTACCCCCCCCCCCCCCCACACACCACACACACACACACTCACTCACTTTCTGGAAATTTAGTGCTTTTAATTCCCACTGTCGCTGTCTTTCTCATTTGTTCTTTCTCATTCCTGCTCTGACTATCAATCTGCTATACTATCTTCTTCTTCGCTAGACCAGCCATCTACCTTTTAAAAAAAAAAAACTCTTCCGGGACAAAACTCCTTATTTGTGTGTGAGGTCTGTTGGATCAGCTTGGGAATATTGGACGCTTTCTGCCAGGTGGTCACTAGGGCTGCCTATGATGTTATTATTTAGCAATGTAGGTATTTTATATGTATGTGTTTGTTGATAATTTATAATGTTTGTATTCTATTTTATTTTTGTAAACGGGGGTTCGATAAATTAGAGTATAGCCTCAGCGTCCCCTGCTTGGGATGTCTTTATTGTAAAGTTACTGGCTGGTGGAGAGCCTTCAGTTTTACCACTAGGGTTGTTTCAGCAGATCTTTTATGCGGATCAGGGGTTGTCTGGTCCTGATTTGGCTCGGAAGAGTCCGCTGGACCTAAAGCAGTAATGTAATGTAATTTATTTATTTATTTATTTATTTATTTTTTATCTATTTATTTATTTATCGGTCTTATATAGCGTTCTTTCCAGCTCAAGATGGTCCAGCAATAAGGCGACCTTTAAAAATATCAGAACTGAGATGCACATTTCATAGTTGGGAATTCCTTTAGAAGATTTAGCGTGGGACTTAAATGACCACGCCTGCAATTTAAATTATGATCTCCTGCTTATTCTTTACTACTCTGTGCAAAACAATTAATTTTTTAATCAAAAACAATTTATTTTGAGTGGGAGGGAGAACCGCCATATAAGAAACCAACTGGTTCGTCGAAAACAAAATGTTTGTTAGTTAACAGTTTATTTTCATCATTGAACGGGAAGACGATGCTATTATTTATTCTACGCATCAGCTAAAAAAAATAGCTGAAAATAGAATTTGTGGGAAAACACCCTTTAAAGTATTGCAGAAGTTATTTTAAATAAATTACTCAAGAAAAACAATACGCCAAGGGCGATAAGGTAAGGAATTGTCGTCACTATAATAAAGATTTAAATTGAAAACAAGCAACCGCATCATTACTGGCACCATAAACAGCGGTCTGGATGACGTACAATGACGTATAAACTCGTCTAAAATCTGGGTGATTCCCGTTGTCTTGACAATGATCGTGGGAGGGGGAGGGGGAGGGGGGGAGGTAAGTAAACTTGGAAAATACCTGACGTAGGCGACAAAGTGAAAACGTTGTCAATATGTTCTATTTTGAAATGCTGCATTCATATAATTGAAACGTTCTATCTGTCAGAAATCATTAGGTCTGCGAGAGCTAGAGTGATTCCAGCTCTCTTGGGAAAGCATCATCAGAAAACTAATGACGCAAACGCGGTTTTGACAGCAAAAAACAAGATTGATTTCTTTATTGAAATCAGAGAGATTCCTGGTCTATGTTAAAATCTAGTGTTAATAGTACTTTCTGTCTTGGTTAAAACACACGAAGGTTTTGTCGTATCCACAGGCGCTTGTATCTGGATACGCGAGCGCCTATGCCCGTGACGCGTCTCCCTTCTCTATTAGACCAAAGGGAGACGCGTCACAGCCACAGGCGCTCGCCGCGTATCCAGATACAAGCGCCCATGGTCGTCTTTGTAGCGTGACATTTATACTCACATACTTACATTGTTTTTAAGATATACACGGAACTTTTTTTAAACACTATTTAAACTGCGGGGAATTCCTTGTTTCATTCAGTTCGAGACAACTTCTTGGCGGCAGCAAGACTCGGCATTGGAACATATATAGGCCTACTCGTTCCCGGACATGCTTTCTGTACGTTATGGTGCTTTCTTTTTCTATTTGTTTCATTTTTATTTATTTTATGTTATTTTGTTTTGTTTTGTTTTTGTTTAATGCCTACCATATATTTATAATACATAATTTTAGATTTTGAATGTGATATTTTCTAGTTGTGATGATTACTTTTAGTACTTTTAGCAAGGATACTTATATGATAGTTGAAAACGTTTTCTCGTCGTCTCCACACCAGCCTCTGAATGTCTACTGACAGCTTGATTAATCCCCGAACTTAACGATTAAAAAAATAAGCATTCTACTGACTTTCCGTGTTTACAATTACCATAGAATAAGAAACTTACAGTTACCATAGAATAAGAAACTTACAGTTACCATAGAATAAGAAACATGTTACATTTCGACTTAAAGGCAACACAACTCGTACTTTAGGTGTTTAAAGTTACCATAGAGTAAATTCCAAGTAAAATTGAAAGTTTGTTATAAAGGGAACAGTGAAAGCCACAGTTGAAAACCTGTCTTTCCTTTATAGGCAAGACGCTTCACTGCGGCAACAGTACCCCCGTTGGAGTGCCGGGGGTTTTCAGTATAAATAGTATCCCCACTTTATGGAAATTTAGTGCTTTAAATTCCCACTGTCGCTGTCTTCCTCATTTACTCTTTCCTATTCCTGCTCTGTCCTTCACTCTGCTATACTATCTTCTTCTTCGCTAGATCAATGACCTACCTTTTTTCTTGAAAACTCTTCCTGGACAAGACTCCTTGTTTGTGTATGAGGTCTGTTGGATCAGCTTGGGAGTGTTGGACGCTTTCTGCCGGGTGGTCACTAGGGCTTCCTATGATGTACTATTTAGCACTATAGGCATTTTATATGTATGTGTTTGGTTGATGATTTATAATGATGTTTGTATTCTATTTTGTTTTTGTAACCGGGGTGTTCGCGTAGTTGAGGTCAACCCTCAGCCGTCCCCCGCGTGGGATGTCTTTATTGTAAAGTGACTGGCCGGTGGAGGGCATTCAATTTTCCCACTGGGGTTGTTTCAGCAGATCTTTTATGCGGATCGGGGGTTGTCCGGTCCTGATTTGGCTCGGAAGAGTCCGCTGGACCTAAAGCAACAATAAATCAATCAATCAATCAATCAATCAATTACAGCATTATACTAACTAGCTGTATCTAATATTTTACCGCATTTCTACTGGGATTTCCGGATGTCCTGAACAAAATGTTAACCTTATTTTATGTATCGTAAAATTATTTAGGCGCTTCATTTTATAAGTATGTGTTTTGTTGCTATTTTATAATGATGTTTGTATTCTATTTTGTTTTTGTAAAAGGGGGCTCGATAAATTAGAGTATATCATCAGCGTCCCCTGCGTTGGGTGCCTTTATTGTATAGTGACAGGCTGGTGGAATGCCTTCAGTGTTACCACAGGGGTTGTTTCAGCAGATCTTTTATGCGGATCAGTGATGAGTCCTCTTTCAGCCAAAATTGTGGTCTTGATTTTGTGGTCCTGATTCGGCTCTTTGCAGTCCGCTGGACCCTGTAAGCAATGAATAACTAACTAACTAAATAATTTAAGCGCTTGGCAAGTACAAACTCAAATAACATTCAAACTTCTCTTTAACCGAGCAAGACAAAGACAGCATGAACACAGCAACAATAATGCATTCTCTCCTTTTAGATACAGTCTCTGTACTGTGGTGTTTTCGTGTGTGTGTCGCTGATTTGAATTACTCTAACATTTGAGTGACATCAGCGGCTGATAAGAAAAATGCATAACCATTTGAACAACATTTGAATAAACTCCTAAAACAAATCAATTTTAATGTTTGTTTGTTTTTTAACATAAATAAAATGGAATTAAAAGAAACGAGATCAAAAAAAGTATTTAACAGTACTAGCAAAGGTGAACATTTAAAATATGTCCTCATTATTGTTAAGCAACATGCAGTTTTTAATTACGGTTTGAAATCAAGAAAAGGATTTGTTATTAAAGTTCACCTTGTTGTCAAATTCGAATAGCATGATCGTAGTACCGTTCTTTTTTCTGCCTGTGAGGTTTATTGTGACCAGAAGGTAGAATGGTCTAGTATAATATTGCGTCAGAAGAGAAAGTTTTATCTTTCAATAAAGAATTTGTGCATCTAAATAGATAATGAAATTCGATCTAAGCAAACTTTAACGTGAACTCGAACACAAAAGTCTATATTCTTTCCGTAATTTTACATGGAACTTTTTTGCGAGCGAGAATGTTTGGTCAAGTGGGGAGCTAATCTGAACTTTGCCATTTGTGAGAACCAGTGACAGCTTTGTTGTTTTTTACTTTCCTTATTTATTATTTAAATGTATTTAAATTCGACAAAAGACGACCGTGCTGTTAATTTAAGTATATTTGTTGTTTTTGAAACACTGAGATGTATTTTAAAGATTAACCATTGCGTTTTCTCAGACAAGATGAGGCAACGCGAGAAACATCGTTTGATATTTCATTCACAACACTATTTACCGGCAAAACTTTAACCGTGACCTTTCCTGGAATAACTCTGCTGATCGATCATTTACAGACTGAAACCGCGCTTGCGTTTTACAGAATAGCAATATCGTATGTCGTGTTTTCCTTCTTTCCATATGTGGAAACATCAAGGTTTCCTCTAAATCAAAATAGATTGTTTGCGCTATATCCCGCATCATAAGCGAAGGCGTAAGAAGAAATTCTGGTACTAAACCCGGCTTAATAATAATTCTTAAAGACTAAATGGTCATTTCCTTTCTCGGATGTTTTTAAAGACAATTCTTTAATTATTTAGTAGGAATGATTATGTTAGCTTCGTGATTTTGTTGTATTCGTTGTTTATAGTTTATTGTTAGTGATTTTGTTGTTTTACCTTTAGTGGGCGCATTTATCCTTCGTTGTTTTATCGAACATGTTGATAGTGCGGGCTTATTTATAACAAAATATACTTTGCTAACCCTCCCCCCTCACCCCTCGCTCGCCCCTTCCAGACACCCTACTAATTCAAAATGAACTTCAAGCACATTATTTACTTTTACAGTCAGCTTTCACTAATTATCAAGTCTTCCTCTGACGTTCTTTTCAAGTGCTATCTTACAAGCAAAAAAGCCACTCTAAAACTCAAAATGTATGATTGACGACGTGTTTTACTAGTTTGTTTGTTTGTCTTTGTTGTTTTGTTTTTCTATTCGGACCAAGTCCTGTCCAGGAACAATACTCGTGACTAATGGTGTAAACTATTAGAGTTTAGTAGGAGGTGTTTTTTGTTCGCCTCAGAATTAATTTTAAAGGTCGCAAACTGTAACCGATACCTCGACACACATAAGAGGTCGAGGTGACTGTCTCCCAGTTGTTTCTCGATAATTCTGTCCTTGCTATTGCTATAGAAGATTTGACAAACGTGACAGAAGGCTGGTTTAGGAAGAAGCATTTTCAGTGATCAGTTGTTATTTTTAATTCTTTTCCACAACGTTAGCGTTTAACTGACGCTATCGCCACATGTCCAGTCGTAGCTGTTTCCACTAACTTAATTTTTCTTATGTAAATGTGTTGTGTAAAATATGCTTACTGCTGCCTTTGATTCCCGCCTCCTTACTCTTTCCCCTAAGTATTAATCAATAAAGAATATCGTCATTGTTTCTCAATGAACAGAGCGACCTTTATGCCTCTTTGTCCGAGGTCCCCCGTTGGGGGCCAGGGTTTTCTGTATTAATAGTATCCCCACATCATGGAAATTTAGTGCTTTAAATTACAACTATTTTTGTCATTCTCATTTGTTCTTTCTCGTTTCTAATCTGTTCTATCAATCTATTATCTGTGGTCCTGGTTCGACTCTTAGCAGTCTGCTGGACCCTATAAACATTGACTGTCCAACCTAATCTAACCTACTATCTTCTTCGCTAAACCAGTCACCTACCTTTTTTTTATGAAAACTCCCAAAACTCCTCATTTATGTATGGGGTCTGTTGGGTCAGCTTGGGGATATTGGACGCTTTCTGCCAAATGTTCTGTAGGGCTTTCTATGGTATTACTTTTTAGCAATGTAGGCGTTTTATATGTATGTGTTTTGTTAACACTTTATAATGATGTTTATATTCTATTTTGTTTTTGTAATTGTCCGAGTTTCTAGTATTGAAATGATATACATTTTTCATTAGTTGAATGCGGTTTCACATTATCATTTTACCCAAACGGCGTTGTAGCAAAGTCACAACATTCTGTGTGCAAGTTGTTGTTGTTGTTGTTGTTTTTTTAGAGCAATGATAATAATGCAGCTTATTCTTTTCAAACTGATGCGTATTCAACAAATCATCAAAATATCGTTTAAACACTGTGTCTTTTTCGTTCATCCCCTATCCAGCCTCGTGCTTTATGGCTGGCATCAGTTTAATATTAGGCTCACTTAAAATAGAAGCGCCAACCTATTACCTTAGACAGTCAGAGGAAGTCGCATGTCGTCCATTTTCCTTATAAACTACTATCGACAATGAAGATCCTTCTATTGCCTGCAAACCGGCTTTTCCCTGCTAGCAGGATATTTAAATTAAATCGTGAAATTAGTGGCAGAAAATGTATGGTGGAAATTAGAGAACGATAACATTTTACGTCGAGGTGGGTTGTGGAGTTAGAAGGGGAAAGAGAGGTGGGGGGTATGCACGTTTTAAAAGTTGCAGGTGACTACATTTTGACACACAATGTACAAATAAATTACCATGGATGTTTTCAGGAGGGCTGCACGTAGTTCAGGAAAAATGCAGCTACCTACAGCATCCCCGTTTAGGATTGCCCACGGCATCAGGTGATTTTTTTCCCTTCTCATTTTTTGTATTAAATTGACTTATTCAGGCATTAAGTACAGTTAACTAATTTGTTAACCTTTTCATTGAAACACTCAAACCCTTCGACCTCTCTCTTTGTCTGTCTGTCTGTCTCTCTCTCTCTCTCTCTCACGCACACACACACGCACACACACACACACACACACACACACACACACACACACACACTCGTTTTTTCTATTACATTGGCGCTGGTTTTGTTGCATATTATAATTGAGAGCAAGCACTCAAAGTATGTTCACCCATAATGTCTTTGATTTGATTGAACTTAATTTACTGCTGATTATGTCTTATGTATACTAGTCATATGTACAATGTCATCCACGGGAAGCTGATAGTTTCTGAATGGCACCAGTTCAGTGTCTAAATTAATGCTCATTGTTTAGTTCATTCAGAGCCTCAAGATGTCCGAAACTGATAGGCACTATATATATGTATATACATATATATTATTCCGAGCGTGTCTCTCTGCGAGTAGGCCAATTCAAGCGTGGGCAGGGTAGGGCATGTGTTCTGTCTTTTTCGTGTGGTGACCGCAGTCCCTTCGTCCCTAATGTGCCAACTTTCCATTAAAGCCGTCCTTGGAAGTTTCCTTATTCAGCATGTTATTAATAGATCAACTAAGCATTCCAGCGGATATGCCCATTATTCATTTTTCAGAAGGTCGACCCGCACATTTCGCACCCTCACTTGGAGACTCAATAGTCCAGTTGAACGGTTAGTAGTGAATTTCCAGACTTATCTACAAATAGGCCTACTTTGAAACAGTCGGGAGATTCAAAACGAGTCAAATGTCGGTCTTTCGGTCCGTCAGTCCGTTAGAAGCCATATCTCAAGAACCCTGAGCGGATTTTGAACGAACTTCATAGGAACATTAACTAGGTTAGTGGCCTGCCTCCAGGTTCATCATATATGCTCCACTGGAGTCAATTTGTTGCTAAATACGTTTGGCTTAACATCTGAAAATATGATAATAATAATAATAATAATAATAATAATAATAATAATAATAATAATAATAATAATAATGGACATTTATATAGCGCTATTACTTGTCTTTTTATAGACAAGTGCATAGCGCTTTACATGAAAAGACAGAAACAAACAGGAAACAACTTAAATATTGCATTAGAAATTATATAATGAGAGACAAAAAAAACACAAAATAAAAAAATACATAAAGTTAACTTTTTGCAAACAAGTCATCACAATCACAGCAAATCCACAAGCATAGCCAAAAGCAGAACAAATATGAGCTGCGGTTA
>CM072511.1:89894481-89919079 GCA_036898135.1 Oncomelania hupensis | reverse complement strand
CCGAATTTGCGTGACCATGTGGAAAAGCCGAACACGTGGCGAAACACGACCGGTTGCGCCGCCATGTTGTATACCGTACGGAACCACTGTTGTTTAACTTATATGTATGTTTGCAGACCAGTGGCTGTACCACTGAATGTTTATAATATTATTAATTCTGTATGTGTATAGTTAGACACGATTGATATTTATGTATGTATAGGAATTTAGAGTGAGATTCCAGTGGACCCCGGAAGTAGCAGAATGTTCGTCGCTTATGTATAGAGATGTGGAGCTATCACTGAGGGCTACTTTGGCTTTCAGTGAGACGCTCTGCACAAACCGATTATTCAGGGTTGTGCAGAATTTCGTCTCTTATATTACAGACGAGCAGGCGAGCTATCCTGTGCACCCCACTCCACAGAAACGACGAGTTGGTTGAGGAGCCTCTACCGCACAAGTCGGACAGAGCTACCTTGAAAAACACCCTGTCAGACCCCACAGCGTGGCAAGGGAACCCAACTACACAACGACACAGGTGACCAGAAGCTACCTCACAGAAGGACTTCGCACGCACCATCTAGCAGTTAAGTGTAACGACAAAGGTGCACTTAAACTGATCGAAACAGGACCACAGTAGTCCAACTCTTCAGAAACTGTAAAACGGACCACAGTAGTCCAAATCTACATGAAATATAGCAAGTGCCCGAGGAAGATATAACAGCTGCCTAGACTATCAGCGATCGAACTATTAGCAGTAACTGAGACTTTTTAAGTTAGATTAGTACTTAGAGAATCTTGTATAGAGTAGAAGAAATAAATGTGTGATTTTAACTGTTATCAAGTGGCTGGACTACATATGATTCATAGCCGTGTGAAAGCTAGTGTGACAGTAATCTTTTACCATTTTTCTATCTATTTCTGTACCCCAACCTTAACACAGAACGAGCTAAACAAATAAATTTATTAAAGTAATTCATAGGGTGACTTACTAGCAGTTCCCACCGAATAAACGTGAGGGTCCATAATTCCATTGTGCAGAGCCCATAAACCCCACGTGACACTTTAATTGGCGAGCCTAGCCAGGATCTGTGTATAATAGGAATTGGGTATAACCGGACCTAAGTACAATAAAATTAGATAACAGTAGTAGTAGAATAACTTAGAATACTTGTAAGAAGGACTGATCAGTTTTGGTGCACTATTCTTTAGTTAAAAACTTTTTTGCTTCAATTATTTTTGTGCCTGTATGTTGCATTGTTCTTTTGCAGGTTTTGCTTAAATAACTGTTGTATGCCATTTGACTCTTGTTTTATTCTATTATTGATTGCGAATTTTATGGTCTTTGCATTGTTGTTATTGACTTGCAATATTGCTAGTGTTTTGGTATTCCACGTGATTCAGAGGTTGTTCATAGACACGTTTGACAATGTCGGACCCAGTGGCCTTGAGATTGCGTTTCAAGGAACTAGGAGAAGCTTTACACTTAGCAGGGGCAGACCTAATTGCGTATATAAATGCAGAGGTAGAGAAACAGGAGGCTAAGGCAGAGAGAGCAGCAGAGAGAGAACAGAAGAAACTCGAAGCAGAACAGAGAAAAGCAGAACTAGAAGCAGAGCAGAAGAAACTAGCATTAGAGCAGAGCAAAAGAAAGCAGAGTTAGAAGCAGCAAGAGAGCAGAGGAAACTAGAGCTAGACGCAGAAAGAGAACAGAAGAAGGCAGCATTAGCAGCAGAGAGAGAAGCAGAAGTAGGAGATGGGAGTATGAGAGGGCAGAAAAGGAAAAAGACAGACAGCATGAGTTAGAGCTAAGAAGATTGGGATCAGGAGCTTCAAGTTCTTCCTCAACCCCTCCCCACTCAGATCAGCTAGAGGTAGCATCCAACCCTGTACAAGGAATGTCATTTCCACTGGGAACATTCAATGAGAGAGAAGAAGGTCTAGATCTCTATCTGACTAGGTTTGAGCGTCTAGCAACAGAGTATAAACTAGATCCCACTCATTGGTCTTTAAGCTTAGTCAAGGGCTTAGAGGAAAGGCTTATGACATCTACAGTAAGCTACCGACTGACAGAGTGACTGACTATCACAAAGTAAAAGAGGCACTCCTAACGGGATTCGAACTAACAGGAGAATGCTACCGGCAAAAATTCCGCACCAACCGGAGAGTGAAAGGAGAGAGCTATGCGCAGTTCGCGGATCGGTTGTCCACAACGCTGGATAAGTGGATTAGCCAGTCAGCCACGGCTAAGACGTATGATGGACTGACAGAACTGTTAGTATGGGAACAGCTACGGGAAACCATGACCCCCGAGCTGAGAACATTCTCAGTAGAGCAGGGCGCGGAAAGACTGGAAGATCTGGTCAAGGTCGCAGATAGGTACGTGGCCGCCCACGGAGAAGCCAAGAGCTTCAGGCGAGACCTAAAGCCTAACGGGAAAGAGGCACAGAAACGAAGCCCTAACCGGGAAGAGCGCACCGCGAATAAGCCGAATAACCCCAGACCTGGGCAGAATAAAGGACCCAACACGGAATTCGGGAAAAGAGGTCCCGCAGAACAGAGACGGTATTGTTCGTTCTGCAACAGAAACAATCACTCCACCGCAGAATGTTTCAAGTTGGCCGCACAACGTAGGGAAGAGCGCGAAAGCCGGCCAGCGCACAGAGTTCTAACTCAAAGCAGCGGTAACAAGCCACACACAATCGGAGATCACCCATCGGTGACAGACACGGTCAAGGTCAACGGAAAAGAAGCGAACTGTCTGTATGACACAGGTCTATCATACGACGCGATAGTTAGCGAATCTCTTGTATCGCGCGCGGACTTGACAGACAAGACAGTCGAACTTACAAGGAGCAGACTTGACGAAACCGACGACTACTTGCCCAATAGCATGGATCGAAGTAGAGAGTAGGTACGTCACAGGACGAATCCAAGCAGCTGTTTTACAGAAACCCCTGTATGATCTAGTGCTAGGTTGTAGGTATGTGTTCTTAGGCACGCCCCCTAAAACTGTAGAGATAGCTGCAGTGCAAACCAGGGCCCAAGCTAAAACCCAACCACCCCAGCCCGAGTTCGCTCCGAATCCAGGACTCGAAGAGATCAAAACAGCACAGAAAGAAGACACCTCGATAGCGAAGTGCTTCCAGAAGCTACCCAAGGCGCACACACACCCGCACAAGGGAGACTTCTACATGGAAGAGGGAGTTCTACATCGACAAGGAGATGGAGATCACACCCAACTAGTACTACCAGCCACCCTTCGAGCCCAAGTACTAGAATTAGGCCACAGCATGCCACTCAGCGGACACATGGGAATTGGAGCCACAGTGCAGAGAATCAGCGCACACTACTATTGGCCAGGAATCACGGAGGATGTCAAGCGCTACGTGAAATCTTGCCACCAATGTCAACGATATTCCCCGCGACATCACACCGTACCAGTTACCTTAGGACCATCGGTAGTAGTCGGCGTACCATTCCAGCAAGTCTCAGTAGACATAGTAGGACCACTGCCCATGACCAAGAAGCGGAACAGATTTCTACTCACACTCGTCGACGCATGTACGATGTGGTGCGAAGCAGTCCCGTTGCCAGCGATCGACACCAAGAAGATTGCAGATGCACTCATCGCCATCTTTACCAGAGTCGGATTCCCGGACAGCATTAGAACGGACAACGGATCTCAGTTCACCGGCCGCCTGATGCAAGACGTGTTCGAGTTGATACAAGTTCATCACATTCGCACACCACCATACCACCCAGCCAGCAACGGACAAGTAGAAAGACTGAATGGAACCCTTCTCACCATACTCAGGAAAGTCGCCGACGACAATCCAGAAGCGTGGGACACCTACGTGAATGCGGCACTGTTCGCATACCGAGAAACACCCCATGCAGCCACAGGCTACACCCCGTCAACATTGCTATTCGGCAGACCTCTAGCAGGACCGCTAGAAGCCCTACGCAGAAGTTGGACGGAAGCCAAGATAGACGACACACCAAGAGGTGCCACCAAGTACGTCGCAGACCTGCAGGAAACCCTCAAAGCAACGTGGAAGAAAGCTGGTGAAGCACTGAAGAAGGCAAGAGCCCGTCAGGCGAAGTACTACAACCGCCACGCGAAGGACAGAGAACTGCAAGTCGGCGATCAAGTGCTACTCTTACTTCCAAGTGGAACCAACAAGCTGGACATCGCTTGGAGAGGACCGTACCGGGTGACTGCCAAGAAATCCAAGACAGTCTACCAAGTAGAGGTGAACGGGAGAGCCCGATACCACCACATCAATCTCCTCAAGAAGTATACGGACCGACCAGCGACCCCCAGCACTCACAACTTGCTAGCCATCGCCATCGCGGAAGAAGGAGAAAGCATGGAGACCAATGCAGTAGAGTATCCCCTGCACTCCAAAGAAACCTACAAAGACGTGATACTCAACGGAGACCTAGCCGCTAAACAGCAACAGCAAGTACGACAGGTCATTCGACAACATCAGACTGTGCTAACAGACCGACCAGGGAGGACAGACCTCGTCGAAGTAACCTTAACGGTGACCGACCCAACACCCGTCCGCCAGAAGCTCTACCCGATGCCACTGTCTCAGCAGCGAGCCATCAAGGAAGAGATAGACACCTTACTGGCAGCCGGAATCATCTCAGAGTCTACTTCACCCTACAGCGCAGGCACGGTATTGTTGCGAAAACCCAACGGAGAGCATCGACTGTGCATCGACTTCAGACTCCTGAATGCGGTAACGCAGTTCCAGCCAGAGCCACTCCCGGACCAGACAGACCTATTTGCCAAGCTACAGCGAGCGAAGTACTTCTCACGCATCGACCTCAGCAAAGGATACTACCAGATACCAGTACAACCACAAGTCCGAAAGTACCTAGCTTTCAGCACTATGGAAGGACACTTCGAATTCAACGTGCTTCCATTCGGACTCCACAACGCACCCAGCATCTTCAGCGCCATGATGCGAAAACTCCTGGCACCCCTGAGCAGCGAGCACCTACATTCGTTTATGGACGACATCCTCATCGCAACGCCTACGTGGGAGGAACATGTCACGCTCCTACAACAACTACTCGCCCGCCTCAGAGACACGGGATTGACGGCAAGACCCACCAAATGTCAGATTGGATTCACAGAACTAGAATTTCTGGGACACACCATAAGTCAAGGAAGCCTGCGACCGGTAGAAAAGACCGTGAAACGCCTACTCGACGCTCCTAGGCCCAAGACCAAGAAGGAAGTGCAGTCGTTTCTAGGACTCTGCGGCTTCTACCAGAAGTTCATCCCCAACTACAACAGCATCGCCGTACCACTGACAAATGGAACCCGGAAAATCGCCCCGGACAAAGTCGTATGGACAGCGGAATGCGAGACAGCATTCCAAACACTCAAGGACAGAATGACATCGGCGCCAGTACTCCACCTACCCGATTTGACTCAGCCATTCGTTCTTCGCACCGACGCAAGCGACTTAGGCCTCGGAGCAGTACTGCTACAGCGCGACCCCAAGAATGCAGAGACTATTCCCTGTCGCCTACGCCAGCAGAAAATTGAGACCCGCCGAGACCCACTACGCCACGTCGGAGAAAGAATGTCTTGGACTAGTCTGGGCCATACAGAAATTCCAACTCTACCTGTATGGGACCCACTTCACAGTTCAGGTGGACCACCAACCACTATCGTTCCTGGCAGCCTCCAAGTCTTTGAACTCTCGCCTGATGCGATGGGCACTCACCCTTCAGGCGTACTCATTCCAAATCGAGTACATCCCCGGCAAAGAGAACCACGGAGCCGACTACCTCAGTCGCCATCTCGTGGAGGACACAGCAGCTGTCGCCCACCCAACACAACTAAGGGCCACAGCACCAGAATTCGTCCCCGCCCAGTAATACCCTGTCACTAGTGTCCATAGCTACCTGGCACAGCATTGCAGCTCAGGTAGAGCAACTTAACTAGTTTGTAAATAGGACCCTA
The DNA here is from genome assembly GCA_036898135.1 of Oncomelania hupensis. Taxonomy (NCBI): domain Eukaryota; kingdom Metazoa; phylum Mollusca; class Gastropoda; order Littorinimorpha; family Pomatiopsidae; genus Oncomelania; species Oncomelania hupensis. Next base: position 89,913,111 of record CM072511.1, on the reverse strand, counting down.
GGATAGTGCAGTGTTAAACTAGGCTCTGTAGTAGAAAAAGGTCGAATCCAGTAGTCATCGCCTTTTTTCAATTGAGGGAGCCTGTCATGAACTGGCTAGTTTTAACTCTGCCTATTACTATTCAGCCTTGTGTAGTAATTGTAACATTAAGAGAGTTAGTATATAGTACACAGCAGCAATTGCGAGCTAGCCACACACAGCGCAGTGAGTCAGCACTTGAGCTTTGAATCTGACCGTTTTAACCAATCAGAAGCAGGCTAAGCGGGTAGAGCAGTTCTGACTGTGTCAAATCCTAACACAGTTTTAATCAGTCGTGTGTGAGACGAGGAAGAGTGAACATCTACATAGATAGCTAGAGAAATCTCTTCACTCATAGACCAGGAAGCAGGACTTTAGAATCTCAGAAATCTATCAAGTCATCACGGGCCTGAACTTGTCAAACAGGTAAATGAACACCCTTCTGTTTCATCGTGATATATTTATTATTGTTGAAATTATGTTTGAAGAATTTGCTATGCATAAATGTGAATTGTTAATCCGAATTTGCGTGACCATGTGGAAAAGCCGAACACGTGGCGAAACACGACCGGTTGCGCCGCCATGTTGTATACCGTACGGAACCACTGTTGTTTAACTTATATGTATGTTTGCAGACCAGTGGCTGTACCACTGAATGTTTATAATATTATTAATTCTGTATGTGTATAGTTAGCCACGATTTGATATTTATGTATGTATAGGAATTTAGAGTGAGATTCCAGTGGACCCCGGAAGTAGCAGAATGTTCGTCGCTTATGTATAGAGATGTGGAGCTATCACTGAGGGCTACTTTGGCTTTCAGTGAGACGCTCTGCACAAACCGATTATTCGGGTTGTGCAGAATTTCGTCTCTTATCTTACAGACGACAGGTGAGCCTAACCTGGGCGTCCCACTCCACAGAAACACAATTGTTGAGGAGACTCTACCGCAAAAAGTCGGAAAGAGCTAACCTTGAAAAACACCCCTTCAGACCCACAGCGGGCAAGGGAACCCCACCCCAAACTACACAACGACACAGGTGGACTAGCAGAAGCTACCGCACACGAAGGACTTCGCACGCAACCAACTAGCAGTTTACGTTGCAAAACGAAGGTCACTAAACTGATCCAAACAGGACACAGTAGTCCAACATCTTCCAGAACTGTAAAACGGACCAACAGTAGTCCAAATCTACATGAGTGTGACAAGGCGGCAATCACCCTCTGAGCCAAGCTGCTAAACGTCATCACTCACCCACACAGCCCAAGCGACAACGCCTCCCTTAACCAGCCACCACTAGCTGGCCCGCTCTGCCCAGGCGATTAAGCCCCGCCCCCGGGACATCTCCTTAAATGCCTACTTTCTACCTTGTACATCATTCATGACGTGTTTGAATTTATGCTTGTATACTCCGTTGCCCCATGTATAAATATCCCATGCCATGCTACCCCCCTCCCTATAGATTAGAATCCCAAGTACGGCCCAGACCTACAACCCATTTGTCCTGTACCCCTATTATTGCTTTCCCCCATGCCTCCCGATGTATAAATATTTGCCCTGTTGCCATCCCCATCCTAAATGCGCCGAATGTACTTTTACTAGTGGCTGCCAGTAACCTCCACTTTGGCCCAGTAAATCTAGTAGCATTGTTTGACTGTTGGTATGTGCACTGATTCAACTCTTGACCGGTCACACCAATTTGAATTCTGAGAAGGGTGACTGTACAACAGGCCCGGAATTCGCATTATCCCTATCCCCAGCTGATACAGCGTCTGTACACGTTGCAGACGGGTTCCTGTGCCGGACGCATCGCCCCGGACTGGTATCATCTCCCAATCGCTGACCCGCTGCAGGCCCCCAACAACCCGGGAGGTCAATGAGACGCGTGATTTGGGACTTCGCAATTTCTGAACCGGCTAGCCACGTAAGCCAAGTTCAACGCCTGTACCACAACACAACAACACCACTAGCACTCGTGATCCGTGAGTCATCCCCGCGTGACCACTGACCTGCATCTCTCCAACCACGCTTGCACCATCACTGGCAAGCCATCCAGAGGATCCTGGACAAATCGCCGCACTGCAGTCCACAGCTAAGTGCCTAAGCCTGAGAGACCCCCCACTCGCCAGATTATCACAGAAACTCTGGCCCCCATACAGATACTCTCTCACCCTGTGATGTGATCAGTCTACGATAGCTCTAGTACCCATAAGATTGACTTTCCCGAATATCACCGGACTACTCAGTACTAGAGACGCCACGCCAATGAATCACTATAGAACAATTTGACCTAGACTCTCCCTTTTCAATTATTAAAAGTAGATAGTTACAGAAATCGCAATTCCCTTGACTGGCCTTTGACTGTGAATTTCTTAACTAGTACATTTACTTTTCCTTCTCGTCTTTACTCTATTTATCACTTATTAATTTGGCCTTGCTTTAATCTCTGGAATGTCATCGCACGTTAGTCTATCAAAGGAGACAACACAGCGCTAGAGATTAAGAGCTTACCCCCTTCCCCCAAATCCCTTTCTTCGTGACATTAATTTTGGCGACCCCGACGAGACCAAAGACTTAGGTTTCCCCCTCCAACCAACGAGACTAAAAGACTTAGGCTCCCATCCCAACTTGACTAGACTTAGGACTTAGCTAGATTTCCACCCCAGCCCAGTATAGATAGGACCCAGCCCACTAGGCCTAGTAGTAGTTAGCATAGCCCCATAGGTCCCTCACTGGTTTTCCCGAGTGGTGATCTCTCAACAGGCTTTTTTCTTGCATTCATTTTTGTGATTTTTTGATTGATTGCATTTTGTCTTTGTGGTTGTGTTGTATTCGCCCCTTTGCAGTTTTCATCGTAGCTCATCCAGCCCACCCCCCTGTTTTCCGTCAGTATACCCCTTGTGTGCGCCCCTCATTCCGGTTAGGACCTTTTGCAGGGTAAGTTACCTCTCTTACCATGGCCGACCGGGGAGAGCTTGCTCTTAAGTACAAGAGTATTGGCGAGAGCTTAGGGCTCGCCGGCACCGAACTCAAAGACTACGTCTTGGCGAACGTGGAGGCTGACGTGGCAGAGGAAAAGTTGAAGAGGGAGGAGAGGGCCAAAGAGCGAGAGGCGAAGAAGGAGGAGGAGAAAGAGCGCCTCGCCGCTGAGGAACGGGCCGCCGAGCGGAGGAGAGAGGAGGCGAAGGAGAAGCTTGCAGAGGAGGAGAGGGCCGCCCAGCGGAGGAGAGAGGAGGCGAAAGAGAGAATAGCAGAGGAGGAGAGGGGCCGCCGCAAGGAAGAAGGAGGAGGACGAGAGGGTCGCGGCACTCGAAGAGAAGAGAAAAGACAGGGAGCTCGAACGGCGCCAAGCACTCCTCCAACTTGAGCGCGACCGCCGCGATTTAGGGATCGCATCGCCGGCTAGCGAAGACTATTCGCTCATCGCCCCCAGCTTCGCCACCAGCACCGGAATACCCGCACCCCCCCCCCGCCGATTCCGGGGATGAACTTCCCCCTGGACCCATTCGTCGAACGGGACGAAACAATTGAAGTCTATCTCGCCCGATTCGAGCGAGTCGCGAGAGAAAACGGTCTTGACCCCCAGTTCTGGTATCGCAAGCTCAGTCATGGCCTCAAGGGAAAGGCCTATGAGATTCTGGCCAAGACACCGACTTCCGAGGAGGGAGACTATCCCGCCCTCAAGAGAGCCCTACTACATGGCTTTGAGCTCTCAGGTGAGCACTATCGCAAGAGTTTCCGGAACTCCCGGAGAGAGAGAGGGGAGAAGTTCACGCAGTTTGCCGACCGTCTAGCTACGCTACGGGATAAATGGATTGAGCAAACTGACGAACCCAGGACCTATGACGGATTACTAGAGTTGATGCTCGCCGAGCAACTCCGAGGCACAATGCCGGCGGAACTCCGGACATTCGCCGCCGAACAAGGCGCCGCTCGCCTTGAAGACTTGATCATCGTCGCGGATCGATACCTCACCGCCCATCCCGACGACAGACAGCCTCGCCGTGATCCCCCCCACCCTCGTCGCCAGATACCCGCCACCCGCCTCGCCGGCCAGTCCCGCCGGCGAACCACCGTCCACCGCCGCCCAAAGGACGCCCAACCCTCACAGCAGAGCCAGGGAAGCGGAGCACAGAGCTCTACTGCGGCTACTGCCAACGCAGAGGACACACCCGGGAGAAATGTTTTCGACGCATCAGCGACCAGCGTCGCAAACAAGGTACCGTACTAGCCCTACGCCAAGTTACCCCCGACGGGACCCCTGTCACCCCCGTCGCTACTCCCGCCGATCGACCGGCCGTCACCGAGCAAGTGACAGTCAACGATCGCCCAGCCCACTGTCTTTACGACACTGGACTTACCTTCGACGCCGTCGTCCGCCGCTCGCTCATCAGGGACAAGACCTGACCGGCGAGACTATCACCCTGAAGTTGGCCGACGCGTCCCAACCCAGCACCACGCTCCCTATAGCCCGGATCCAAGTCGCCAGCCGATACGTAACGGGGACCATTCAAGCTGCAGTAATGGACCAGCCCCTGTACGACTTAATTTTAGGATGCCGATACGTTTTCTTGGGGATGCCGCCCCAGCCTGTGGAATCGATGGCCGCCGTCCAGACGCGCGCACAGGCGAAAACAGCCGCGACTCCACCCCCGATACCCAACCAGATGCCGGAACAGATCCGGAAGGCCCAAGAAAGCGACGTCACCCTCCGCAAGTGCTACGGAAAGCTTCCCGCCGCACGCACTCCACCCAAGTCCGGGGACTTTTTCGTCGAAGACGGACTCCTCTTCCGCCAGAAGGACGACCATACTCAACTAGTCGTGCCTGCGACACTTCGCCCCCAAGTCCTGGAACTTGGCCATAGCATGCCCCTAAGCGGACATATGGGCATCGGAGCGACCACTCTACGAATCAGCGCTCAGTATCACTGGCCCGGGATGACCGATGACGTGAAGCGCTACGTCAAGTCCTGTAGCCAGTGCCAACGATACTCGCCCCGCCATCACACCGTCCCGGTCACTATCAGCCCCACCGTCGTTGTCGGAACGCCCTTCCAGCGAGTGGCTGTTGACATTGTAGGACCCCTCCCGCGGACCAAGAAGCGGAACCAGTACCTACTAACCCTCGTCGACGCCTGCTCGATGTGGTGCGAAGCCGTTCCTCTACCGAAGATCGACGCCGCCCGAGTCGCCGACGCGCTCGTCACCATATTCACTCGAGTCGGATTCCCGGACAACATCCTGACCGACAACGGGTCCCAGTTCACCGGAAAACTTATGCAGGAGGTTTTTCAACTACTCCGCATCCGCCATATCCGGACTCCACCCTACCACCCCGCTAGCAACGGACAGGTCGAGCGCCTAAACGGGACACTTATCTCGATTATCCGCAAGATCGCCGACGAACAGCCGGAAGCGTGGGACACATACGTCGCGTCAGCGCTCTTCGCGTATCGAGAGACCCCGCACACCTCCACCGGATACACGCCTTCCACGCTGCTTTTTCGGAAGACCCCTTTCCGGACCACTAGCCGCCTTACGACGTAGCTGGACCGACGCCAAACTGGACGAGGCACCGGTCGACGCTACAAAATACGTCACGAAGCTACAAGAAACCCTCAAGGCAACATGGAAAGCCGCCTCCGCCAACCTGAAGAAGGCGAGAGAGCGACAAGCCCGCTACCACAACCGCCGCGCCCGGGACCGAGAGCTACAGGTAGGAGACCAAGTCCTACTGCTTCTCCCCAGCGGCACGAACAAGCTAGACATAGCTTGGCAGGGACCCTACCCGGTGCTCGAGAAGCTCTCGCGCGCCACCTATCGCATCGAGGTAGGCGGAAAACCCAGGACCCACCACATCAATCTGCTCAAGCGGTACCTGGAGCAACCTGCACCCGCCCCAGACTCCCACTCGCTACTCACGGTCGCGCTGGCCGTCGAAGTGGATGGCACAGAGACCGGCGTCGCCGAATTTCCACTAAAAGGGAAGGAATCCTTCCGGGACGTCTCTCTGGACCCCTCACTTCCCGCCGGCCAGCAACACCAGCTACGCGCCATCGTAGCAGAACACAGGGAAGTCCTCACCGACATTCCTGGGAGGACGGACCTAGAAGAAGTCCGACTAACCCTGACGGACCCCACTCCCGTCCGCCAGAAACCGTACCCCGTCCCACTTTCCCAGCAGCAAGTAGTAAGAACGGAAGTAGAGGCTCTGCTACAAGCCGGAGTCATCGCTCCCTCCCGTTCCCCCTACAGCGCAGGAATAGTTCTATCACGGAAGCCCAGCGGAGAACATCGCCTCTGTATCGACTTCCGGCAGTTGAACCTTGTAACCCAGTTCGTGCCCGGACCCCTATCCGACCCCACGGACTTGTTCGCAAAGCTACAATCCGCCCGATACTTCTCCAGGGTGGATCTGAGCAAAGGCTTTTATCAGATTCCCGTGCACCCTTCATCCCGCCAGTACCTAGCCTTCAGCACGATGGACGGCCACTACGAATTCAACGTTCTGCCGTTTGGTCTGCACAATGCCCCAAGTATTTTCAGCACGATGATGCGGAAGCTGTTGGACCCCCTCCACTGTCCGTTCATACACTCTTTTATGGACGACATACTCGTCGCAACGGAGACATGGGAGGAGCACCTGCGAGTGGTGCGCCAACTCTTGCGCCGCCTCAGAGAAGCTGGCCTTACTGCCCGGCCGACCAAATGCCAGTTCGGCTATCAAGAGCTGGAATTTCTTGGCCACACCATCAGCCGTGGACAGCTCCGGCCTCTGGAAAAGACCGTCCAGCGCCTTCGAGACGCGCCACGCCCCAAGACCAAGAAAGATGTTCAGTCCTTCCTGGGACTGAGTGGCTTCTATCAGAAGTTTGTACCCGGCTACAACGGGATCGCCGCGCCACTATCAAGCCTGACCCGGAAAACCGCACCGGACCGAGTCATCTGGACCCCGCAATGCGAAGCTGCCTTCCAGGAGCTCAAGGACAAGCTGACGTCCCAGCCAGTCCTACGACTCCCCAACCACGGACAACCCTTCGTCCTGCGCACAGACGCCAGCGACGTAGGCCTCGGAGCCGTTCTGCTCCAACGGGACTCCTCGGACGCCCCGACGCTCTTCCCCGTCGCGTACGCCAGCCGGAAACTCAAGCCGGCCGAACAAAACTACGCCACCTCGGAGAAGGAGTGTCTCGCCCTCGTCTGGGCAGTCCAGAAGTTCCAACTGTATCTCTACGGTTCGCACTTTACAGTCCAAGTGGATCATCAGCCGCTTTCCTTCTTGGCGACATCCAAATCGCTCAACGCCCGGCTAATGAGGTGGGCTCTGCTGCTCCAGGCATACTCTTTCCAGCTGGAACACATCCCTGGAAAAGACAACCACGGCGCAGACTTCCTCAGCCGTCACCCCGCCACCGACTCCATCGAGTCGCCCCTGAGGGCCGACGCCCCAGCCTTCATTCCTGCCGCCGCCCACTAACCGTAGCCGAAACCCGGCAGCTCCGCGGACCCCAGCCTTGGGCATCCGCTACCGTACCCGGAACCCTGCATCGCCCCGCATCACCCGGATCATCACAACCCATCGTCGCACCCGGCAGCCGACCTCAGAGCTGATTGGCCGCGCCTTCGTCGAGTCCTACGTCCTCGCCTTTTTCCTTGGGGGGGCCTCTGTGACGAGGCGGACAATTGCACCCCTGAGGCCCGGCTGCAACCATTCGACCACCCCGCACAGCCAGCGACGATCGCTTCAAACCAGCCATCATTCCTCTTGACCAGCCATCACTACCTAGCAGGCTCGCACAGTCTCTTAAGCCCCGCCCCCAGGATCGCCTTAAAGTCTGCTACTGACCAAGGCTTAGTGTCAGATGCTAACTTCCCTGCCTCGAAGTCACAACCTGTTCGAATCCACGCCGCCATCACCGAGCGACCTCTGAGTTTCGTCAGTATCCTTGTGCTTCCACCCGTCTTAAACCAAGGTAAGAGAGGGAATTTACTCGTTGTCATATAGCAACCCCATCACCTGTCGTTCGCCATCATGTTCATGCGTCCTGTCAGTATGTATGTCCATGTTTATAATTTTGCTTTGATGTATTGCTATGACTTGTGTTTTCTCCCTTGCACATACTTTCTACCTTGTACATCATTCATGACGTGTTTGAATTTATGCTTGTATACTCCGTTGCCCCATGTATAAATATCCCATGCCATGCTACCCCTCCCTATAGATTAGAATCCCAAGTACGGCCCAGACCTACAACCCATTTGTCCTGTACCCCTATTATTGCTTTCCCCCATGCCTCCCGATGTATAAATATTTGCCCTGTTGCCATCCCCATCCTAAATGCGCCGAATGTACTTTTACTAGTGGCTGCCAGTAACCTCCACTTTGGCCCAGTAAATCTAGTAGCATTGTTTGACTGTTGGTATGTGCACTGATTCAACTCTTGACCGGTCACACAATTTGAATTCTGAGAAGGGTGACTGTACAACAGGCCCGGAATTCGCATTATCCCTATCCCCAGCTGATACAGCGTCTGTACACGTTGCAGACGGGTTCCTGTGCCGGACGCATCGCCCCGGACTGGTATCATCTCCCAATCGCTGACCCGCTGCAGGCCCCCAACAACCCGGGAGGTCAATGAGACGCGTGATTTGGGACTTCGCAATTTCTGAACCGGCTAGCCACGTAAGCCAAGTTCAACGCCTGTACCACAACACAACAACACCACTAGCACTCGTGATCCGTGAGTCATCCCCGCGTGACCACTGACCTGCATCTCTCCAACCACGCTTGCACCATCACTGGCAAGCCATCCAGAGGATCCTGGACAAATCGCCGCACTGCAGTCCACAGCTAAGTGCCTAAGCCTGAGAGACCCCCCACTCGCCAGATTATCACAGAAACTCTGGCCCCCATACAGATACTCTCTCACCCTGTGATGTGATCAGTCTACGATAGCTCTAGTACCCATAAGATTGACTTTCCCGAATATCACCGGACTACTCAGTACTAGAGACGCCACGCCAATGAATCACTAGAGAGAACAATTTGACCTAGACTCTCCCTTTTCAATTATTAAAAGTAGATAGTTACAGAAATCGCAATTCCCTTGACTGGCCTTTGACTGTGAATTTCTTAACTAGTACATACTTTTCCTTCTCGTCTTTACTCTATTTATCACTTATTAATTTGGCCTTGCTTTAATCTCTGGAATGTCATCGCACGTTAGTCTATCAAAGGAGACAACACAGCGCTAGAGATTAAGAGCTTACCCCCTTCCCCCAAATCCCTTTCTTCGTGACACAGGGTTGTGCAGAATTTCGTCTCTTATATTACAGACGAGCAGGCGAGCTATCCTGTGCACCCCACTCCACAGAAAAGACGAGTTGGTTGAGGAGCCTCTACCGCACAAGTCGGACAGAGCTACCTTGAAAAACACCCTGTCAGACCCCACAGCGTGGCAAGGGAACCCAACTACACAACTACACAGGTGGGCCAGAAGCTACCTCACAGAAGGACTTCGCACGCACCATCTAGCAGTTAAGTGTAACGACAAAGGTGCACTTAAACTGATCGAAACAGGACCACAGTAGTCCAACTCTTCAGAAACTGTAAAACGGACCACAGTAGTCCAAATCTACATGCAAAGTAGTAGCAAGTGCCCGAGGAAGATATAACAGCTGCCTAGACTATCAGCGATCGAACTATTAGCAGTAACTGAGACTTTTTAAGTTAGATTAGTACTTAGAGAATCTTGTATAGAGTAGAAGAAATAAATGTGTGATTTTAACTGTTATCAAGTGGCTGGACTACATATGATTCATAGCCGTGTGAAAGCTAGTGTGACAGTAATCTTTTACCATTTTTCTATCTATTTCTGTACCCCAACCTTAACACAGAACGAGCTAAACAAATAAATTTATTAAAGTAATTCATAGGGTGACTTACTAGCAGTTCCCACCGAATAAACGTGAGGGTCCATAATTCCATTGTGCAGAGCCCATAAACCCCACGTGACACAGATGGTATTTGGCACCCTCAGGGTCTATTATTTATTTATTTATTTATTTATTTATTTATTTATTTATTTAACTCCCTTTGGGGTGCCGGGAGTTTCAGTATAAATAGTACCCCCCCCCCCCCCCACACCCACACACACACACACACACACACTCACTTTCTGGAAATTTAGTGCTTTTAATTCCCACTGTCGCTGTCTTTCTCATTTGTTCTTTCTCATTCCTGCTCTGACTATCAATCTGCTATACTATCTTCTTCTTCGCTAGACCAGCCATCTACCTTTTAAAAAAAAAAAAACTCTTCCGGGACAAAACTCCTTATTTGTGTGTGAGGTCTGTTGGATCAGCTTGGGAATATTGGACGCTTTCTGCCAGGTGGTCACTAGGGCTGCCTATGATGTTATTATTTAGCAATGTAGGTATTTTATATGTATGTGTTTGTTGATAATTTATAATGTTTGTATTCTATTTTATTTTTGTAAACGGGGGTTCGATAAATTAGAGTATAGCCTCAGCGTCCCCTGCTTGGGATGTCTTTATTGTAAAGTTACTGGCTGGTGGAGAGCCTTCAGTTTTACCACTAGGGTTGTTTCAGCAGATCTTTTATGCGGATCAGGGGTTGTCTGGTCCTGATTTGGCTCGGAAGAGTCCGCTGGACCTAAAGCAGTAATGTAATGTAATTTATTTATTTATTTATTTATTTATTTTTTATCTATTTATTTATTTATCGGTCTTATATAGCGTTCTTTCCAGCTCAAGATGGTCCAGCAATAAGGCGACCTTTAAAAATATCAGAACTGAGATGCACATTTCATAGTTGGGAATTCCTTTAGAAGATTTAGCGTGGGACTTAAATGACCACGCCTGCAATTTAAATTATGATCTCCTGCTTATTCTTTACTACTCTGTGCAAAACAATTAATTTTTTAATCAAAAACAATTTATTTTGAGTGGGAGGGAGAACCGCCATATAAGAAACCAACTGGTTCGTCGAAAACAAAATGTTTGTTAGTTAACAGTTTATTTTCATCATTGAACGGGAAGACGATGCTATTATTTATTCTACGCATCAGCTAAAAAAAATAGCTGAAAATAGAATTTGTGGGAAAACACCCTTTAAAGTATTGCAGAAGTTATTTTAAATAAATTACTCAAGAAAAACAATACGCCAAGGGCGATAAGGTAAGGAATTGTCGTCACTATAATAAAGATTTAAATTGAAAACAAGCAACCGCATCATTACTGGCACCATAAACAGCGGTCTGGATGACGTACAATGACGTATAAACTCGTCTAAAATCTGGGTGATTCCCGTTGTCTTGACAATGATCGTGGGAGGGGGAGGGGGAGGGGGGGAGGTAAGTAAACTTGGAAAATACCTGACGTAGGCGACAAAGTGAAAACGTTGTCAATATGTTCTATTTTGAAATGCTGCATTCATATAATTGAAACGTTCTATCTGTCAGAAATCATTAGGTCTGCGAGAGCTAGAGTGATTCCAGCTCTCTTGGGAAAGCATCATCAGAAAACTAATGACGCAAACGCGGTTTTTGACAGCAAAAAACAAGATTGATTTCTTTATTGAAATCAGAGAGATTCCTGGTCTATGTTAAAATCTAGTGTTAATAGTACTTCTGTCTTGGTTAAAACACACGAAGGTTTTGTCGTATCCACAGGCGCTTGTATCTGGATACGCGAGCGCCTATGCCCGTGACGCGTCTCCCTTCTCTATTAGACCAAAGGGAGACGCGTCACAGCCACAGGCGCTCGCCGCGTATCCAGATACAAGCGCCCATGGTCGTCTTGTAGCGTGACATTTATACTCACATACTTACATTGTTTTTAAGATATACACGGAACTTTTTTTAAACACTATTTAAACTGCGGGGAATTCCTTGTTTCATTCAGTTCGAGACAACTTCTTGGCGGCAGCAAGACTCGGCATTGGAACATATATAGGCCTACTCGTTCCCGGACATGCTTTCTGTACGTTATGGTGCTTTCTTTTTCTATTTGTTTCATTTTTATTTATTTTATGTTATTTTGTTTTGTTTTGTTTTGTTTAATGCCTACCATATATTTATAATACATAATTTTAGATTTTGAATGTGATATTTTCTAGTTGTGATGATTACTTTTAGTACTTTTAGCAAGGATACTTATATGATAGTTGAAAACGTTTTCTCGTCGTCTCCACACCAGCCTCTGAATGTCTACTGACAGCTTGATTAATCCCCGAACTTAACGATTAAAAAAATAAGCATTCTACTGACTTTCCGTGTTTACAATTACCATAGAATAAGAAACTTACAGTTACCATAGAATAAGAAACTTACAGTTACCATAGAATAAGAAACATGTTACATTTCGACTTAAAGGCAACACAACTCGTACTTTAGGTGTTTTAAAGTTACCATAGAGTAAATTCCAAGTAAAATTGAAAGTTTGTTATAAAGGGAACAGTGAAAGCCACAGTTGAAAACCTGTCCTTTCCTTTATAGGCAAGACGCTTCACTGCGGCAACAGTACCCCGTTGGAGTGCCGGGGGTTTTCAGTATAAATAGTATCCCCACTTTATGGAAATTTAGTGCTTTAAATTCCCACTGTCGCTGTCTTCCTCATTTACTCTTTCCTATTCCTGCTCTGTCCTTCACTCTGCTATACTATCTTCTTCTTCGCTAGATCAATGACCTACCTTTTTTCTTGAAAACTCTTCCTGGACAAGACTCCTTGTTTGTGTATGAGGTCTGTTGGATCAGCTTGGGAGTGTTGGACGCTTTCTGCCGGGTGGTCACTAGGGCTTCCTATGAATGTACTATTTAGCACTATAGGCATTTTATATGTATGTGTTTGGTTGATGATTTATAATGATGTTTGTATTCTATTTTGTTTTTGTAACCGGGGTGTTCGCGTAGTTGAGGTCAACCCTCAGCCGTCCCCCGCGTGGGATGTCTTTATTGTAAAGTGACTGGCCGGTGGAGGGCATTCAATTTTCCCACTGGGGTTGTTTCGGCAGATCTTTTATGCGGATCGGGGTTGTCCGGTCCTGATTTGGCTCGGAGGAGTCCGCTGGACCTAAAGCAACAATAAATCAATCAATCAATCAATCAATCAATTACAGCATTATACTAACTAGCTGTATCTAATATTTTACCGCATTTCTACTGGGATTTCCGGATGTCCTGAACAAATGTTAACCTTATTTATGTATCGTAAAATTATTTAGGCGCTTCATTTTATAAGTATGTGTTTTGTTGCTATTTTATAATGATGTTTGTATTCTATTTTGTTTTTGTAAAAGGGGGCTCGATAAATTAGAGTATATCATCAGCGTCCCCTGCGTTGGGTGCCTTTATTGTATAGTGACAGGCTGGTGGAATGCCTTCAGTGTTACCACAGGGGTTGTTTCAGCAGATCTTTTATGCGGATCAGTGATGAGTCCTCTTTCAGCCAAAATTGTGGTCTTGATTTTGTGGTCCTGATTCGGCTCTTTGCAGTCCGCTGGACCCTGTAAGCAATGAATAACTAACTAACTAAATAATTTAAGCGCTTGGCAAGTACAAACTCAAATAACATTCAAACTTCTCTTTAACCGAGCAAGACAAAGACAGCATGAACACAGCAACAATAATGCATTCTCTCCTTTTAGATACAGTCTCTGTACTGTGGTGTTTTCGTGTGTGTGTCGCTGATTTGAATTACTCTAACATTTGAGTGACATCAGCGGCTGATAAGAAAAATGCATAACCATTTGAACAACATTTGAATAAACTCCTAAAACAAATCAATTTAATGTTTGTTTGTTTTTTAACATAAATAAAATGGAATTAAAAGAAACGAGATCAAAAAAAGTATTTAACAGTACTAGCAAAGGTGAACATTTAAAATATGTCCTCATTATTGTTAAGCAACATGCAGTTTTTAATTACGGTTTGAAATCAAGAAAAGGATTTGTTATTAAAGTTCACCTTGTTGTCAAATTCGAATAGCATGATCGTAGTACCGTTCTTTTTTTTTTTTTCTGCCTGTGAGGTTTATTGTGACCAGAAGGTAGAATGGTCTAGTATAATATTGCGTCAGAAGAGAAAGTTTTATCTTTCAATAAAGAATTTGTGCATCTAAATAGATAATGAAATTCGATCTAAGCAAACTTTAACGTGAACTCGAACACAAAAGTCTATATTCTTTCCGTAATTTTACATGGAACTTTTTTGCGAGCGAGAATGTTTGGTCAAGTGGGGAGCTAATCTGAACTTTGCCATTTGTGAGAACCAGTGACAGCTTTGTTGTTTTTTACTTTCCTTATTTATTATTTAAATGTATTTAAATTCGACAAAAGACGACCGTGCTGTTAATTTAAGTATATTTGTTGTTTTTGAAACACTGAGATGTATTTTAAAGATTAACCATTGCGTTTTCTCAGACAAGATGAGGCAACGCGAGAAACATCGTTTGATATTTCATTCACAACACTATTTACCGGCAAAACTTTAACCGTGACCTTTCCTGGAATAACTCTGCTGATCGATCATTTACAGACTGAAACCGCGCTTGCGTTTTACAGAATAGCAATATCGTATGTCGTGTTTTCCTTCTTTCCATATGTGGAAACATCAAGGTTTCCTCTAAATCAAAATAGATTGTTTGCGCTATATCCCGCATCATAAGCGAAGGCGTAAGAAGAAATTCTGGTACTAAACCCGGCTTAATAATAATTCTTAAAGACTAAATGGTCATTTCCTTTCTCGGATGTTTTTAAAGACAATTCTTTAATTATTTAGTTGGAATGATTATGTTAGCTTCGTGATTTTGTTGTATTCGTTGTTTATAGTTTATTGTTAGTGATTTTGTTGTTTTACCTTTAGTGGGCGCATTTATCCTTCGTTGTTTTATCGAACATGTTGATAGTGCGGGCTTATTTATAACAAAATATACTTTGCTAACCCTCCCCCCTCACCCCTCGCTCGCCCCTTCCAGACACCCTACTAATTCAAAATGAACTTCAAGCACATTATTTACTTTTACAGTCAGCTTTCACTAATTATCAAGTCTTCCTCTGACGTTCTTTTCAAGTGCTATCTTACAAGCAAAAAAGCCACTCTAAAACTCAAAATGTATGATTGACGACGTGTTTTACTAGTTTGTTTGTTTGTCTTTGTTGTTTTGTTTTTCTATTCGGACAAGTCCTGTCCATGAAACAATACTCGTGACTAATGGTGTAAACTATTAGAGTTTAGTAGGAGGTGTTTTTTGTTCGCCTCAGAATTAATTTTAAAGGTCGCAAACTGTAACCGATACCTCGACACACATAAGAGGTTGAGGTGACTGTCTCCCAGTTGTTTCTGATAATTCTGTCCTTGCTATTGCTATAGAAGATTTGACAAACGTGACAGAAGGCTGGTTTAGGAAGAAGCATTTTCAGTGATCAGTTGTTATTTTTAATTCTTTTCCACAACGTTAGCGTTTAACTGACGCTATCGCCACATGTCCAGTCGTAGCTGTTTCCACTAACTTAATTTTTCTTATGTAAATGTGTTGTGTAAAATATGCTTACTGCTGCCTTTGATTCCCGCCTCCTTACTCTTTCCCCTAAGTATTAATCAATAAAGAATATCGTCATTGTTTCTCAATGAACAGAGCGACCTTTATGCCTCTTTGTCCGAGGTCCCCCGTTGGGGGCCAGGGTTTTCTGTATTAATAGTATCCCCACATCATGGAAATTTAGTGCTTTAAATTACAACTATTTTTGTCATTCTCATTTGTTCTTTCTCGTTTCTAATCTGTTCTATCAATCTATTATCTGTGGTCCTGGTTCGACTCTTAGCAGTCTGCTGGACCCTATAAACATTGACTGTCCAACCTAATCTAACCTACTATCTTCTTCGCTAAACCAGTCACCTACCTTTTTTTTATGAAAACTCCCAAAACTCCTCATTTATGTATGGGGTCTGTTGGGTCAGCTTGGGGATATTGGACGCTTTCTGCCAAATGTTCTGTAGGGCTTTCTATGGTATTACTTTTTAGCAATGTAGGCGTTTTATATGTATGTGTTTTGTTAACACTTTATAATGATGTTTATATTCTATTTTGTTTTTGTAATTGTCCGAGTTTCTAGTATTGAAATGATATACATTTTTCATTAGTTGAATGCGGTTTCACATTATCATTTTACCCAAACGGCGTTGTAGCAAAGTCACAACATTCTGTGTGCAAGTTGTTGTTGTTGTTGTTGTTTTTTTAGAGCAATGATAATAATGCAGCTTATTCTTTTCAAACTGATGCGTATTCAACAAATCATCAAAATATCGTTTAAACACTGTGTCTTTTTCGTTCATCCCCTATCCAGCCTCGTGCTTTATGGCTGGCATCAGTTTAATATTAGGCTCACTTAAAATAGAAGCGCCAACCTATTACCTTAGACAGTCAGAGGAAGTCGCATGTCGTCCATTTTCCTTATAAACTACTATCGACAATGAAGAACCTTCTATTGCCTGCAAACCGGCTTTTCCCTGCTAGCAGGATATTTAAATTAAATCGTGAAATTAGTGGCAGAAAATGTATGGTGGAAATTAGAGAACGATAACATTTTACGTCGAGGGGGGTTGTGGAGTTAGAAGGGGAAAGAGAGGTGGGGGGTATGCACGTTTTAAAAGTTGCAGGTGACTACATTTTGACACACAATGTACAAATAAATTACCATGGATGTTTTCAGGAGGGCTGCACGTAGTTCAGGAAAAATGCAGCTACCTACAGCATCCCCGTTTAGGATTGCCCACGGCATCAGGTGATTTTTTTCCCTTCTCATTTCTTGTATTAAACTGACTTATTCAGGCATTAAGTACAGTTAACTAATTTGTTAGTTTTTTCATTGAAACACTCAAACCCTTCGATCTCTCTCTTTGTCTGTCTGTTTGTCTCTCTCTCTCTCTCTCTCACGCACACACATACGCACCCACACACACGCGCACACACACGCACACACACACACACTCGTTTTTTCTATTACATTGGCGCTGGTTTTGTTGCATATTATAATTGAGAGCAAGCACTCAAAGTATGTTCACCCATAATGTCTTTGAGTGATGCATTTGGTTGAACTTAATTTACTGCTGATTATGTCTTATGTATACTAGTCATTATGCACAATGTCATCCACGGGAAGCTGATAGTTTCTGAATGGCACCAGTTCAGTGTCTAAATTAATGCTCATTGTTTAGTTCATTCAGAGCCTCAAGATGTCCGAAACTTATAGGCACTATATATATGTATATACATGTATATATTATTCCGAGCGTGTCTCTCTGCGAGTAGGCCAATTCAAGCGTGGGCAGGGTAGGGCATGTGTTCTGTCTTTTTCGTGTGGTGACCGCAGTCCCTTCGTCCCTAATGTGCCAACTTTCCATTAAAGCCGTCCTTGGAAGTTTCCTTATTCAGCATGTTATTAATAGATCAGCTAAGCATTCCAGCGGATATGCCCATTATTCATTTTTCAGAAGGTCGACCCGCACATGTCGCACCCTCACTTGGAGACTCAATAGTCCAGTTGAACGGTTTAGTAGTGAATTTCCAGACTTATCTACAAATAGGCCTACTTTGAAACAGTCGGGAGATTCAAAACGAGTCAAATGTCGGTCTTTCGGTCCGTCAGTCCGTTAGAAGCCATATCTCAAGAACCCTGAGCGGATTTTGAACGAACTTCATAAGAACATTAACTAGGATAGTGGCCTACCTCCCGGTTCATCATATATGCTCCACTGGAGTCAATTTGTTGCTAAACACGTTTGGCTCAACATCTGAAAATATAATAATAATAATAATAATAATAATAATTAATAATAATAATAATAATAATAATAATAATAATAATGGACATTTATATAGCGCTATTACTTGTCTTTTTATAGACAAGTGCATAGCGCTTTACATGAAAAGAAAGAAACAAACAGGAAACAACTTAAATATTGCATTAGAAATTATATAATGAGAGACAAAAAAAAACAACACACACACACACACAAAATAAAAAAAATACATAAAGTTAACTTTCTGCAAACAAGTCATCACAATCACAGCAAATCCACAAGCATAGCCAAAAGCAGAACAAATATGAGCTGCGGCTAGGGTCTATAGAATGCAAGGATTTAGTCAGGATAGTAGAGTTTGAAGAGGTGAGATTTTAGAGCTTGTTTGAATGAGAGTGTGGTCTGCTTGTGTCTGATGTTTTCTGGAAGAGTGTTCCATTGTCTGGGTGCACAATAGGTGAATGCCCGTTCTCCGTACATTTTGGTGTTGTTTTTGAATGCAGAGTGTGCGAGAGTCAGAAGAAGAGCGAAGAGTGCGAGAAGGGACATAGACAGACAGCAGATCTGACAGGTATGAAGGGCAGGTTCCAGAGAAGAAATTGTGGCACAGTACGGACAGTTTGTATTTAATGCGGGCCTCTATGGGTAGCCAATGAAGCTTACGGAGTAGTGGAGTGATGTGATCGCGCTTTTTTGCCCTAAAGACTAGCCTAGCAGCACAATTCTGGACTTTTTGAAGTTTGTCTATGAGATGACTCGGGCAGGAAGCCAGTAGGGCATTACAATAGTC
>CM072511.1:89771981-89889481 GCA_036898135.1 Oncomelania hupensis | reverse complement strand
GAACTTGACATAGAATAAATTTTGGTATTTATCATCATCATCGTCATCATCATTATATCATCATCAACATTATCATCAACATAATCTTCATTATAATCATGAACATCATCATCATCATCATCATCATCATCAGTAGCAGTGTTTGCAATGTTCAGGTCATTTGGTAATCAGTAGTACCCTTTAGAAAAATGGTCGCATGTAGTCTTGTCCTAATTTTTCTTTTTGTTTGTTTGTTTGCTTGTTTGCACTGATGTATAGCTTTGAGATGCAGTGTTACCAGCGTGTGCTGCTTAATGTAAGAGCTGCACTGCAGGCGTCAAAGTGAAACGTTTGTATGCTGGCTGGATTCACTCCAAGGTTATATTAAGACAGTGGGATTGGGGGTGGGGGTGGGGTCATTGCTCTAAAGGTTGTCGGTCAACGACCCATCGGTTATTGCATGAATGTATGTATGTAGATTATAGTCACACGACACTTTCGCATATAGGTGACTACTGGACCGATTTATACTGACACCAGCGGGCCAGTTGTTGGTAAAGGGGAAAATAATATGATCACACGTTGACCAATCCGGGATTCGAACCAGCGACCTTTCGGTTACTAGCAAGACGCTCTTACCAACTGAGCTACCCGGCCCCTCATTGCATGAATGAAGCAACTGCTGCATTAGTACTCAACAGACCGAAACTAGACAGTTTTATTAGCTCTCGAGCTCAAAACTACTGTTTGGGGCGTCCGGCGTCCGGAGGTGACATTTGCGCACTTTTCTCTGAAACTAATGGACGGATTTCTTTGAAACTTGGTATTTAGTAAGTAATAGTGAACCCTATCAGAAGGCACACACAAAAGTTTGCACGTTGGGTGACGTCATCATGGTGAGGTCATAATTTGTTGGGGGGGGGGGGGGGAGGGTTATTTTGTGTTTTTTTTTCTAATCCTATTTTCTTCCAAACAACTGGAGGGATTTGGTTCAAGTTTGGTATGTACTTAGACTTCACCCGCGCATCTAAGGTAAAACCAAATTAATGCAAATCGAGTGATGTAATCATCGAGACATAATTTTTTTAAACGTTATTTTATTTTAAATACATTTTAAAAAAACATCGTATGTAATTAGAGCCTTAAATGAAACTATGGTATATTAAATGACATCATTGTGTGACGTCATCATCGTGACGTCATTATTTTTTTCCCCTTCTAAATCCTATATTTTCCCTGGAGGGATTTGGTTCAAATTCGGTATATATTTAGACTTTACCTATACCTCCAACGTAAAACAAAATTATGCAAATTGAGTGACGCAATCAATACGGCGTCACCTTTTATTTTAATAAAAAACAACAAAATATTTCTCTTAAACTTTGTTTGTAATGAGAGTGTACAGGTGCATAGAGCCTTATTCAAAACTGATGTATATCGTATATTGAGTGATGTCTTTGTGGCGACGTAATTAAAAAAATTATTTATTTTAATTAGCGCACTTTTCTCTCAGAACTAATGGACGGATTTCTTTGAAACTTGGTATTTCGTTAGTGTATGTGTGTGTGTGGGTGTGGGTGTGCGTGTGCGTGTGTGTGTGTGTGTGTGTGTGTTTGAGAGAGAGAGAGATAGAGCACGCGATGGAACTCTGCACCTGTTAGGGTCCAGCACTTGTAGTTATTTTTTATTTGTTTTGATTTTGTTTGTAACAAGCAGACCTGTTTACCCGCACTATTTGAGCTTTTGCTTGTTTAAGCAGTAGTAAAACTTAGAAGGTTACTGTAGTCTATAGCAGACGATTAAGGTATAATTGATGTGTACACGAGCCGTTTAGTGACATCATCGCGGCCTACGATGGTGTTTCGAACTTTATATCCACTTAGATTGTTTCATCCAATCGGGACACAGGTAGAGTGGTTAGGACCAGTTCTGGCTGATCCAGTCAAAGCCAAGTATAGGGTCAGTTGTGTGGAAAGCTCTGAGCAGTACACAGCTACACTCGAGCAGAAATATCTCCACTGATAGGACAGGGAAGCAGTGCTTGTTGAATATTTGAATTCAATCAAGTAGCCACGGGCCTGACATTGTCGAACAGGTAAATGAACACACTTCTGTTTCATCGTGATGTATTTATATTATTGTTGAAATTATGTTTGTGGATTTTGCTATGCATAGATTTGAATTGTTAGTCCGACTTTGCCTTACCACGTGGAGAAGCCGACCATGTGTCAAGCACAACCGGGATTGACGCCATGTTGTATACCTGACGGAACCACTGTTGTTTAACCTATATGTATGCTTGCAGACCATTTGCTATACCAGTGAATGTTTATAATATTAATAATTCTTTATGTGTATAGTTAGCCAGGATTTATATTATGTATGTAGCAAAGCAGGAGGAGAAGCGATGACTGATGCTCTCACCATTATCTGTAACAAGATCTGGCAGAGTGGGGAATGGCCTACACCATGGACCCAGTCGCTTGTCATCACTCTTCCCAAAAAGGGTAACCTTCAGGAGTGTGAAAATTACCGCACCATCAGCCTCATCAGCCATCCCAGCAAGGTCCTCCTGAAAATAATACTCAACAGGTTGAAACCACAAGCTGAACAAATCATAGCTGAAGAACAAGCAGGATTCATGGCAGGGCGAAGCACCACTGAACAGATTTTCAACCTCAGAATAATCTGTTAGAAATACCTACAGCACCAACAACATCTATATCATGTGTTCATAGACTTCAAGAAGGCATTTGACCGAGTCTGGCATGCAGCTCTATGCGCAATTATGAAAGTGTACAACATCAGCCCTAAAATTATAGAAGTCATCAAAAGCCTGTATGACAAGGCTACCAGTGCAGTCCTCCATAACAGCGTCATCGGGAACTGGTTCAGAACAACAATCGGTGTGCGTCAAGGATGCCTACTCTCTCCAACACTCTTCAACATCTTCCTAGAGCGCATCATGTCAGATGCTCTTGCAGATCACGAAGGCACAGTCAGCATAGGGGGCAGAGCAATCTCCAATCTTCGTTTTGCGGATGATATTGATGGATTGGCTGGAGAGGAACAAGAACTTGAACAGCTTGTACAGAGGCTTGACACCACCTCCAGAGCTTATGGAATGGAAATAAGTGCAGAGAAGACCAAAATGATGACCAACAACACCAATGGCATCAACACGGACATCAAAGTACAAGGCCAATCCCTCAACACAGTGCACAGCTTCAAATATTTAGGAGCCATTGTGTCAGACAATGGGTCTCGACAGGAAGTCCTCTCCAGGATCGCACAAACAACTGCTGCCCTGACAAGGTTGAAGCCCATTTGGAAAGACAGAACCATCAGTCTACATTCCAAAGTAAGACTGCTGCGCTCTCTGGTCATCTCCATCTTCCTATATGCTTGCGAAGCATGGACCCTCACAGCAGATCTCCAACGAAGAATACAAAGCATGGAGATGAGGTGCTACAGAAGACTTCTGTGCATTTCCTATACCCAACACATCACCAACGACAAAGTCCGACAGACCATCACACAAGCCATTGGACAACACGATGACCTGCTCACAGTGGTGAAGAAACGGAAACTCCGATGGTATGGCCACGTCACCAGATCATCAGGCCTTGCAAAGACCATTCTGCAAGGCACAGTGCAAGGAGGTAGAAGAAGGGGGAGACCGAAAAAGAGGTGGGAGGACAACATTCGAGAATGGACTGGTTTGACACTGAGCGAAGCCATGAGGGCTGCTGAGGACAGAGAAAGATGGAGTATGCTGGTTAAGCGATCATCTGTGGTGCCCCTATGACCTTCGGGTTATGGGACAGGATAGGATAGGATAGGATAGGTATGTATAGGAAATTAGAGTGGAGATTTCAGTGGACCACCAACTTAGCAGAATGTTCGTTGCTTATGTATAGAGATGTGGAGCTATCACTGAGGCTACTTTGGCTTTCAGTGAGACGCTCTGCACAGACCTATTATTCAGGGTTGTGCAGAAGTTCATCTCATATGTTACAGACAAGCAGGCGGGATATCGTGAGCCCAACTCAGCAAAGAATAGAACCTAATCTACGATTCGAGTTGGCTGCCGAGGCATCTACAGCGTCGAGCGCAGATAGCCCACCCGTCTAACACAAGCAACGACAACACAGAGTGTCGTAGAAGCTACCTCAACGCAGCACTTCAACCACGAAACCAATCAGTTAAGTGCCCAGGAAACAGTGCACTAAAACTGTATCAAAAGGACCACAGTAGTCCACTCTTCATGAACGCTAGTAGCCAGTGCCCGATGAAGAAAAAGTAGCTGCCTAGATTATCAGCGAGCGAACCATTCGCATTGACAACTGAACTTTTAAGTTAGATTCGTACTTCGAAGATTGTGTATAGAGTAAAAGAAATAAATGTGTGATTTTGACTGTTATCAAGTGGCTGGACTACATATGATTCATAGCCGTGTGAAAGCTAGTGTGACAGTGATCTTTTACCATTTTTCTATCTATCTCTGTACCCCAGCCTTAACACAGACCGAGCTAAACAAATAAATGTATTAAAGTAATTCACAGGGTGACTCACTAGCGGTTCCCATAGAATAGACGTGAGGGTTACAGCATTCCATTGTGCAGAGCCCAGCAACAATAAAACCCCACGTCACATTGTTAAAGAAACAAATAGATATGGGGATTGGACCGGCGTGTGCCAGAACCTTCAGATTACCGGCATTCGAGGTCGAAGGTCACAGTGAGCTTTCCAAGAGGGTCTATTGAACGGTCCCTTTCTTTGTACAGTAATTGGCTGAATGCAGTGCGAGCATTTCTGTGGCTGGCATAACCTATAAATGACAATTTAGGGATTTGTTTGGTTTTGATTTTGGATTATAATTATTCCAAGCTTATTGAGCTAAATGTTTCTTAATAGGCCGCAAGTCTGGGTTTGCCTATGACAAGTCGAGAAAGTAGCTAGCTAGCCTATTTCGTTATTGCTTTTTTTAAAGGCACGAACTGACAAGAGAAGCGCATCAAGAAGCAAGTGACGATATTTGGATTTGTTTGGTTTTGATTGTGGATAATAATTATTCCAAGCTTAGTGTGTAGTTTCTTAATGTGCCGAAAGCCTGGGTTTGTCCATGACAAGTCGATAAAGTAGCTAACTTACTTCGTTATGGCTAATTTTAAAGGCACGAACTGAAAAAAGAACAGTTGCAAAAAGTTCTTAATTGCAGGAAAGTAGAACGTCCGTCGTCAATAGGTAAGTTATTTCCGAATCGCTGAGACAAGAGAGGTCAGTGACTTGTAAATTGTCTTCAGTGCCATAACAGCTGGATCTCTCTAGGACAGCTCAGCCCTTGTTTATTGCTGAAACAAGAGAACGTACAATAATTGTGATAGACAAATGAAAGGCCATGATAATGTTTATTGTGACTGGTTTTATTGAAACGGTACACCAAGCCGGATGGTAATGTTTTTATAGGTCCGCAGCTGGGGAATTATTGTTTTGGGCTATGTCCATCTGTCCGGCGTCCGGCTGTCATTTTTGCACACTTTTCTCTGAACATTTTCTTTGAAACTTGTTATGTATTGATGACATTTTTTTTAAAGTTTTATTTTCTTTCTCTTCCCCCTCCCCTCCCCTGCCCTCCTCCCTCCCTCTCTCTCTCTCTCTCTCTCTCTCTCTCTCTCTCTCTCTCTCTCTCTCTGCGCCATCCTCCTTGCCATATCCACTACTAATCTCAGCGATTCGGTACGCGGCCATGACCTCCCACTCTCTAGAATGCACTCGCCGATCTGAAACTTCAAACTCGACACACACACTCCCATACACACCATTAAGGCAGGTTGTAAGGCTAGGCTTTGAGGCCGAAAACTTTTATCCTATTAATTAACGACTAGTGCTCAATATTCACTGTCATAATATTACTATCTCACGTTTCGGTGGTGCTGTCACATTTTTCATATAACAATTCGACTATCTCTGACAGATCTGACGGAACACCATAGGTGATTCTTGTTAATAGAAGAACTTTTTTTTTAAATTATTTAATTTTATTAATAATAATATAAGAATATATATATATTATAAATAATATATATAGAGAGAGAGAGAGAGAGAGAGAGAGAGAGAGAGAGAGAGAGAGAGAGAGAGAGAGAGAGAGAGAGAGAGAGAGAGAGAGAGAGATCTATATTTATATATATCCTATCCCGTGTAATTCGAAAGTCGTTGGGGCACCACTGATGATCGTTTTCTCAATCTTTCTCTCTCCTCAGCAACCCTCATGGCTTCGCTCAGTGTCAAGCCAGCCCATTCTCGAATGTTGTCCTCCCACATATTTTTCTATATCTCTCTTCTTCTGCCTCCTTGCAGCCTGCCATGCAAGATGGTCTTTGCAAGGTCTGATGCTCTGGTGACGTGGCCATACCATCGAAGTTTCCATTTCTTTACCACTGTGAGCATGTCATCGTGTTGTCCAATGGCTTGTGTATCGGACTTAGTCGTTGTCAATTTGCTGGGTATCGGAAATGCCCAGAAGCCTTCTCCGTGCTTTGTATTCTTCGTTGTAGGTCTGCTGTGAGGGTCCATGTTTCGCAAGCGTATAGGAAGATGGAGATGACAAGGGAGCGGAGCAACCTTACCTTGGAGTGTAGATTGATGGTCCAGTATTTCCAAACGGGCTTCAACCTTGTCAGGACAGCAGTTGTTTGTGCGATTCTGGAGAGGACTTCTTGTCGGGACCAATTGTCTGATACAATGGCTCCTAAATATTTGAAGCTATGCACCATGTTGATGGATTGGCCTTGGACTTTGATGCTATTGGTGTTGTTGGTCATCATTTTGGTATTCTCTGCACTTATTTCCATTCCATAGGCTCTGGAGGTAGTGTCAAGCCTCTGTACAAGCTGTTCAAGTTCTTGTTCCCCTCCAGCCAATCTAGCAATGTCGTCCGCAAAACGGAGGTTGAAGATTGCTCTACCCCCCTACGACGACTGTGCCTTGGTGATCTGCAAGGTCATCATACATGATGCGCTCTAGAAAGATGTTGGAGAGAATATGCATCCTTGACGCACGCCGATTGTTGTTGAGAACCAGTTGGCGCTGTTGTGGAGGACTGCACTGGTAGCCTTGTCATACAGGCTTTTGATTACTTCAATAATGTTTTGGCTGATGTTGTACATTATCATGGTTGCCCACAACGCTGCATGCCAGACTGGGTCGAACGCTTTCTCGAAGTCTACAAACGCATAATATAGATGTTGTTGGTGCTATAGGTATTTCTCTCAGATTATTCTGAGGTTGACCACGAAGGCACAGTCAGCATAGGGGGAAGAGCATTCTCCAACCTCCGTTTTGCGGATGACATTGATGGATTGGCTGGAGAAGAACAAGAACTTGAACAGCTGGTACAGAGGCTTGACACCACCTCCAGAGCCTCTGGAATGGAAATAAGTGCAAAGAAGATCAAACTGATGACCAACTACACCAATGGCATCAACACGGACATCAAAGTCCAAGGCCAATCCCTCAACACAGTGCATAGCTTCAAATATTTAGGAGCCATTTATCAGACAATGGGTGCCGACAGGAAGTCCTCTCCAAGATTGCACAAACAACTGCTGCCCTGGCGAGGATGAAACCAGTTGGAAAGACAGGACCATTAGTCTTCATTCCAAGGTAAGACTGCAGCGCTCCCTTGTCATCTCCATTTTCCTATATGCTTGCGAAACATGGACCCTCACACAGATCTACAACGAAGAATACAAAGCATGGAGATTAGGTGCTACAGAAGACTTCTGGGCATTTTCCTATACCCAACACATCACCAACGACGAAGTCCGAAAGACCATCACATAAGCCATTGGACAACACAATGACCTGCTCACAGTGGTGAAAAAACGGAAACTCCGATGGTATGGCCACGTCACCAGAACATGATGTCTTGCAAAGACCATCCTGCATGGCACAGTGCAAGGAGGTAGAAGAAGAGGGACACCAAAAAAGAGGTGGGAGGACAACATTCGAGAATGGACTGGTTTGACATTGAGCGAAACAATCAGGGTTGCTGAGGACAGGGAAAGATGGAGTGTGCTGGTTAAACGATCATCTGTGGTGCCCCTACTACCTCCGAGTTACGGGATAGGATAGAATAGGATAGGACTCCCGCTGACTTCCCCTTCTTCAGCGATTGCACTGCTGCCTCAACGTCTTCTTGGATAATTGGAAAGATTTATTCTTCTCTGTGTTCTGGGAACATGCTAGAACTGAATGGTCTCCGTTTCGTGTGTGGTTGTAAAGGTCAGAGCAGCACTCTGTTATCTATCTAAGATTTTTTGTTCTCTGTAAGGCACACGCCAGACTTGCTTTGGATCGTGGAGACCTTGGGCTGTTTAACACTTTTTTAACCGCTTCTTGCTGTTGTTCTCGTTTAGGCTCTCTATTTCCTGGCATTGATCTTCTATCCAGTTCTCATTTGCTGTGCGCATGCCTTTTCTGATGTCGTTGTTGATTTTTCGGTAGGCATCAGCTCCCTGTGAGGTGGATTTTTTTTTCTTCTGTTTTCATGACTCCAAAAATGAGCAGTGGTGAAAATTTCCCTCCAATTAAGGCAAGTACATTGTGGTTCGCCTTGGCCCCGAACACATGGTCGTTGAACTTATAGTAACATGAGGTTTCCCCCCTCCTAGCCGGTGACTTCTGTGTAGAAGACTTTCGTCCAGTGATGCCATGCTGACATCACCCCTGTTAGTCGCCTCTTACGACACGCCGGGAAACGTTGGGTCTATTCTATTCAGTGCCCGAACCCACAGGGCATATGATTATATCATATTCTCAAATTACCAACAACAAAAGATTAATGAGCTTGTCCATACCACGAAGTCCCAAAGTGGTATGAACAGCATCAACAAAAGCCTGACAGGCATTGACGTTATTAAAAATCTGAGGAATTCCTTGGAAAGTGTCTGTGCTTCCTTCAGAAAATCACGGGAGCTTGCTGAAAACCATGTACGTAGTAATCAATTTCAAGAAATCAAATGAAGATAAACTGTAAAATAAATTTCATTTTAACAACTAACAGTAGTACTATATAAAATAAATATCTCAAAATGGCTAGCATCGTACAGCAACCATTAAGGGACCAGAAATAAAACAAGCCAAGGGAGGCAAATTGCAATTAACATCAAGAAAAGTAATTATCCTGCTCTCAAAGGTGGACATTAAGTGCGACATTCTGGCTATCAATTCCACGTGCTTCTCCATAAGCACAAGATCTTAGAATTAATGTAACACAAAATAATGCCGTCAAAAAGCCTGGTTCTCATTACGCGTTTTGACTTCAACCAAAGGTCTCGTTAGAGGAGGATTGGCTTGGATTGTTAGACTACACCGAGTGCAGTCTGTGTATGGTAATATTCTATTTATCAAATAAAATATGTAAGGAATGGTGCGTATATTTTGACAGATTGAAATGCGTTCGCATAAAGGATGGGTCTCTTAGCTCAGGGTCACTATAAACAATGACTAACTAACTTGAAACCCTGCTATTAATTTCAGTTGATTAGATTAGATTAGATTAGATTAGATATTCAATGTTCAAAGGGTCCAGCGGACTGCTAATCTGTTGATTGATAGTGTGGTCTGTAAAATGCAACTTTAATGAAACTCAACAGTTTAACTTTCTGCTTTGTTCTTTCTTTTTTTCTGATGCACCCGACCAGTCATTTATCATCATCATCATATCATCATC
Source organism: Oncomelania hupensis (assembly GCA_036898135.1). Taxonomy (NCBI): domain Eukaryota; kingdom Metazoa; phylum Mollusca; class Gastropoda; order Littorinimorpha; family Pomatiopsidae; genus Oncomelania; species Oncomelania hupensis. The sequence goes on along the minus strand of CM072511.1, from coordinate 89,879,766 downwards.
ATCATCATCATCATCATCATCATCATCATCATCATCATCATCATCATCATCAGTGACACCAATAATCTTTCTAATGCTCATTATATAGGGTCTACCTCGTGGGTTGTATGCTGAAAAAGCTTTTCTGTCGATAATACTGCAATGAACTGGTTTATCAATACTTTATTATTCATATCTTATATTAATGGACGTGTAACTCTAATATGAAATACTTAATTTAAAATTATTAATACTTGTGTTCATGCCAACTCCACCGACTCCGGATTTGTTTTTCTCTCTCGCTCGCCCTTGCAAAAACTGATTTTAGAGAAGGGCCGGTATATGTCCTGGAACCAGTACAGCACAGGCGCCCGTATCAGGATGTTACGACGAAACTATATACGGGCGCCAGTGAAATAAGGCTGGACGTACGCAAAGATAGTTATAAATAATACTTTTCTAGTATCTTTGACGTACGTTACTGAAACAACAGCCTTGGGAAGACCAGTTATTTGTGGTTTTGTCCGCAATGACATGTAATTATATTGCATGCCACCATTATTTTGCATTATACCAGTGATTTGAAGGTTTATTTGTCAATCATTCATGTACAGGCACAAGAAAAAGCCAAATTTTATTAATCTGATTCAGTATTATATAGATCTAATCAGTCCCTTTGAGAAAACAGTTTCTATGACTGTTAGGCCTATAGTAAATGTAATCATAAACAATAACAAGATGGGAAGCCCTTCAAATGTATTTTCAGACACTCACACACATAGCTAAGAAATAAGCATTTTCAAAAAATGTTAAATTTTTTTGGCGGTGCTGTGACTCGGCTTTATTTTAACAAAACAAAAGGAAAACATGAAATGATAGGAGTTTATTATCTTTCAAGGACGTGCGCGAACCCAGTTGGTGAACCGTTTTGTCTTGCACATGTTTCTTGTTTTGGGTGTACACTGTACGTATACGTCCCTGTATGCAGTGTGTGTACGCGCGCGCGTGTGTATGTGTGTGTGTGCGCGCGCGCAGGTGTGACTCAGCAAAATGCACTAAACAAGGACAGCTGCAGGCCTACTGTAACTGTTATTAAAAGAGTTTCAACCCGTCAAAAATATCTTTCTTTGTTTTATAGTGTATATCGAAACTATAGTCTGAACTATGGGCAACAATGAAAGTGTACATCAGCCTTAAAATTATAGTAGTAGTAGTAGTAGTAGTAGTAGTAGTAGTAGTAGTAGTAGTAGTAGTAGTAGTAGTATGTTGAGGACAAAACAGGCCCTCGGGCCTTTCTGAATGTCCCATCTTTCATATGATTTACATGGGTCTGATAGTGCATGCAATTTTCCTGAACGCATTATCGTTCATCAAAGTAAAAGAACAATTTTTTGTACTTAGGCAGCTCATCCAACTGGTTTTTGAAAGTGTCACCGCCACGACTCTCCCTGGGCAGACGCCACAAACAAACAACTTCCACACGCAGACAACCCAGAAAGAATGACGATTTCCCGCAGACGGAAGTGATGAAAAACACAACAAATAATATTCAACTTTCAAGCTATTTATTCATTCATACCACACACTCATACACATACAACATTTACACATGAAACGAAGAAATGGTAATGAAACAATCAATGGGTCAATGGAACGATGCAATGGTTCGTGGGTGATCGGGGGTCGCTAATCGACCAACGTCCTCAAATCGAACGTGCACAGCCAAAGTCCGAGGCACGTGTTCACAAACAGACAGGGGGTTAAGCGTAGGAGAGGGACAACACAAAACGGGCCCACCTGGCGAAATGCAGTCCCTGGTAAAGTCTCCTCAAAAGTATCCACTCCCTTCCGTGACGTCCAAACGAAGGAGCGTTGCCACCCGCGGTCGCCACTGACGATGATGATGGAGTGATGTTGATGGCGCTGACAACAGAGGTGGTAGACAAACGAATGGCGATGTTGATGATGTTTGGTCCACTTGACCAAGTGTCGTCGTCGTTGCTGCCTCACGTTATCCAGCGACGAACTGGCGGATTGACGAGCGTTGAGCTGCGAACCTCGAACTCGATCCTCGTACTCAAGCCTCAAATTCAGTCCTCAACGACAATCCTTGACGAACCTGTAACATGCTTGTCGCATCGTAAATGTCATGTTCACTTGATTCTGTCCCCCTCCCTCCATCACACTCACCCCCCCCCCCCCACTCTCACTACGCTACTTCACTAAACTTCTGACACTTGAGGGGTCCAACTGCAGTCTATTTCCCCTGTCCTTGACTCTCTCTCGCTTTCTACTGTTATCGTCACTTGAATCAAATACATATTATACAATTCAATGAAATCATGAATGCCTGGAATGAACAATGCTGCAATGAATACATGTAACCATCAACACATTATTCATATCAAGCATCCCCAACGACAACAACAGCAACCACTTCCATCCTACCTTCATCACACTCACCCCCTTTCTTCTCCCTCATTCCCCCTCCTTCAGTCGCACTCTTCCTTTCTTCTGCCTCTCCTCAGTGCAACCTTTCTCATCCTCCTCCTGTCTCACACACAGCTATCATTCAACACCCCAACAGCCGGCCCTTGGTTTTTGGCACAGTGAGGAAAAAACCACCATCCACTCACCCAACGGTTCGCATGAAATTGCACCCCGCAGCCCTTCTCCACTGCCCTCCTACGAAAGTACATCCAATTAGGGTAATCCGGTAGTGTGTAGTTCCCGTAGTAGACAATACCTCGATACTACCTACCACACTACCACAGACTTGCCTTTCTACAGCTGCACTCCAACTGAGCGTATCACTTCAGAAATTTGCAATCTTTAAACTAGTATCTTTCTCGGAACCAGATATTATTATTCGTTAATACCCGTCCCACCCTAATTCCAGAACACAGCAAAACCACAGAGCACTAGACAAACACCGTCTACACTGTACTGCTGACAAACACGTTCTGACGATAGTGAGCAAATTCCTAACCTGGCCTAACCGGCGTATGCTGTTTACCACGCTTTGCACGCTCCTGAGACAACAATAATCACGAATACGGCAACACGCAGTACCACCCCCGCCCCTATACTCTTCACACACAGACTACATGGCTTTCTTCACAGGCTGCCCTGTGACACACCCCCCTCCCAAGACGAACCTACGGAGAGTTCAAAACCTAAACTTCCACAGGGTCAGATCTGCTGAGGAAATCCGCTTCAATGTTGTCTCTCCCTGGAATTGGTCGAACTGTGAAGACGTACGCCTGCAGCTGCATAGCCCATCGGGTGAGTCTGGCACTGTTGAGGTGCGTCCGTTCTCAGGATGAACTCCTCGTCCAATACTGGTAGCTTTACCACTGGCTCACTTGTCAGCGCTCTCTTCACGTCATCCAAGGCTTTCTGGCAGTCATCCGTCCTGTTGACCTCTCCCTTCTTCCTTACCCGCACGATCGGTGCTCTGTACGGCGATGTACACGACTCGATAACCCCCAACTCCAGCATCGGTTCCACTTCACTCTTGGCGACTTCCATCTGTGAAAATGGTAGCGGACGCTGATGTACACGAACGGGGTCGTCGTCGGTTGACACCACCTCGCACTCGTCCGGGTTGGCTAGCGGCAACGCTCTCTCGTATAGTGCAGACAGCTCCGTGTCTATCTGTACATCTTCTGGTCCTTCGCTTGCTCGTAACGGTATCGGTGGTACAGTGCCCTGATCACTGATGTCCGACGTCCCTCTGTTCCACCTTGGTCCAACACCACTGCCACCGTCGCCTCCGGTTCTGCTTTGCGTACTATGTAACGCTCCAACTTCCTGTTCTTACCGGCTCTCCGAAACGGTACCTTCCTGGCTCTCCCCTTTGGCGTCGTTCGCTGGCACATGTCGCATGAAGCACAGTACTTCCTAACGTCGCGGCACATCCCTGGCCAGTAGTACCTGGTCCACACCTGATCTAGGGTCCCCCTTGGCTCCTCGGTGTTCAGCCATAGGCGTGTCGTGTCCCGTGCGTAGCACCTCCGATCGAAGCTTGGCTGGTACCACCAGCTGGCTGTGATCCACTTTGTCTTGTCCTGTATACTCGCGGTACAACAGGCCCCGCTTCCAGACAAATGCCACTTGCCCCTTTCCTCGTTTCTCCTTTCCCGCCTTCCGGTCTGCTAGCTGTCGTACTTTCGCAAGCTCGCCGTCTTCCAACTGCAGTTGGCGCATCTCCTTCGGCGTCGCGACGACGCTCTTGCTCGGTCCGACTACCACTGGTTCCGCAGCGTCTGTCTCTCTGGCTGCTTGCGCTCGCGTCTGCACGGCGCAACACTCTGCGGTTCCCTCGACGAACACTGGCAGTGCTGTGTCTGGTTGCCGTTCCGTCCTCGCCCAGTTGCCGATCACCACTGGGTAGATCAGGTCGGGTACCACCACTACCTCCACTCTCCCGGTGTAGAACGGTGACTCCAACTGTACCCACGCTGTCGGCAGAGACTTGGATAGCTGGCGAATGGCGAATCCGACACGCCGCGTGCGTCCTGTGTAGACAAGGTTGGCAACCTCTCCTTTCCGCAGGCAAATCAAGTCGGCCCCCGTGTCCCTCACAGCCGCCAGCGGAACACCTTCCACTACCACTTGGCTCTGGAACCGAGGATCTCCCCTCTTGCCTGCCTCCTTCAAGATGCGCAACGCTCCCCCACTTCGCTCGCCGCGTTTCGGACAATCCCGCTTCAAATGCCCCTTCTGCCCGCAGCTGTAACATTCCCGCTTGTCAGGCGAGTTGGGTCGTGGTCCCGCTGGCTTGCGACCCTCGCTCTTATCCCTGGGTGTAAAGGGTTGACGTGGTGGAAAACGTAGGTTGGTTCCCGCCCTGGCGTCGACGTACTGCTGTGCTAACGTCGCGGCCTCCTCCACCGTTGCTGGGTTGCGCTCGCGCACGAACGTGACCAGCTCTGGCGTCAAACCGTTGACCATCTGCTCCATCAACACCAGGTCCAGTAAGTCCGCATACGTGGCCTTCTTGTTCGCTAGTCCCATCCAGCGCTCCAGGAACAACTCTGACTTCCGCAGATACTGTTTGAAAGTCTCCGGTGGCTCCCTTCGTAGCTGGCGAAACTTCTTCCGATACGTCTCGGCCGTCAGGTTGAAACGCACCAACAACGCTGCCTTCAGGATCTCATAGTCGGCAGAGTCGTCCTCGTTCAAGCCAACGTAAACTTCCCTCGCCTTCCCCTTCACAAGGTCCCTAAGCGAATAGCCCACGTGTCCTTCTTCCAGTCTTGAGCCTTGGCGAAACGCTCGAACTGACACAAGTAGGTTTCTAGGTCGTCCTTGTCTCGAAGAAAGGTAACCTAAGCTTGACCGTCTCGAACTCGGGTTGACGATTCCTGCGGTTCCCGGCGCCGCCCTGCAACCTAAGTTGCGCCATCGCTAGTTCGTGCTCTCTTTCCCTCTCTCTCTCTCTCCGATCTGCGTCTCTTTCACTGGCCCTCAACTCGGCGTCTTCCCGGGCCGCCCTAGCCGCTTGGTCCATCGCGTAGTCTAACGCTGCCTGACCCTTCAACCCCTCGCGCTTGGCGAGCCTCAAGATCCTCTCAACCGGTGTCTCGTCCGCGTATGGTCCTGTCCTCGGCGTCGGTGCCGCCTCGACCTTGTAGATCGAACGGTAGGGGTTGGTCTCGAACCTCTTCGGTCTCGTCGCATCACCCAGGCGATCTTGGTCTCCAAAGAAATCGGCGCCTGTAGACATCCCGCCAGTCACACCAAATCCCGTCACAGAAGGGTCACTCACTGTGTCTCTGGCTTCGAACGTCGTCAACTCCTCGTCCACTGACCCACGACGCGATGACCTGACCGGCGATCTCCGTCGCTCGTCCGCAGAAGGTAGATCGGTGACTCCCGTATCAGCTGCTGCCGCCGTGCGCTCGTCCATCGTGACACCCACGCGAGAACGCGTACGAGCCGCGATCGGTGACACTCCTTCAGTCTCCTCGATCGATGCCATCCTGCTTAAGGAAAGCAACAACAACCAACAACAACAAGTCAGAAGTCAAAAACCCTACCTAACCTAGCCTAGCCTAGATACTAATAAACCTTACCTAAGCTATCTTCCTTACCTATCACCCACCTCCTCCCACTCAAACAGTGGAAACTGGCCCGCGAGGTAGCGAACCGGTTGGAGAGTGCAATGGCGCCTTCCCCTCACGTGTGGTCGAACCCAGGCCGGCTGTGAGCCTCCGCTAAACAGCGACCTGACTCCCTCCAACCACCCGCTGGGGTGCACACTCTCACCGAGTCACGCCTCACACACTCGGACACCACAAACAATTACAAGACAACTTCACGTCTGGGCACACTCACACATACCCTGCATCTCCACCATATGTCACCGCCACGACTCTCCCTGGGCAGACGCCACAAACAAACAACTTCCACACGCAGACAACCCAGAAAGAATGACGATTTCCCGCAGACGGAAGTGATGAAAAACACAACAAATAATATTCAACTTTCAAGCTATTTATTCATTCATACCACACACTCATACACATACAACATTTACACATGAAACGAAGAAATGGTAATGAAACAATCAATGGGTCAATGGAACGATGCAATGGTTCGTGGGTGATCGGGGGTCGCTAATCGACCAACGTCCTCAAATCGAACGTGCACAGCCAAAGTCCGAGGCACGTGTTCACAAACAGACAGGGGGGTTAAGCGTAGGAGAGGGACAACACAAAACGGGCCCACCTGGCGAAATGCAGTCCCTGGTAAAGTCTCCTCAAAAGTATCCACTCCCTTCCGTGACGTCCAAACGAAGGAGCGTTGCCACCCGCGGTCGCCACTGACGATGATGATGGAGTGATGTTGATGGCGCTGACAACAGAGGTGGTAGACAAACGAATGGCGATGTTGATGATGTTTGGTCCACTTGACCAAGTGTCGTCGTCGTTGCTGCCTCACGTTATCCAGCGACGAACTGGCGGATTGACGAGCGTTGAGCTGCGAACCTCGAACTCGATCCTCGTACTCAAGCCTCGAATTCAGTCCTCAACGACAATCCTTGACGAACCTGTAACATGCTTGTCGCATCGTAAATGTCATGTTCACTTGATTCTGTCCCCCTCCCTCCATCACACTCACCCCCCCCCCCCCCCCACTCTCACTACGCTACTTCACTAAACTTCTGACACTTGAGGGGTCCAACTGCAGTCTATTTCCCCTGTCCTTGACTCTCTCTCGCTTTCTACTGTTATCGTCACTTGAATCAAATACATATTATACAATTCAATGAAATCATGAATGCCTGGAATGAACAATGCTGCAATGAATACATGTAACCATCAACACATTATTCATATCAAGCATCCCCAACGACAACAACAGCAACCACTTCCATCCTACCTTCATCACACTCACCCCCTTTCTTCTCCCTCATTCCCCCTCCTTCAGTCGCACTCTTCCTTTCTTCTGCCTCTCCTCAGTGCAACCTTTCTCATCCTCCTCCTGTCTCACACACAGCTATCATTCAACACCCCAACAGCCGGCCCTTGGTTTTTGGCACAGTGAGGAAAAAACCACCATCCACTCACCCAACGGTTCACATGAAATTGCACCCCGCAGCCCTTCTCCACTGCCCTCCTACGAAAGTACATCCAATTAGGGTAATCCGGTAGTGTGTAGTTCCCGTAGTAGACAATACCTCGATACTACCTACCACACTACCACAGACTTGCCTTTCTACAGCTGCACTCCAACTGAGCGTATCACTTCAGAAATTTGCAATCTTTAAACTAGTATCTTTCTCGGAACCAGATATTATTATTCGTTAATACCCGTCCCACCCTAATTCCAGAACACAGCAAAACCACAGAGCACTAGACAAACACCGTCTACACTGTACTGCTGACAAACACGTTCTGACGATAGTGAGCAAATTCCTAACCTGGCCTAACCGGCGTATGCTGTTTACCACGCTTTGCACGCTCCCGAGACAACAATAATCACGAATACGGCAACACGCAGTACCACCCCCGCCCCTATACTCTTCACACACAGACTACATGGCTTTCTTCACAGGCTGCCCTGTGACAGAAAGAGTTAATTGAAGGTGCATTCTTAAGAGAAATGGGTAGTTCGTTCCAGTTAGTAGTAACACGATTGGAAAAAGAAAGCTTTTTAGTGTTAGTTCTGCAGTGGTTTACGAATATCTTCCCCTCCGCGTTTCGCGTTGAATTGCAACTAGGTGTTGAGAAAAAGTCAGTCCAGTACAAATCGTCAATTTTATGGTACATTTTAAAAGTTTGAATCAAGTCTCCTCTCACTCTTCGTCCATACAAAGACCGTAAATCTAGATTCTTAAGTCTATCGCGATAGCTCATGTTACGACACTCTTTAACCAGTTTGGTTGCCCGTCTTTGGACTTTCTCAATGGCTACTGATTGTCTCTTTAGTTTTGGAAACCATATTATGTTCCCATACTCAAGATGGGGTCGAACAATTGCCTTATATAATTTTGATAAACCATATTATGTTCCCATACTCAAGATGGGGTCGAACAATTGCCTTATATAATTTTATTGAAGTCATCAAAAGCCTGTATGACAAGGCTACCAGTGCAGTCCTCCACAACAGCGCCATCGGGAACTGTTTCACAACAACAATCGGTGTGCGTCAAGGATGCCTACTCTCTCCAGCACTCTTCAACATATTCCTAGAGCGCATCATGTCAGATGCTCTTGCAGATCATGAAGGCACAGTCAGCATACGCCATAGGGGGTAGAGCAATCTCCAATCTTCGTTTTGCGGATGACATTGATGGATTGTCTGGAGAGGAACAAGAACTTGAACAGCTGGTACAGAGGCTTGACACCACCTCCAGAGCTTATGGAATGGAAATAAGTGCAGAGAAGACCAAAATGATGACCAACAACACCAATGACATCAACACGGACATCAAAGTCCAAGGCCAATCCCTCAACACAGTGCATAGCTTCAAATATTTAGGAGCCATTGTATCAGACAATGGGTCCCGACAGGAAGTCCTCTCCAGGATCGCACAAACAACTGCTGCCCTGACAAGGTTGAAGCCCATTTGGAAAGACAGGACCATCAGTCTACATTCCAAAGTAAGACTGCTGCGCTCCCTTGTCATCTCCATCTTCCTATATGCTTGCGAAGCATGGACCATCACAGCAGGTCTCCAACGAAGAATACAAAGCATGGAGATGAGGTGCTACAGAAGACTTCTGGGCATTTCCTATACCCAACACATCACCAACGACGAAGTCCGTCAAACGATCACACAAGCCATTGGACAACACGATGACCTGCTCACAGCGGTGAAGAAACGGAAACTCCGATGGTATGGCCACGTCACCAGATCATCAGGCCTTGCAAAGACTATTCTGCAAGGCACAGTGCAAGGAGGTAGAAGAAGAGGGAGACCGAAAAAGAGGTGGGAGGACAACATTCGAGAATGGACTGGTTTGACATTGAGCGAAGCCATCAGGGCTGCTGAGGACAGAGAAAGATGGAGTATGCTGGTTAAACGATCATCTGTGGCCCCCCCTACGACTTCCGGGTTACGGGACAGGATAGGATAGGATAGTCTGAACACATACCCCATTTATTTAGAATTACCGCACTGGGGCTAGCATAGCCTATACCCCAAGCATTTAAAGTTCATGTTTTTGGAGATTGCCTAGTGTAAGCCCCCTATACCCTTCTGTGTCCGGGGACGGTAATCTATCCACGCAACGCAACGCATTGCCTAGTGTGATTGAAAGGGCCACGGAAAGAACGAAATGTTCACTCTTACGTCACAAACCCTGAAAATCGCTGGTGGTCTTGATAGAAATTAAGTAATCCTTTTGTAGGCTTAATAGCTGTCAGTTGATGCTAATAGAAGATCAATGCCAGGAAATAGAGAACAGTCTGAACAAGAACAACAGCAAGAAGGCCTACCAGACTGTGAAGCGGCTGACAAGTGTTAAACAGCCCAAAGTCTCCACGATCCAAAGGAAGTCTGGCTTATGCCTTACAGAAGAACAAGAAGTCTTGGACAGATGGACAGAGTACTGCTCTGACCTTTACAACCATACACCAAATGGAGACCCATCAGTTCTAGCATGTCCCGAGAACAGAGAAGAAGAAGAAATCCTCCCAATTCTCCGGGAAGAAGTTGAGGCAGCAGTGCAATCGCTGAAGAAGGGGATGTTAGCGGGAGTGGACAACATACCCGCGGAACTGCTACAAGCAGGAGGAGAAGCGATGATTGATGCTCTTACCATTATCTGTAACAAGATCTGGCAGAGTGGGGAGTGGCCTACACATGGACCCAGTCGCTTGTCATCACTCTTCCCAAAAAAGGTAACCTTCAGGAGTGTGAAAATTACCGCACCATCGGCCTCATCAGCCATCCCAGCAAGGTCCTCCTGAAAATAATACTCAACAGGTTGAAACCCCAAGCTGAACAAATCATAGCTGAAGAACAAGCAGGATTCAGGGCAGGGCGAAGTACAGCTGAACAGATTTTCAACCTCAGAATAATCTGTGAGAAATACCTACAGCACCAACAACATCTATATCATGTGTTCATAGACTTCAAGAAGGCGTTTGACCGAGTCTGGCATGCAGCTCTGTGGGCAACAATGAAAGTGTACAACATCAGCCCTAAAATTATTGAAGTCATCAAAAGCCTGTATGACAAGGCTACCAGTGCAGTCCTCCATAACAGCGTCATCGGCAACTGGTTCAGAACAACAATCGGTGTGCGTCAAGGATGCCTACTCTCTCCAACACGCTTCAACGTCTTCCTAGAGCGCATCATGTCAGAAGCCCTTGGAGATCATGAAGGCACAGTCAGCATAGGGGGTAGAGCAATCTCCAATCTTCGTTTTGCGGATGACATTGATGGATTGTCTGGAGAGGAACAAGAACTTGAACAGCTGGTACAGAGGCTTGACACCACCTCCAGAGCTTATGGAATGGAAATAAGTGCAGAGAAGACCAAAACGATGACCGACAACACCAATGGCATCAACACGGACATCAGCGTCCAAGGCCAATCCCTCAACACAGTGCATAGCTTCAAATATTTAGGAGCCATTGTATCAGACAATGGGTCCCGACAGGAAGTCCTCTCCAGGATCTCACAAACAACTGCTGCCCTGACAAGGTTGAAGCCCATTTGGAAAGACAGGAACATCAGTCTACATTCCAAAGTAAAACTGCTGCGCTCCCTTGTCATCTCCATCTTCCTATATGCTTGCGGAACATGGACCCTCACAGCAGATCTACAATGAAGAATACAATGCATCGAGATGAGGTGCTACAGAAGACTTCTGGGCATTTCCTATACCCAACACATCACCAACGACGAAGTCCGACAGACCATCACACAAGCCATTGGACAACACGATGACCTGCTCACAGCGGTGAAGAAACGGAAACTCCGATGGGATGGCCACGTCACCAGATCATCAGGCCTTGCAAAGACCATTCTGCAAGGCACAGTGCAAGGAGGTAGAAGAAGAGGGAGACCGAAAAAGAGGTGGGAGGACAACATTCGAAAATAGACTGGTTTGACACTGAGCGAAGCCATCAGGGCTGCTGAGGACAGAGAAAGATGGAGTATGCTGGTTAAACGATCATCTGTGGTGCCCCTACGACCTCCGGGTTACAGGATAGGATAGGATAGGATGCTAATACCGCATCTAATTGTGACTGGGTGAAAGTCTACATCCAGAGAAAGCACATACGGGAAAGCCCGTTTTGCTGTTTGACTTCCGATTTACCGTTTCACCATAGGCGCTTATATTCGGGTCTCGCTAACGGCATTATAAAGAGGGTCGTCGGCCGTCATAATCGTAAAAAATACTTTGACTGACAGGATCCATAAACGCGACTACGCTTAAATTTACTTCTAAAATATAGCTGAGATCCACTTTAAACTTAGTCCAATGTTTTTAAGGGGCGTATGCTTCTGCTTTTAATCCGTTTATTCAGTTCAATTCAATTTAATTCAACAAATTCAGCTGATTTGCTTATTCATCACGGTTACTTTAAATTTCTTGAGGAGATCTCGAGGAGCTCGATCGGTCGTGTAGTACTGTTTGATTATCATTGCATTACATGGTTAGTGCTTTAGGTCCAGCGGACTCTTCCGAGCCAAATCAGGACCAAAGAAACGCTAACTTAAAATATTATAAAATGGTTCAAATCTTAAAAAACAAGCCTGTTACTATTAAATATTCAAACAAACTTTCACACGCAACCTCTTGAAAAATCTTCTTTAAATATGATGAATTAAAACTACGTTCTCTTTCTTCAATCAAATCACTCAAATCAGTCCTAACAACACGTACAAAACAAGACGACATGATTTATATGCGATAAAACAACAAACATCCTGTAAAAATTGAAACAGGTGTTGACCATTGCATACTTCAAAAATCTCTTGGAAAGGTATTGAATCAATCAGTGTACAGATATAATTAGTAACAATTTTAGTAGATGGGTTCTTATAGGTCGTGTCCTATATTCAGGTTACTTATCTAAATCGTCATTCTTTACTTTTGATTCACATGAACATGCGGGAAACACCATAAGAGTGATTCGATCCATGCTGTATGTATAATTAAGGGCCTGAATACTATATAATTTAGACTACATAGCATAACTGAGAACATGCAACAGTAAAATTATTTGTTATGACATTTTATTATTTCTTGATTATTTATTTTATCACTTTTATATAGCGCTTTTTCTAGATCAAGAGCTGCTCAAGGCTCTGGTCGATACAGGATCTAACTCAAGCCGCACAACCTTTGAACGCATATAGTCTGACGTCCAGACGACTGAGAACAATCCTGGGCGACCGGGGATAAGGAGAAGGGACCTAGTGCGTGCTGGGTATATTAGTGTAACCGGCACTCACCCGTCTAGGACATGAGCGTCAGTATCTTTAAAGTCTTTGCGATGGAATGCGTGGGTGCACCGGCTAGACCTCGGTTTTTACTCTCAACCGAAGAAGTGGTGATTGCTGTGAAATATGAAACTATGAAATGTGTGAATAGACCGAACGTGCGATCATTAATGTAGGCTATTGTGGGTAACATTTCTATTTGTCCAATTAAATTAACAGTCCCCGGACACACGAAGCGTAAAGGGGGAAATGTGTCCAAATTCAGATACGGACTTATAATTTATCATTCATTCGTCACTGGGAGCCGCTTAATATTTGAGGTTTTGTTTTATTGTTGTGAAGGCTGTTTCGTCCCTATAATGAATTTTTTTAATTACAAAAAAATAAAATAAATAAATAAATAAATAAATTTATATTGATCAAATATATCAGTTATATATTTACCTTATCAGTAGTGAATGGTTGCAAGTTTCTTTTCATTAGGTCAAGGCTTCCTTCAGTCTAAGTGAACTCGGCGAAGTCACATTCTTTTTCTTTTGGGATAACAGCATGTTGTTGACTACAAAAACCTTCACCTTCACCTTTATAGGGTCAAATGTGACGTAGCCATCTAACTTTAGCTTCAGTTTTGGGGTACGCTTGAAACTTTGCGGCAACTGTGATCAGTGCGGTTTAAGTTTGATTTGATAAACCAGTAAAATATTGTATTTCTAAAACAACAATGGGTTCTCTCATGGTTTGGATAGTCCTCAAAACTTCGGAGCATGTTAGTTTTTACTGGTAGAACTCTCTTGATTCAATTGGATCAATACTTATGTAGTGTCGACGTCACAGAAAATTCCCGAAGGTTTATTTTTGGTTGCCGTGATTCTATTGGTTAGTATTTTAAACGCGATATATAATTGGTTGAAATGTCATGGTTGACGTCATTGGTAATCGTATGTGTGTATGGTAGAGAGGCTTCAGATGAACAACAAACCAACGTTGGATTGCAAGCTCAGTGAATTTGTGTGACCTTATCTTTGAATTTTGTAAGTGTATTGGTTGTGAAGCAACCTTATAAACGTTTGAAAAACTTGTCGGAGAGATCGTACATTGTTGCTGATACTTTTTCAAGGTATGTCTGATTTGAGCTTTTCTGGTATTCGTGAAATTCTTTTGCTTGTGTTCGAAACCACTCATCTTTAAACCATTGCCACAAATCCCGTGACCTCGTTTCGTATCTTGTTCATTTGTGATATGCATGTTATTCCGAATTTCTTTCATTGTTTGTTGTAGTTGTTATTAGAAACATTCTTGTGTAACTGCATGGTAATTAGTTAAGGTCCAAATTATTTTATTGTATCATAGATTCGAGTTACTGATGGGTCAAGGTTTACTAGCTCACATTCAGGCTCCATATTATTAATTTTGTTGTATCATAAATTCGTGTTACTGATGGGTAGTTTACTAGCTCACATGACCCAGAGCACTTCCTCTTAGACTTTACTTATAATAGAGAACAGATTAAAAGTGACAAAGAGTGAAGACGAGAAGAATTAAGCTGGTTATGTGACTAGCTCGAGTGGCTCTGACTGTTTGTTTAGCTGCTAATGTGCTATTCATGCTTCCGTTATCAAGGGTAGATTTTTACCTGAAAAATTTGGTTTTACTCTAAACTAGCGGAAGGACTTGAAAGTGTTGTCGAGTTCCACGTACTGTCACTGTGTCAGCACTTTTTTTTCCTTTTCATGGCCACTTGTGGGTTTGTTTACGTCCTTAGTGGAACCCACGTGACCAGATGGTTGAACTGGAACTAACCAACCTGACTCATACCATCGCCAGCGTCATCGAGCGGATTTAACCAAATTTACTTCATCACAGTCCAAGATTATTTCATCATTCGGTCTTGTATAAGCTTATGGTGATACAATTTGTTGTCGACACGTAATGTTTTCATCAGTCAACAATATCGTCCTCGACCCTAGACTTCAGAACGAGGCTTGAGGCTGGGACTATGCACTGACTGGGGATCGCCCCCCACCGATTGCTAGTTCCGCAAACGCGCGTGGGCTAGTGCACGAGTCAAAAGAACTACGAGAGAAAACAGGGAGTGTTCAGGATTTTTGCCGTCAGTTTCATTCCGTCAGAGAAGTCAGTACGATGGTATTCTCAGTCATGGACAGGGGTAGTGTGGACGAAGATCGGAGGCTTGATTCGCCGCCCTCTGCCAGGCCTCGTGCACGTATTCCGTCTATTGAGAAAGTGAAAGTTAGTAGACCGTTGTTAAAATCAAATTCCGTTCTTATGGTGACTTCTACGGCAGCCAGTGACATGGCAACAAATGAAGTGAATATAACCGCTTCTTTGACAGAGAAAGTGAACGTTACCGCTGCGACTTCTTCTGTCACACAGTCTTGTGGTTCCGTGATTAGTTCTGAGAAAGAACAACTTTCTTCAACGAGGTATAGGCCTACTTTCGACATTGACTGACCGACTTTTCACAGTTTGGATAGGATGCGGCCTAGTTTTATTTTCCTAACTGTTGCTTTTCTTGTGTCTCTCTTTTCTTTTTTCTCAATGGTTTCGAATTGGTATCATTATCATTATGATTGCAGTAATTTGGCTTTAATTCACTTCTTACACTACAGTACATAATTCATTAGGGCTATGAGGAATTTTGCAAAGCTAACTACAGAAGCTTAGACATTAGGCCGTTACTTGTATGATTCTGTCATCGCTGGGATGACTATAAATAGTTCTTAGGTATTGAAGGAGTCATAGAATGAGACGAAAGGAAGAGATGGTGATGATGATGATCATCATCATCATAATGTTTTCATCATAGTATCAGCATACAGTCTTTAAACTGGTGCTCTATCTTTTGTTTTGCTGTTTTAATACTCTTAGTATAAGAAAGAGATTTCTCTTATATAGCGCACTTACAAGCTCAGATAGCTTATCAAGGCGCTGGCCCGTAATATCCAGCAATCACAAAATAGTTGGCTGAAGTCAGGATTCGAACCCACGTCACCCAAGACGTACTCACACAAGTCGTGCGCTCTGACCACTGAGCTATCCTATAAGCCTAATCAATTATATTTTCTTTCTGGTTTGTTAACAGACCGAGAACCTATCCAGGAATTTTGTATCCACCCCAAGCTGCTTACCCTCCTCATCCTCCTCATTGGCCAGTGAGACAGTACCACCATCCAAACACCAACCAGCAACACCACCCCTACCCACATCCTGGTCGTAGGGCACCTTACGCCCCTAATCCTACATTCAGATATCCTTTACTACATCCTTCTGCGCTGAGAAAGGTGAGTTTGCTACATGATTTGCTCTTGATAAAGCTGTAGATTGTATTTGGGAGTTTCTCATAGTCTTAGATTTAGAAGGAAGTTTATATTTTGTCTTAGGCTTAGTTTTAGTTTCTATTAAGATTGTATATGGACCTTTAATTAAACAAACCACTTAACAAGAAATACACAGAACCCAATTTCATTGATTTGTTGATTTATTATATTTTTGTGTACATTTATCTTTGTGCTTTGTTTTACATTACATTACATAATTGTTGCTTTAGGTCCAGCGGACTCTTCCGAGCCAAATCAGGACCGGGCTTTGTTGTTCAATATGTGTCGGGAGGAGTAATGTGTATTGTGTTGTGAGATGTGTATCAGGTTTAACATTATACCAAAACATGTATGCATTTTGTGTGTGCAGGTTAAAGGGCCAGGAACTATGGACTACGTCCCAAGCCCTGAGAGCTTCTACGGACCTGACCTTGGTAAATCAGCCTTTACTCCCAGCCCCAACAGCCTGTACATGATTGACCAAGAACGCCATGACATCCAGAACACCCTAAACAACAGCATGTTTAACAACATGTGCCAGAATACCAGTGAACTTGCAGGCTTTAACGCAGACATGGAGTTTGACCTCAACCCTCAGTATGAGAACTCCAACAGTTTGGAAAGCTATTTTGGACAAGCACTGATGAATGGAATGCTCCAGAATAGTGCGGGTGATGTCGTGAATTGCAGTGAAACGTCTGTACATTTTAGGTCTGAGAAAGCTGGGAGTCTGTTGAGTCTGCTGGGTGGCAGTAGTGCCAGCAGTCAGCAGGGACTGAAGATGGATGAGTCAGGTCCCACACTAGCTGAGCTTAACATGGACCCTTGCCTGCTGGAAGACATTGAAAGCTTCCTCAGCAGCGAGGAAGAGGACAAACCCCAGGTGTCTCCAAAACCTAATAGTGGCACTGACAGCGTCACACAACCTTCTGCCATGGGTGGCCAGGTCATTGTCAAGTCAGGAAACCTCACAGGCACCGTTTCCATTATACACAACTGCAACCTCCACTTCCTCCACAACATCCACTCTTGGACGCGTGGCAGTGTCGCAGGCTAGGTTGACGACAACACCTTTGAACAATCTGTTCCGTATCAGGCCTGCAAATCCCCAACAGAATGTGGCTGTCGTGCCCCCGATCAGCTGTGTTCAGGCTTCGGCCGCCACGACCACCACGCCTACCTATATCAAGTCAGAGCCCGTTGACACTTACGAATCCAGCCATAGCACTTTGAGTGGCAGCATCTCCTGTCTGCATAAGATGCTGTCCTCTCCACCCCAGAAATCTGTGTCGTCCCTGTCTCCTGTCTCCCCGAACAGGTCCTCTCCTGAGCGGCTGGTGATGCCAGTTGTGGGTCAGACCCGTGCCCCGCCTCTTGGCCGTCAGGTCAAGTCAGAGTCCGTTGAGGAGAAGTGGAAGGAGATTGAGAAGTTTATTCATGACCCCTGAAACTGGCAGCATAAAGAGGAGACGGAATGGTGAGTACAGATTTCTTTATTGGATTTTGTTTCTCCTGTAACCGTGTTGGTCTGGGTCTGCCTCGGTTGCTTTTGGTTTTTCCGTCCTTCTCTCACTCTCTCTTTCCCTCTCTCTATCCCTGATGCATCAGCAGAGAGAGTTAGAGTAACTCTCCTTGTTGCGAACGGCGTGCTTCCGGCAATAAAACTTTTCGTTTTCGAAATGCCGCCGAAAAAGAAACCGAAACTTATCAATGGCCTCTCGTTTGGTGTTGGAAAGAAGTCAAAATGATGGCCGAAAGATTTTCAAAATGTCCTAAAGGTTTGCGACTGAATCGGCCAAATGGCCTATGCTAAAAATTTCTAGCAACATCATTGATAAGTTCCCACTTCTTTTTCGGCGGCATTTCGAAAACGGAGTTACTCTTACTCTCTCTGCTGATGCATACATGTGTCGTCTGCTTGGCACTTCCGATACGCGTATATGTGATGTTCGACAATAATTCATAACACCTTTATTTAAGGAAATTAATATGGCCAGAAGCAATAACAACGAAACAAACATGAGACGAGCAAACAAGAAACGACAAAGGGTGGCCGATTGAGGCTTAAAAGTAGGACAGCGGGACGATCAGAACATGACTCTTTCGGACATTTTGGGAATTTTATCGGTGAATGGTCGATTTGCCGACGAAAACGACATCACTGTTATCCTATTAATTTTAAGTTATTGTTTTGTTCATTTATTGATGTTTTTTTTACTCGCATGCATAGCAGTGTGAGTCATGTACTCACCCCCTCCATCCACCAACAAAATTTCCAGGTTTTTGAAAATCTGTGCGAGATGAGTTCTAAATAGGTATTTTGAAGGGACCTTGACCCTAAACTATGAGAGATATAAAGTCCAAATTTGTTGTATTTAGAGATGATAGACTGATCTTTCTTGATATGATATATGTTCCATTTTGGGGTTGATCTTGAAGGTCAAGGTCATTTTAGGCCTTGCAAAAACATACAAAAAATAGGTCATTGTACAGTGGAATAGCTGATTATTTAACCCACAGTATGCAACAACATTGGGTTATTTGATCAGAAATGCACGAGAGGTCACATGAGGGTCAAAATCTTTTAAGGTCGAAGTCACTGAATTTTAAGGTCATCCCCAGGTTACAGGTATTTTTGGGCATAATACAACTTTTGAGAAAGATCAACGTCAGTATTACTTTGCATTTTAGTGCCACCGTTTCATTTTGGTTGTTTTTCTGGACACTTATTTTCATGTTAAATATTGCGAATTCCATAAGGAGCATGATAGTCATAGAGGCTTGCTCTTCTAGTTGTTTTTTTTTTTAGCTTTGTTTTGAGGACTTGTAGGATGTAGAGCACTCGTTATCAGCATGACCTTGTACATAATTATGCTTTGTATAATATGTTTTGTATGTGTTGTAGTGTGCGTTGTGATCTTTTTGCACTTAAAAACCATAAATGTGTCGAGGTATTTGTGGACAAATTGTTGATTTGACCTAATTTTACTTGGACAACACTCTAGTCATCAGAATTGAATCAAGAGGGAAAGGATTGGCGGTAGGGGGAGGAAGCGAGTTGTGGGGTGGGTATGATGAGGACTGGGGTGGTATATCGTTGGTACAGTTATAAACAAGTTTATTGTCTTCTGATTTAGGCTTACAGCAGACGTAAGGCGAGCTTTGAAGTTTACTATGTGAAGCAAGACCGCCTCTTGATTGTAATACGGTGTTGATCAGGCTGTTGAGAATTTGGTGATGATCATTGAACTTGGTCTATTCACACTGACGCACAGTCTCATAGACACTAGAAGAAAAAAAAAAGGAAATAGACAATCAGCTGGCAGTTAACACAGTTTTACATCCGGGTCACATGACGAGTTGGCATCGTGCCATCGCCACCAAGTGCCGCACTGCTGCTGCACTGCCCTGCCCTGCCCTGCCCTGCATCAGTGATCGAGAAGGTCCTGGAAGATTGTAGTAACGAAATAAACAACGTTGCGTCATGCAGCTCTTAAGCAAAGTAATGATCAATAGGATTGTCCGCAAGTTAAGTGCACATGCAGGAACTATTCGGGCGGGACGGGAAGGAAAGGTGTAGGGAAGACTGGTGGAGCGAAGGGTGATGTTGTGGATATGAGGAAATCTGGGACCAAGTGCAACAGCGTGCAAAAGAGTGTGGGAACAGATGTGTAAAAAGCGTTTGCTGAAGTCACTTCATTCAGTCACAACTTTTTGTGTGTGTAAGGTTTCAGTGCAACTTGCAACTAGTGCAGCATGAAGTTTTGTTAATATCGTTTTCATCCCCAAAATCTTCCCTGCATGAGTTAAAAGGTTTATATTTTCACTGATCAAATTAGCATAACTAATATCTCCACCCCACGTGCCATTAAACTCGTATACCAAAATCGCATCCCATAATGTAATTTCTCGTACAACAGAACCGCCATAATATTTTTTAGTTCTCCAAATGTATTTTCTGCTTTAGTAGATCTATATAAAAAGATATATGTAAAAAAAAAATCTCAATGTACGAACTTGTTATACAACCTCCCTCTCCACTTTTAATTAGTATTTCTTATATGAATGGTTGCTAAGTCTATAATTAGATATCTGTGCCAGATATATGTGCGATATTACTTCGCGTAAGGTTTTGCAGGTCGTTGACCTAATGGTAACTGTTTTTCACTGACACCGTGTTTAGTGACATAGACTAAGTTCGAGTATAACGACCACACGAACAATGACCGCGTGAAGGCTAGCAAGTTCAGGGTCTGACCACAGGACTTGCAAGTCGATCGGCGCTTCAGGTACGCTTTGAAAGTTCCACCCGACGGGCTCGTGAACGCACAGCTCTGTGATCGGTGTATGCCGGTTTTTATCCACCCATTGTAAAATTAGTGTTCCAGCTCGTGTTGTGAATGCTACATCCCCAACTACCTAATTTTCACTATTATTTGTTTGCCTAAAATTTAGTCTCCTGGTCTGTATTGAGTCTCAAATTTTGCAACTTTGTAAAGTTTCGCAGATGTTATTTTGACTTCCTTGATGACTTCGTCATATGACGTGGGACCACCTTCTTTGTTTCTCAAGTTCTCATCATCGTTACTACATGCTTGTAATATTCATCCGTTTCTTATCTGTTGTTCCTGGATCCCTTTGGATGGCATTACATGTAGGATATGACTGTTTAGTGTTTGACGAATGGATGGCCTCTGATGACGCGATTCTTTTCGCAGTCCGGATCTCTAGGTCTATAGTAGCTATATTGAATTGTTTTTACACCACAGACTAAAATCACAAACACATTGTTTGCTCAAATCAAGCTTATTTCAGGATTGTTTTAAAGACGATTACGACATGTAAGCTACCCAAATTGCCTTAGACAAACCGACAAAACTTTAAAAATTAGGCTCGTTATATGTAATACCCAGGATCGATAATGACACCGCTAATAAAATTTAAATTGCCGGTGAATGGATTTGTTGCTGTCGTGCGCCAGCTGGTAGAACTGGCCAGAACCACAAAGAATTGTATGAACATTTATTCATAGACACCCAAGGTCACAGGTAAAACAGGCAGAACATTCCTTTAACAACACTGAAAAATGGTGTTTGTCATGTGTTCTTTGGTTTTATTGCTTTGTTTGATCATTTAATTGTTGCTTTTCGAAATAGGCCCACATACATGTATCAGCTTCCATTGGTTTCGTTTGCAAAATAGTTCTTGCTGTGTTGCCTCGGTGTATAACGCTAAACGGCTTGTTGATTGTTGTACACGATGTTTTGTCTCCGCCTCAAACGTCCGTATGTAGCATGAAAGTACCCTCCGAGTTTGCCCGTTTATGTCACGGCAGAATAGAACAGTTGAAAAAGTAGAGTGGCGTCAATCGAATAAACAACCTTCTTTGGCATAGAAAGAGCTGTCAAGAATCTGTCAGTATCTCTGCCTCTCTCTCTCTTCTCTCTCTCTCTCTCTCTCTCTCTCTCTCTCTCTCTCTCTCTCTCTCTCTCTCTCCGCGTTGTTTCAAATTTGGAAGTGTGCCAGTTTAATGTACTAGTAACCGTCCATTATTACTTGTTTTTAAATAGTATTTAAAATAGGCCTATATTTTCATTGCTCAGGCAGTAACCCGATCAATAGTTCAACAGCATCAGACTGTTATATTAGAATCTGATGAAATATTATAAGGTATAGGCCTAGTAATTTTCACGTGATTATGGTTTTATGAGTAATGACCTAACCTGACCATGTCAAGAGGCTGTGTTTGTCATTTCCAATTATTTGTTAAATGTATAATAGTAATTCTCGTTTTCCATTAATTCGTATGAAAATTCAAATCAGTTCTGGGTAAAATTGTCTTTCATCTTCATGATCGTCTGAGTTAACCCTACCTGTTTCACCATGATGTGTCATTCCAAAATCTATAAATAGACGGGTAAATTTAAATCTGATAAAATGAGACACAGTTGAGTGTTTTAACAAAACACTAGTATATACGCCCACTTTTGATAGTTTTCAGTGCGACGACTTGGATAGTGAACGACGTTTTGTACTTAGATTGAAAAACAAAATTTCGTATTTTAGCTCAAGTGGCTGTAGACTTGTTCAGCATCATCATGATACGGGGAAATCCCCAAAGAGAGCTGAGACACTCCTTTCTGAACTTTGGACTCTAAACCCTCTTAGCCGAAAAGCAGATTTGGAGAGTTCTCGAGGGCATCTTGACTAAGTCGAGGTCGATAGAGGATAAAGTCCGATTAGATGAGTAGCACGTTTTTTTCCCAATTCAACTTTTTATGTTGCTTTCACAGTGAACGTTGGCGGGTATTGAATTTGGACGGCGCGAGAGTTTTGCATTTTAGCAAAGACAATACGTAGCTATATTGTCTTTGATTTTAGTCTCACTGTGTGTGACTAAAAATCAGTGTAACTGCTTCTACACCTTTGGGGAGCGAGTCCCTCTGGCCAGTACACTGTTGTAGGCGCCTCCTTTCTGTTTTCTTTGCAAAAGGCCACGTACGAAAAGGCTAGAGATGTGGGGAGATGTTTAAACAGTTCGTTTGACAGGTGATAGTAAAGAAGGGACGGGACACAAAGGGGTTCCACGGTACAGTCAGTCAAACGGCATTTGACAGGAGGTTCGCTAGTTTTTCAGTCTTTTGGTATCTCTTCTTCCGGCACCTCCTCCCACAAACTATACCCACATGGACCCTCGCCTACACACAAAACAAAAGCAATGGTGATTTCAGTAATTATTTGTCAAGCCCTTTAGCAATAAAATTGGCATGACATGAACACAATATTCTGTTATTGTAGAAGAATAGCCTACAATAGTAATGAACTGTATCAGGCCCCGTAAAACACATTTTACTATAATACTGGCAATCCTCTCGGGGGCCCCGAGTGGGCCGTATCAAAATTTAATACAACCGCTATGAATGACTGTCGTAGTGTTCGTAACCATTCACGATTGGAAAAAACAGTGTTACGAGGGCCAAGGGAAGGATTCATTCAAAAGCCCACTTGGAGGTTGTGCTTGCCTCACCCTTTCCGGCATTTTAACGGGTGTAGCTACGCCTACTAAATATCTTTTCCATTCAGTCACGCTTCTATTATTGTAAAACGCCCTGTTACTTATTTGTTTACTTTTGCACCCAACTTTGTAATCTCTTTTGGTAACGTAATGACCCGCTATTTATCCAAGGATCTGTGGAATAGTGTATGAAGAGATAAAAACAACAAACACCTGGGCTACGAATTTTTGATTTATTAAAATCTGTTTCAAGTAAAACCATGGACTGTGATACAAATGCACATTTTCTTGCAACTTTTATATTGTGACTGAGGACAAACTCACTGTATTAAAAAAATCAGACAAAATACAATTGCTTTGAATAAAAAATAAAAAAAAATAAAAATATTATTTTAATATTAAATACTGATAAAAGTTCACACCTACAAATGACACAGATAACCATACACATTGAGAGAGAGAGATAGAGAGAGAGAAAAAAAAAAAAAAAAAAAAAAAAAAAAAAAAAAAAAAAAAAAAAAAAAAAAAAAAAAAAAAAGAGAGAGAGAGAGAGAGAGAGAGAGAGAGAGAGAGAGGAGAGAGAGAGAGAGAGAGAGAAGAGAGAGAGAGAGAGAGAGAGAGAGAGAGAGAGAGAGCAATGAGAGAAAGAAAAAAAATACTAATAATAATAATAAGAAGAAAAATAACTTAGAAAACAAATTGAAAAATAATATAATTAATGTTATAATTATATATAGGACTAATGTGGACATTATTATTAACAAATATTCATACAAAAGAAACAGGCAAATACAAAGTACAAATACATGTGTGTGACTAATCACCCCTACTGTGGAATATTGTTGGTGACTGTTTTCTGGCTGCACTTGAAAGAAGTAGGCCTAGTTTGCTTGTGATCATGGGCATTTACTTTCTTGTGCGGTAGTTTTCCTTCCTATGGGCCTGTTGGTTCTTTGGCTTGCTTCCATCAGTCTCCATTTGCACAACATATTTACAGGCCTCTTTCGTGCAAAAAGGTCAAGACAGAATTGAGAGTGCGTTTAGGTCACTGCTGAACAGATAGGTATATGGGTCATGGGATAAATATAGATCCGCCCAGACCAAGAATAGCAAAATACCAAACCTTATATTTACATTGTAAACGAATTGCAACGTCTCAACAATAGCACAAACATAACTTGTGTAGTTAGGTGGCTGGATCTGGCAGAGAGGTCTTTAATAATTTGTAATTGTGTGCATTAATTTAATGTTTGTAGATTGCCGACTGAAATCCTTTGCAAATAATAGGCTGTAACATTAAGAGCATCCTGACCACTGAATGATGGATCTATGCGACTTACGATTTGAAGCGCTCGAAAGGCATAGATAGCATAGATATTTCGATGTGGATTTAATTAAAGAAGCCCATGGCCCATTTTTCAATCTGTTTGCTTAGCAATATTTAGGTCAAGGTCGTATTTCAAAGCCAAGGCTACTGGTGATTTGCCAAGGGCCGCCGAATTGCGACTTGTGGTTATGACACGGTGGCAGGTGGACTTCAGACATGCCCTCCGCTTCACCCAGCCAATACACCAACGGGGGAGGGAGGATGAGACTGAACCCTCTCATCCTCTTTCCCCAGTCCGTATGCATTTGTCCTAGATATTGGAACGCATTGGTGCACAATTAAATCCGAGGGCTTGTCTTTTCATAGCCATGTTATCCATCCACTGTACTGCCGTTTCCAATAGTTTCTTATCTCGCGCAATGTATGTCTTCTCTCTTCCGCTGTAACTGCTTCACAGAGTCATGTATATTAATCAACAGCTTTAAGTTATAACTTTGTATCGAGACTGCTTTATTGGTTAATAGTTTTGATGTTCATGCTTTAGGGGTGGGGGTGTTATTTAGTAGGGAATAAACTAGTACCTGTGTGTGTTTGAGGGTGGGTGGGGAAGTGATGTGTGGGTGTGTGTATGTGCATATATATACACATTTATTATATACATCATGCCTTAATTAAAAAATATAACTTGTAGTTCGGATAGTAATTGCTTTAAATAAGATTATAAATAGCTTGGATTTGTAATAACTAGTGCAGTGTGCAAACTGTTTACTTGGGAATTGGTGTCCTAGATCAGTTATAATGTCAAAATCACTTGGTAAGGATTTACACATGTATACCTTTGACACTGCACTTAAGGCTGATAACATGTCCGTTCCACAGTCTGTAGTTAGAAGTAATTTCTTTCTAGAAAAAAATTACAAATTATATGTTTGTTCATCCGATTTAAATTATGGTTTATTATTGAACCAAATTACAAACTTTTTTCTCTCGTTTTATGTGTGCAGTTTCTGGCAATTCATCCATTGATGATGACAGCTACAGCCGGTTGGGAAGCGATGACGACTCGGACTCTGACGCAGACTCTGATTTCAGTGACTCCCCTCTGGAAGAGTCCCTCACGGAACTGGCCAAGAAGAGCAAGCAATATTTCTGGCAGTACAACGTGCAGGCCAAGGGCCCCAAGGGCACACGCCTGAAGCTGCAGATCCATGACGATGACCCTCACCACCCTAGCAACTTTGAAGACCCTGTCTTTGATGCCACCAGCACTAGCCTTGTGGGCATCAGACATGGCGGCAAAGCAAGGAAGGGCGATGGCAATGAGGTCACGCCAAATCCCAGAAAACTGTTCCAGATTGGTAAACTCCTTTACAAACTGAACAAGCAGATCAACAGTTTCCAAATGTCCAACGATCTGCCAGCCAGTGTACGCAACAAGTCCCGTAAGGAGAAGAACAAGCTGGCATCTCGTGCATGCAGACTGAAGAAGAAAGCTCAGCATGAAGCCAACAAGGTCAAGCTAACTGGCCTTAACTGTGAACAAGGTAAGGGTCAAGCAATGTCCATGATTTAAAGAAAAGAATCCTATGTAGCCTAAAAACCTACATCTTCTTTGCGTTGATTACCACATTCATCTTAGTGAAGACAGCTTAAAAACAAGGCTTATTCAATATTTTCATGTTTAAGGTGAACAAGCTAACTTATTGCTAGTTAATTGCTTACTGTTTTCAGATTTCCAGTTATTTTCGTTGTTTTACCAGAATATGTTTATTATATATTTCTGAAACCCAATGGTTGTTGTAACAAATGTTTCTTTATTCTTTTGCAGGTGAGTTGCTGGAGGTGATTCGTCTGATTTGGCCCAGGCTGAAGGAGCGTGCTCAGCAACAAATGAAAGGTGTGATGCCCTCACCTGGATCTACAGAAACACTAACTGCGGCCTTTGAAACCTTGGTCAAGACACAAAGAAGTGAGTACACTCAATTTCTGCTAAATGAATAGTGTGCAAGGATATAGTTCACATGACAACAGCTTGTAGAATTAAGTGTGTTAGTTATGTGAGAAAAACAAGTTATTCATAGAAGCAGGCCAAAGCTTTGAGATAAGTCTAATTAAAAAAAATAAAAAATACCAGATACAGATATGTATAAAATTGCTTTTTTGTTTTAATAGCAAAGCAAATGTTTTGCATTTACTTGTGTACTAGGAAAATAGTTTAATCCCTTGAAACTTTTGCAATTGAAAAGCATGAATATTATTGATTCTTTTGCATATTTTGTTCTTTAATATTTTTTAGAGTAAAATAAAAAGTGTATGTACGAGAGTTTTTCTCCATTTGTTTCAGAAACCATTGTAGCTGGCAACACGACAGATTACGTCAATGAAGTCATTGCTAAAGTTGAAGATGGTGACCTCACTGGGGGCCTTCCCATTAAAGTCAGGACCAGGGCTGACAAGTAAATCTTTGCAACAAACAGTGTTGTTGGCTAGCTAAGGAGTTGCTCAAATGAAGTTACTAAACACAGTGGAGCACAAGAGACCAAAGATGTGGCGAACCAGCTGAAGAAGGTGAACCAGCTGCAAGTGAGCCAAATTTCTTTCAGATGCTGACGCTTTGCAGTTGCAAACAAAGTATTTATAAATATGTGTCCACTGCTTTGTTATCTTTTGTTAAGTACCCTACCACTTCTCAGTCGTGTGTGCAGGGTCAAACACTCATTGAGCATCCTTTCTAATTGTCTTAAACTGATGGATAAAATGGACACTTGTTGACTGGGAACATGTGTGAATTATCATTATCATGTGGACAAAGCACATCCATTTACCCCAGAAACTTAACAAAGTCTTGAACCAAACAAGACCATGATTGAAATTTAACAAGCTACGTAAAAGTTACTTGCGTAGTGTTAGATTTTGGACATTCGGGTTGCTGATATGTATGCAAATATGAATTTTAGTGAGAATACTTGTTAAAAAAGGAAAAAAATCCACACTTTATATAATGAAAAATGAATACTGACTATGGGGGAAAAGTATTTTAATAAATAAACAAAAACCTTGATTAAGATAATACAGAACTATTTGACAACACGTCGCAAGGGAGACAATTTCAAATGTTATGTTCGGTT
Organism: Oncomelania hupensis; assembly: GCA_036898135.1. Taxonomy (NCBI): domain Eukaryota; kingdom Metazoa; phylum Mollusca; class Gastropoda; order Littorinimorpha; family Pomatiopsidae; genus Oncomelania; species Oncomelania hupensis. Next base: position 89,852,066 of record CM072511.1, on the reverse strand, counting down.
CATTGTGACCAAGCTTATGTTTCATTGGTTTTGCAGACTTAGAACTTAGAACCGGTATGATTACAAATTCCCCATTGTTAGTTAGTGTCTGCAACACTTGAATTATAATTGCAGTTTTCAGCAGTGTAGATACATTCTTGAGTTTCAGTACTCAGCAGTTCGGAGACAGTGTGACCTTTTAACTGACAAACTGCCCATAAATTACCAGTAAAACTTTGCTGTGGTTTTGTTTGTTTGATCTTCAAAGCACAGCCGAAATTTGTGTGGCCTACTAGCTGTCATTATAACAGCCAAGTAGCAAGAACTTGATTAAAGCATGTGTACCTCTAATAAACTTTCAGAATTTATAATGCGGAGTGGGTCAGAATGCAGAATGATGTTGTTTACATGCAATTCTGACATTGTGACAAAAAACCTTTTCTGAAGGCGTGCTATTTTACTGTAGTTAAGTTTGTTGTATTGCAGACTTTACACGATAGATCTATACAGTTATAAAATAGATCTATACATTCAATTGAAGAAATGTATTACGACCGCAATGTGTTGACCTGCTCCATCCAGATTATCACCATCAGTTTAACACAAATTTTGTTTGTTACTGTTTCCATCTCCTCCATCCTCACTGATGCCTTTTTTTTGTGTTTGACCTTGGGTGCTAGAGGTACAAGAACTTCAAATGACCTTGACAATTGTCAATAGTATTTATACTGATGTTATGTATGGTATGGCTTTGAGAAGTGTCAAGATTATTCATACGGACATTATATGACCCCTTCTGGTATCCGTGACGTAAAGATTCTTATTATTTGTATTTTTCCTTTACCTGCAAATGTCATTGTTATGTTAGATCATCTTCTCTGGTGATTATTTTCACTAAATTCCTAGCAATGAAAGTGTGCACTTATTTTATTTTTCTGATCATTTTAGTTTATTGCTGCATGTTCATGTAAAATTAACTTCTGAATTGTTAGTGAAAGTTCTAGATTTTAGTTGTTAGACCCTATACCATTGACATAGTACTTTTGATTTTCTTTATTGTGATTAATTAATTCAAGTTCTTCTGACTGTTTGCTTTTGTTTTTTTCCTCAGTAATGACTGACATTGTATTGTATTGGTTTTGTTTTTGTTTTTATATGTAATTTCATAAACATGTGTTTCATTAGTCCCAGAATGTTCACTAAATGATCATTTTTAAAATACAATTTCTTAATTGTTTGCTTAATATAAGAGTTTAAGTTTACCCACTCATGGTAATTTGCCAAGAACTGGGGAAACATATTATTACTTGTACTAGTGCTTAGGTTTTGGGTAATATTATGAGTATTCTCAGAAAAAAAAAGTCTGTTCTACATTTCTCCTGACAGTGCAATTGCTGTTTTGATTTAAAATTTATCAAGTCGGTGCCAGATTGTTTCTTCTTGTTTCTTTTTCTTTTTCAAGTTTTCTTAGTTACAATGTGAAAACAATTTTGATTTATAGGTTAAATTTTACCAAAGGGTTAAAGATATTAATTACTTCATGCTAGAGGTTACACATTTTGGTAAGATGACATACACGCGTTTCCATTTAAAATATAATTTATATAAGTGTGTTAGTGCATCTGTCTTCTTTTTCCCTTTCTGTCATGGTGCTAGTGAAGCTGATTTCAGTTGTTTTCATGTTTTCATTTTAACTTTACTGTATTAATATTTCCTATTTACATCTTGGATTATAATGCATTGTCAAATTCCTTTCTGTGATTTAAAAAAAAGAAATTCCTGTACATAGTTCTTGGCAAATGCATTGCCAGTTCTGGATTTTGATATGTTTTTTGCATATAACTATAGTCTGGGAATATTACCATTACTTGTACATGGTCTGGGAATATTATCAATATTACATTTTATGTAATGTGGGTATAAAGTTCCCATTTGCAATTATATGTAACTAGGAAAACATTGTTCTCTTTGTACAGTATTTCATATTGTGACAGTTATAAAAGCCTAGATCTGATCTGACAGACATATTAAAAAATATATATTGCTGTGAATTTTGTTGTGTTTGTGATCAATCAAAGTAGATATATCACTTTGTGACTTATCTACGGTTTCATTGTTACAAATGTGTACATTTGAAATATGATAATTTGTTTCTTCAGTTGTGATTTTAGTTGTACAGTTTTATTGGTTGTTTGTGATTTCACATGTACAGTTTGATTGTTGTTACTTATACATTTCATATTTGATTATTGAAATTATAATAATTCCTTTTTGTTGTTGTGATTTATAGAAAGTGTAAATAAATAAAGACCTTTTGACTAGATATGAAAACTATAGAACATTTATCAGTATGTTGCAAGATGGTTGACTCATGCACATAACTCAGACAAAATATGACACTTTGGGCAGGAGATGTTTCATAGTTTGACAATTTGTTCGTGTACAGTGTTTTAAGTACGATGATTCCAGAAATCAGTTTGTGTACAGTGTTAGCCTAAATGCAATTGAATTGTTGTACATAAGGATGTTGTTGCTCAGAGAGGTGTTTGAGAAATAGGGCTGAACGTTCATGTAACATTTTTAAATTCATCCAGAACTTGCTTTGTACCTGTTCAGGACATAGATATATTGTCCATTTTACAGGTGATTTGTTTTGTAGGATTGTTCTTTCTTCATGAGAAAAAAAGCAATGTTTCTATTACAAAAATAGAAACTTTCATGAATAAATTTTTGAAAAGACACAATTGGTTTTGGTTAATGTGCTCTTCTAACCTAACATCTCTTTGTCTGTATGTCTCTCTCTCTCTCTCTCTCTCTCTCTCTCTCTCTCTCTCTCTCTCTCTCTCTATCTCCTTTCCCGTCCTCTCCACCTCCCTCCACCCTCTCTGGGACGGTGCCGGGGGTTCCGGTATAAATAGAAACTCCACTTTCTGGACATTTTGTGCTTTAAATTCCCACTGCCGCTGTTTTTCTCCTTTGTTCTTTCTCATTCCTAATTTGTTCTATCAATCTACTTGACTATCTTCTTTGGTAGGCTAGTCACCTACCTTTTTTGCTTGAAAACTTCCAAAACTCCTCATTTGTGTATGAGGCCTGTTGGGTCAGCCTTTGGGAATAGTGGACGCTTTCTGCCAAATGGTCACTAGGGCTTCCTATGATATTATTATTTAGCAATGTAGGCATTTATATGGATGTGTTTTTTCATATTTTATAATGATGTTTATCTTATATATTATTTTTGTAAACGGCGGTTAAATTAAGAGTATAGGCTCAGCATCCCCTGCGTGGCATGATTTTACTGTAAAGTGACCAGCTGCTGGAGTGCCTTCAGTGTTACCACTAGGAATAACTAAGCTTAACGTTCTATTGCGTTAGCATTAAGGACGAATCATCCCCGTGGGGGTGCTGGGGGTTTCAGTATAAATAGTATCCCCACTTTCTGAAAATTTAGTGCTTTAAATTCCCACAATCGCTGTCTTTCTTCTTTGTTCTTTCTCATTCCTACTCTGTTCTATCAATCTACTATACTACCTTCTTCTTAGCTAGACCAGTCACCTACCTTTTTTTCTTGAAAACTCTTCCGGGACAAAACTACTCATTTGTGTGTGAGGTCTGTTGGATCAACTTGGAAATATTGGACGCTTTCTGCCAGGTGGTCACTGGGGCTTCCTGTGATGTTAGTGTTTGGCAGTGTAGGCGTTTTGTATGTGTTTGTTTTGTTGATGTTTTATAGTGATGTTTGTGTTCTGTTTTGTTTTTGTAGGCGGGGTTTCAATAAGTTGGAGTGTGGCCTCAGCGTCCCCTTCGTGGGATGTCTTTGTTGTAGGTGACCGGCTGGTGGAGTGCCTTCAGTGTCCCCCCCCCCCCCCCCCCCCCCCCCCCCGTTGTTTCGGCAGATCTTTTATGCGGATCGAGGGCGAGTCCTCTTTTAGCGGGGTTATGGTCTTGATTTTGTGGATCTGGTTCGGCTATACTGGTCCTGATTTGGCTCGGAAGAGTCCGCTAGACCTAAAGCAATAATCATGTAATGTAAGGACAAATCACCACGTCGCCACATTGACAACAATCATCATCATCATCATCATCATCATATCAAAAACACGGTGTGGTTGGTATTGTTATTTCAACAGATCTTTTATACCGATGAGGGGTGGGTCCACTTTCTACCAAGTTGTGGTCCTTATTTTGTGGTCATGATTCGACTCTTTGCAGTCCGTTGGACCCTGTAAGCAATAAATAACTAACTCGATTCCTCTCTCTGTCTCTGGCTGGCTGGCTGGCTGGCTCTCTCTCTCTCTCTCTCTCTCTCTCTCTGTATAAATAGTATCCCCACTTTCTGGAAATTTAGTGCTTTAGAGGATATTACCACTGTTTCTGTCATTCTCATTTGTTCTTTCTCGTTCCTAATCTGGTCTATTATTTAGCAATGTACTTAGGCATCTTATATGTATGTGTTTTGTTAATATTTTATAATGATAATGATATTCTATTTTGTTTTTGTAAACGGGGATTCAATAAATTAGAGTAGCCTACAGCCTAGCGTTCCTTGCAAGGGATACCTTTATTGTAAAGTGACCGGCTGTTGGAGTGCCGTCGGTGTCACGTACGTACCATTAGGGTCGTTTAAGCAGATCTTTTATGCGGATCGGGGGTGCGTCCTCTTTCAACCAAGTTGTGGTCCTGATTCGGCTCTTTTGCAGTCCCCTGAACCCTACAAACAAGGACTAACTCTCTCTCTCTCTCTCTCTCTCTCTCTCTCTCTCTCTCTCTCTCTCCCTCTCCCTCCGATCTCTCTCCATCACTCTCTCTCTCTCTCTCTCTCTCTCTGTACTTGTGCGTGTGTGTGTGTTTGACTGAAATTCGGTCCCTTATTCATGCTTTCATTTGAAAATGTAAAGATTTGTTTAAACTAAACTTTCTCATAATTAGAATGACATACGATCAGATATTCACGAGTATGGTGTAAGTTATATGTGTTTATTGTGAAGCCGTATAAGTTAATTTCCAGATAAACATCTTACATCTGCAAACTAAATTAGAAAGAGTCTGACCAACTTTCTCAAGTCTAAGAAAGGGGAGAAGAGTGGGGAGGGGAATCATTCACTAATTGACCTTAAAATAATTAATCTGTTGTCGCCGTTAACCTATTTGTTTCGTGGTTTTGTCTGTCTTAATTGTTATAGTCAAGTCAAGTCAAGTCAAATAATTGTATTGCCAAGATAAAACACAAGGAATATATTATCATTCTATACTTTCTGGATAACATAGTTCAAAGGGTTGCTTACATCAAGTAAGGAAAAATTATTTGCAAACTAAAATATTGAAATCCAGATACATAATCTGCATCGCATGCCTGTCTCTTTTTCTTTTTTTTTTCTTTTCTACAATTTCTTTAAAGCCTCCTCAATGAGGCCTATATGGTGTTTTATAAGGGCCCGAAAAACAGGCGATGATTGGTGAATTTTCGAGAAGGGTGTGTCTTGACACGGAATTCAGCCAATCAGGATGAGGTCACCGACTTCTAACGCAACATGACCACACATTTGTGAGTTTTTAAAGTTTTTTTTTTTTCTTCCTCTCTACGAAAACAATGTCAGTGGCTTGGGCCTCAAATTGAGCCAGGCACTTACAGTAACAAGACTGACAGTTATAAGTATATATTTTATAATGACCATCATTAAAAAAAATACTTAATTTTCATATTATTTAATGTTCACATTAATCTCACAGGTTATAAAGCCTATACAGTTCAGTTCAGTTCGAAGGGACTATGTTAAACCCCACGGCTTTTTTTTGTTTCTGTCCCTGTTTCTCTATGACATTAAATTGTCCGGTTAGTTTTGCAGTTGTTCAGGGAATTAAAATTAAAATGACCATCAGTCATCAAACTCAAATTTTGAATCCACGACGAAACTTACCTTTTCCAGAAGTTTTTAAAAGGTGTTATTGTTGTTAGCTTTTTAAAAAACATGTAATGGTAGTTTGTTCCAGAGTGGCGCAGCTCTATAACTAAAACAGTGCTGTCTTTTGTGAGTATGACAGTGCATGCTGGATAAAAAAAAATATATATATATTTTCCGAGTTTCTAGTAAGCCTACATAGGCGTCCAGAATGAAATTTAAAGAATGTACGTATTAGCATTAACTTTGTGGATGTTATAAGTTTGTATAAGATCATCTCGAACTCTTCTAAATTTCAAACTCGGAATGCATATAGTTTCTGTAATCTATCTACGTAAGGCACATTTTTCTAAGGATTTAACCAATTTTGTCGCTGTTCGCTGCACTTTTTCAGGAGGAACAACGAAGCTTAACGTCCTATTGCATCAGCGTTAAGGACGATCACCACGTCGCCACCCTGACAATAATGATTATCATCATCATATCAAAGATGAGATCCTACGGATCTCTTTTGGTTTGCACTTTTTCAATGGCTGACGATTGCCTTTTCAAGTACGGCGACCATTCCGCATTAGCATATTCTACAGGAGGTCTGACAAGTGTCTTGTACAGGCATATTAGCGTATCTTTATCAAGGCAGGAAAAGGATCTCTTTATTTGCCTTAGGAATTGCAGTATTAATATGTGTACCAAATTTTAACTCTTTAACAAAAGTGACTCCGCTTAGATCCCTCTCGATCTTCACTGCAACTGACAATTGACACTCTTTTGCGAGCGAAACGAAGCTTTACGTCCTAGTTTAAAATTTGATAAGGACAATATTAAAAAGGTCTAAGGAACTTGTGCGGGTTAAAATTATCAGATCAGATCTCGGCCTGTCGTCGCGAATGGACGAAAAGAGGCCGCCGAAAATGCTGGGGATTTATACATCTTTTTAATAAGAAAACAAAATATGTAGGCCTATAAGGATCTGACAAGGGGTGGCAGTCGGCAAGGCCAAATGTATATTGGTTAAAACGTAAGATCTATCATACAGGTGCGGTCAGAGTCGCAGATACCCGGCCTCATCCCTGGGGAAAAAAAAAGAAAGAAAAAAAAGAAAAAGAAATGTTTAATTCCACATATATGTACAATTAGGCTAAAGTGCCCAAATGACACTCTCTGTTCGTCAGCTGTCATATTATATTTCTGGCAAGGATTATTTTGACTAATATTTAGTACCTTGCATTTGGAAGTGTTGAAATGAAGTTGCCATCTGTCAGACCATTTATTTATATCGGACTGTAACTTAAAACTCATTGGACAAGTTGTATAGTTTTGTGTTGTCAGCAAACATTTTACAGACATTTTTACCTCATCTGGTAAGCCATTCATGAAAATTGTAAATAAAACCTGACCCAAAATACTATCTTGAGGTAGAAGCACTGAGCTTCTGAAAAGAAACTGTCGCCGATTCCCACCCGCTGGCTTCTGTCTGTCAACAAGTTCTTACTCCCCATTGACACTGTCATTTCCAGTGATACCATATGATTCAATTTTAGTTAAAAGTCTAGCATGCGGGTCAGAATCAAATGCCTTTTTTAAAATACAGACACAGCACATCAAAGTTTTCACCGTCATCCAACATTCCCGTAAAATCTTCATGACTTCTAAAAGCCGAATCACACATGGCCTACCATTCCTGAAACCATGCTAACATTCAGTATAAAGTGAGCATAGATGCGTATGGTCCACCTAGTCCCACCGTCGTAGCTCAATACAATACAATACAACAAATCTTTATTATCCCATAAGGAACTTCACAGCAATGTATGTCAGGCATATAAAACATATAATTAAAAACAGTCATGTTATAACATTTAACAGAGCTACAAAATCAATATTAAATTTATATACATTCTAAAAATCTAATCACTTGCGTACTCTTACACTTCATCTTTTCCTTCAAACACCTATCCACGCACTCTGGTTCTATCACACGTATGACAATGCCCTTTTTAGACAGTTAAAATATAATAAAAATACATACAAACATAGTGTATATGATAGTTTACCACTCTGGACTTATAAAAAATTATTTTGTTGCAACAGTGTTAGATAAATAATCTCAGTTTAATATGAATCTTAGTAGGTCAACAATGTATAACTGTATGAAACTATGATCAACATAAGCAATAATACTGTTGACTGATTATAACAGTTGTCAAAAAATACAGGTAAAGCACGTAAATGGTATTTTAAAAGTTGGTTTACAGACATTCATAGTAAACACACACATATTATACACACACTCACAAACACACACATGCACACGCGCATGTCTTCATACAAACATGCACATACACTCAGCGAGATAGTTGGGAGACTCCTACATCAAGACAGTCTTGTGTTTGAGGGTCTGGCATTGGCCTCATTTAGCATTAATATGGCAGTAGGGATGAAGGTGTTTTTGTAGCGCTGTGTACGCATTAGTGCACAGCGGAATCTGCGATTAGATGGAAGAAGTTCAAACAGACAGGAAAGTGGGTGGGTAGGGTCTCTCTGAATTCTGACTGCCTTGCTGAGGGCTCTTTTGTGGAACAGTTGTTCCAGAGTCGCCTGCTTCTTGCCAACTATCTTGCTGCACACACTCTCTATTCCACACAACTGATTTTTGCTCTTCACATTCAATCCCTTGTGTGCAATCAAGTGGTAGAGCGTTCGCCTGGCACACATATGACCCAGGTTCGAATCCCATGGTGGGCGATATTAAATGTGGCCATTTTCACTGTCCATTTTAGCAGTATGATTGCTCTGGTGGTTCAGTGTTGCATGATTCAGGTCCCTACCTCTTGTTCCCTGGGATGGTTATCCCCGTCTGCCATATCGCCAATGGTGGGTTTAGACGTTAAACCTCAATGTTCGTTCGTTGTTCGTTCATGGTCCACCCAAAGAGGGTATAATATACATATACATTAAACAGGGCCGTACCCAGGGGGGGGGGGGTACCTGGGTTCCTGGGCTCCGGAACCCCCCCTCCAAACTAAAAAAATAAAAAAAATATATTTTTTTGGGTAGTTATGCAAAGAGTTTCAATTTTTCAAAAATTGTTTTTAAAACATTGCAGTTTTTTGTCACTTTTGGTCCAAGGTACACAGAGTTATTTATAGACAATTCAACGGAAATCCATTTCAAGGGATCTGTTGAAACGTCCAAAGCGTTTTCCCGTTGAAACGACCAAGTAACCCAACCCCTAAGCCTAAATTAGTAAATGCAGCCATATTTTCTTGTTCTCGCCGCAAGCATCTTCCAGCACCTTTACCTTGATACTGCCCTAATCCCCCAAAAACGACTTTTTATAAATATTAATTAAGATGCTAAGTTGATAATTATGAACACAGCGTTCGTTGCCTGGTTTGGTGAAGTCAGCAAAATGGCAAATGCTTTGACAACTGATGTTATTGTTCCTCGTCAAGCATCCCGACAGACTCTCCGTGACAACCAACCTGCGGCCACTCTAGAAGAATATTTCAAGATTAGCATTGCCATTCCTTTCTTGGAACACCTGTCAACCGAATTGGACTCGAGGTTAAAAAATGCTGACCTAGCAGTTGATGGTCTCTGTCTGGTGCCAAGCACTTTAATAGACAACCAGGATGGTTTCATGCAGGTTCCAGAAGGGGTGAAGACACTGGCAATGTTGTGGGAGTCTGACCTACCAGACAACGCTACCCTCGATGCAGAATACCAACGGTGGGTTTGCAAATGGCGAAGTGCTGCTGAGAATGCGACAGCTATCATCCCATCCACGGCATCAGAAGCACTGAAACATTGTGGCATGGATTTTTATGCCAACCTGTTCATCATGCTAAAGAACCTTTGTACCCTGCCTGTCACTACTGCCAAGTGTGAGCGTTCAAGCAGTCAGTTGCGCAACCTGAAAAACTACCTGTGCTCTACAATGGGGCAACAGAGACTCAATGGACTTGCTTTACTGAAAGTGCACAGGGATGTTGATATTGACTTCAAAGAGGCAGTGAACTGTTTTGCCAGAAGATAGAATTCACAAATGGTACTAATGCCGAGGAACCTAATGCAGCAAGACTGAAAGTGAAAGCAGGGCGGTGATGTTCATAAACTACAAGGTAAAGCTTTGTACCGTTAACGATCAACAAAAAGTAGTGAATAATAATAGTATACAAAACATCTCTGCTGATAAATAAATGTGTGTGTGTGTGTGTGTGTGTGTGTGTGTGTGTGTGTAAAGGGGAGGGGGAGAATAGGTGTTTACAATAATTTTTAAAAAGTTAAAGTGTAGAAATTACTTTTTAATTACTAACTTATTAACGAGCTGATAATTAAGTCAAAAGGCACACCTGCCTAGTCGGGTACTTGGCCGACATAAGGGTTTATAACTGCCTGAGGCAGTAGGGCAGTCCATATAATAAATTGTATACTTTTATACTTTTTCAGCTCTCGCTAGCTTAATTTATTTTAATGTGAATGTTTTCCCTTCTTTAGTTGCTTATTCTTTAAGTTCTTTCTTCACTTTTGGTATGAATCGGGCCTTTTTTTTCTTTTTTTTTTTTAAACAGAGTGGGGTGTCGGATAGTGCAGTGGTTGGAGCACTCGCTACTGTGTCGAAAGTGAAGCACCGTCCGGTGCGGTTAGCACTTGGATGGGTGACCGCTAAGGTGTGAAGCGACAAACAACAACGCCCCCAGTTGACTCAACTGTGATTGAGTACCTACTCTCTTGAGGGTGGGGAAGGTAAAGCAGCGAGGGAGAGAGTTGGGCATCACCCTCATTACGCTGGCCCAAGATAAGTGTGATCTCCAACATCACGCTCCCCTACGGCCACAAGGCTATGGGACTACCTTTACCTTTACCTTTAAACAGAGTGCAAGTGATATTTAAGAATGTATTGAATTGGCGTATCCTCAAGTACTCTTTACGGGCGAACATTTATTTAAAAGAGAAAGTGACTCGATAAGGCTATCGTCCCCTATACGCTTATGTGTCCGGGGACGCTAATCTATTTTAACTAACTAATCGATAAGGCTATCACTGGAAGTCCATTACAGTTGCTTCCCTTGGAAACCCTCAAAAATGGCAAGAATGGTAAGGGCATCATCAGATTTTATAATCGGCCTTACTCTGAGTCAATCTACAACATCTGCTCACATGTTTATTCTGTTTTGAGTCTGTATAGTTTTGAACATTGTGTTTATCATATATTGCGATCGTTTCTGTAATATTGTTGATGGTGATGCCATGTGAGCGTTGCCGACATTTGCGAACATTCTAGAGTATTATTCTTGACAACAGCAGACGCTCTCTTGTTGCAACTTGCCCGTTTTGGCAAACAGTGTTCTTCTGTACTACAATCTCAGTTAAAATGGTATATTCTCATTTGTTATAGTCTGTTGAAATTAACAGGGCGGCTTCTGATAGAAAATTAAGTAGTATTTAGTCTTTTATTTACATTTTGTTTAGTCAGATTAGAAATAAAAGTGCTATTTAAATGAGAGCTATGCTGCTGGCAGTTTGCAGAATTTGATCAATCCTATTTCAGATGGTTAGTTAGTAAGTTACTCTGTTATTTTTTGTTTTGGTGGGTCATTGTTGCTGTTACTTGTTAAAATGAAATTTATTGTACAGTTTGTCTTCAGTTGATTTCTTGAAATTAATTACATGTTTTTCAGCAAGCTCCCGTGATTTTGCTGAAGGAAGGCACAGACACTTCCCAAGGAATTCCTCAGATTATTAGTAACATCAATGCCTGTCAGGCTATTGCTGATGCTGTTCGTACCACGTTGGGACCTCGTGGTATGGACAAGCTCATTGTTGATGACAAAGGTATATTTGTTATTAATCTTTTGTTATTGTTATTTTGAGAATATGGGTCTGTCTACAAAGCTGGTTCACTTTTTGTGACATGGGTGCCCCCCCCAAAAAAGTTGACAAATACATACATTTTGTGGTTTATTTGAAAGATATGTATGTGTGTGATCATGCCATGCAGGTTAGAAGATAGGTTTTGACCTTATATTAGGTAGTCAAAAGCCATTTTTAAAAAATGATTTCCTCATCACAAAACTGACATAGATTTAAAGAGCTTTTCATTCTGAACACAGTGGTATATTTTTTTTCCCCATAGGACAAATAGGTAAAAAGTTATTAATGTTTGAAAATGCCGAATGTTGGTGTTTTTTTGGCAACGTTTTGGAATTGAAGAAATTGACAACTTTGGAGTCTCAAAGTGAAGCCAATATTGATACCAGGAAGCTGATTTTTGACAGGTAACCCCTTCATATGTTATACTCCAAGCCCAATTTTCTTCAGGCCTCTCCCATGTAATGTTCAGCCGTTTTGGTGCTTCAAAGTTGGGAAATCATCAAATTCGCAGTGCGCGCCGGCAAATTATAGGCCTACTGGTGTGCTACTACGCTCAGCACGCGTGTCGCTTAACAGGCCTACGAGTACGCAATGACCGCAAGAATTCCCGAACACCGTTTGGGTAGGCTTTTCTACGGCAAAGTGCTCCGCGATACAGTAATGCACAAATTAATAAATACCCTAGTTTTATAAAGGAAAGTCTGCTCTTTATTTCTTGCTAAGTTTTAAACTTCTAGTTAAAATCAAACTTACATCAAAACCGCTTTATCCACTTTGTTCGGCTCGTAACAAAACTTTTACACACGAGAGCCCCACAATACCTATATGTAAATGAAGCTAAGTATCCGAACTTCTCATTGGTTCTTATTTTTAGGCCATCCAATGAAGTATCGCAAAGCGTTTAGACTTTGAAACGAGCCCCTCTCAGCAAACGACGCTGACAACTTTTTCCGCACCGCCATTCAGCGCTCGGATAGGGGCGTATTCAAAAGCTGTTTTCTCGGAATCTTTCGCATAAACATGCATTAAAAACAACACAGATGTAAAGATAAAGCTTTCAATTTTTATTTGAATACAGCCACTGTTCGTTTTGATGCAGTTTTACATTAATAATAAGTGTTGAAAGTGAAGTGAAAACTGAGTCAAAACTGCCGACCGGACAAGAGCTAATGAAGGGCTTGGAGTACCTACTTATATATATATTGCCTGTAGCCAGACCTTTAGTGTACACACTCAACGAAATGTCCAATGTAACACGGAAACCAAATAGTACTTAAAAACCAACAATATATATATATATATAAAGTTGGCAAAGAATCTTTATTTATAAAGAGATTTGCTATCAAATAGATATAAGATTAAAAAGAAATGTTTACATTAGTAAAGAAGCTTATCTATTGATACATTATCAAGTCGGTCAATTTTCTACAAATTTTAATCGTTAAAAGTTCTTGTATACTTAAAATGAAACAACCTGAAACAGCTACTGCACATACAAATTGTGTATAGTATTATAACATAATCACAAAATAAAAGTGAGATCTTACAGGTCTCTATTATTTATTTTAAAAAAAATCTGGTTCTTATTTAAAAAAATAATGTCCAATGTAACACGGAAACCAAATTAAGCTTGACGATAAATTATATTCGGCTAAATAATATTTATCAAACTTAGCGTATCCAAATCAAGTCAAATAATAAATTTAAATAAGTTTACTTGTCACTGTTGTTTCAAAGAGCATTTTTATTTATTCATTAACAAATTTTGAACGGATCTCATCATCCTTCGTAACAAGAACGACAAAAAATAATGATTTCTTGGCTTCTAATTACGTTGGACTAGCCGGAGATCTATTTTCATTAAAATAGGCACCACAGTCGAATTAAACTTATCCTAACAACTAAATAAACATAAAATATTATATAAACATGAAGAATCTTACCGTAAAGAGTCAGTTTTCTTGGTGACACTGCGTGCGATGTCCAACTTAACAACTACGCGATACTCGGAAACCACAAGCAATGAAAAAGATTCCCCGCGTAAAATGAAACCACGCGAGAAGGGACGAGTGTATATATCAATCCGCTAATGAGGCCTACTTTACGTCATTTAAATAGTTCTACTAGGTATGCTTTGCAATAAGCAAAATAAATTTGTGTGTAGTCCAACGTAACACGAGAATTTGGAAACGATGTCAAACGATGCTTTTCAGACCATCAAAGCATTTACATAACGACTAAATTGTTATTTGTAAACATTGGAATTCATTCATAACATACCACCAAGAAAGACAACTCTAAAAAAAACATGTATTCTTGCGCTTAAGACAAAGATCAATTTTTGAAAACATTCTGCCTGTTTCGGAAACCATGCGTTACGTTGGACATCCAAATTTACTCTGGCTATAATACACAAAATACAAAACAAATTGTTTTTGTAAGTATTGTGCATGTTTAAACTATTACTAATGAGTTAGATTATAATAATTTTATGTGTTCTATGACATCTTTATTTATGTAAACACTTAAAAGAAAACCCGGTCATTCTCATGTCACAAAATTAGGTCAAATTTTAGGCCACTTTAAGATATTTACAAAGAAATATACAAAGGTTCTATAGACATTTTCGTCTTGAAATTATTAATATTATCTCTCCGATCACTTTTAAATAAGATAATAGCAAAAGGAGAGGCAAATAAGCAGCTTGTTGTGATAAATATTATCTAGAAAAGCAGCACCCCTCGCGTTGCTCAGCTTTGTAGACGGACCCATATATATAATCATATGCCCTGGGCCTGTGGGTTTGGGTACTGCATAGAATAGACACAACGTTTCCCGGCGTGTAGTAAGCGTGGACTAACAGGGGTGATGTCAGCATGGCATCACTGGGTGAAAGTCTTCTACACAGAAGTCACTTGCCAGGACGGAGGAACCTCACATTATAGGTTCAACGACCGCTTGCTTGGGGCCAAGGCGAACCACACTGTACTTGTGGATTTCGGCTGTGGCCAACAGCCTGGAGGGGATTGGGTCCTGCCAGTTCTTTCTTGCCAAAGATGATGAAAAGAACCACTCACTTCATACCAGGTCGGTCATCGCCCAAGTCACCGAGGACCGCACCTTCCATTGGCCACCAGAACTAGATAGGAAATCAATACCAGGAAATAGAGAACAGTCTGAACAAGAACAACAGCAAGAAGGCCTATAAGACTGTAAAGCGGCTGACAAGTGCTAAACAGAACAAGGTCTCCACGATCCAAAGCAAGTCCTTACAGAAGAACAAAAAGTCTTGGATAGATGGACAGAGTACTGATATGACCTTTACAACCACACACCAAACGGAGACACATCAGTTCTAGCATGTCCTCAGAACAGAGAAGAGAAGAAATCCTCCCAATTCTCCGAGAAGAAGTTGAGGCAGCAATGCAATTGCTGAAGAAGGGGAAGTCAGCGGGAGTGGACAACATACAGCAGAATTGCTTCAAGCAGGATTTGAAGCAATGATTGATGCCCTCACAATTATCTGTAATAAGATCTGGCAGAGTGGGGAATGGCCTACACCTTGGACCCAGTCTCATCACTCTTCCCAAAAAAGGTAACCTTCAGGAGTGTGAAAATTACTGCACCATCATCCTCATCAGCCATCCCAGCAAGGTCTTCCTGAAAATAAGCCCCCACGGGCTCGGCTCCGCGCGCCGGGGGTGGACCCCATGCCTCTCTCTGGCTGGGTGACCAAGTTGCCTACCCCTTTTTCTTCTCTTTTGTCTTGTTTCTGTCTTATTGGTCCTTTCACCTATATTCTCTTCACCCTTAAATTCTCCCAGTATACTATGCAGTTTTGACTTCCTTTCCTCTGCCTTACCGGACTTTCCCTGTCTTCTTTTTCCCCATCATTCCTTCTTTTTCTACCCTTCCTTTTCTCTGTGGCCTTCTCTTGGCCCCCTGCGTTTGCCGTGCAGGGCAACCCGTGTCGGGGGAGAATGGGATCCTGGAGGTTGAGGTCCCTGAGGGACTGCGGTCCCTCACACTAACACACCTCTTTGGCCCGGACTTCTCCTAGACGGGAGGCTGGCGTGGCCCGCGTCAGTCAAGCGGCTGGTCGTGTATTGCCCTAGCTCTGCTAGAAGGCTGCGGCTCATGGGTCAAACTTGAACAAAACCGTAGTGGCAGTGCGGGATTGTCTGGGTGTATATCCCCCCTGTAGCCCTGGTGCGCTCCCTTGCTGGATTTTCCGCTTGGACGCATCCCCTTGTTGGACTCCGTGGTGGGTGGGGAGCAGGGGGGATGAATTCATAAATTAATAACATGGCTTCAAACAAAAAAAAACGACTTCACGGTGACGACTCTGACACGGATACGGACAGTGATATTGAGACGAGACAAAAAGCTTGTGCATCGGGGGTGGAAGGGGCCTGGCCTCGTTTTTTGGTAGTAGAGGGGGCGGATCCGGCTATGCCACTAGGCAAGCTGTCTCCGTTCGCCATCCATAAAGGGTTCCAGTCCGTTTGCACAACCGGTTTCAAGGACGTTAAAAAATTGAGATCTGGGGCCTACCTGGTGGAGTGCTCAACCAAAATGGCATCGGATTGTCTGCTGAAGAGGGATTCGACTGTCTTCGTTGATAGACAAATCAAAGTTTCTGTGCATGGACGGTTGAATTCCTCCAAGGGAGTCATCCGATGTCAGGATTTGATCGACATGTCAGAATTGGAAATCCGTGGTGAGCTCTCCAGCCAGGGGGTCACAGCAGTCCAGCGGGTCTTCGTCACCAAGGGATCCCAACGTATCCCCACCAACACACTTTTTGTGACCTTCGCTATGGCCAAATTGCCGGAGTCACTCAAGGTGGGGTACCTTAGGGTGAAGGTGACGCCGTTTGTACCATCACCGTTGCGATGCTACCGGTGCCAAAGATTTGGTCACGGTAGCAAGAACTGTAAAAGCAAGGAAATATGTCGTGATTGTGGTAAAGAGAAACACGAAAACGAA
Source organism: Oncomelania hupensis (assembly GCA_036898135.1). NCBI lineage: Eukaryota > Metazoa > Mollusca > Gastropoda > Littorinimorpha > Pomatiopsidae > Oncomelania > Oncomelania hupensis. Next base: position 89,835,321 of record CM072511.1, on the reverse strand, counting down.
TGCAAAAATCCGATTTGCTGTGTGAATTGCGCCGGGAATCATTCGTCCAGCTCCAAAGACTGTCCTCAGTGGCAGTTGGAGCTGGAAATCCAAAAGGTGCGGGCCACTGAGAGTTGCTCCTTTGGCGACGCAAGGAAAAAAGTTCTCCAAAGTAGGCCAGTTCTGAAAGAGAGGTCCTTTGCGTCTGTGGTGGGTTCCACATCTCATGTGGAAGCTAGCACACACCCGCAATTGGACACTGCCATGAGTAAAATAACACAGATCTTGGACACGTTGTGCAAACGGATGGATGCTTTAGAAAAGATGCTCGCGTTGTTTGCCCAGAAGGGGTTTCTCCAGCCCCACCGATTCCACTGGAGAACGTGCCGACGGGCACGTCAAAAACCGTCACTCCAAGCGCGCAGACGGCCGCGCCAAAAGCCGTCACTCCTGCCACGAAGGAGGTTATGCCTCATGCCACCGCACCAGCAACGACCGGTTTTAGCGACCGGGTAGTTGCTGGGGCGACTAAAATCCTAATTACCCAGCAGAAGAGCGTCAGAGGAGGAGAGGGAAGGATTGGCAGGGGTGAGGGGGAGAGGGAAGATATAAAATCTGGTGCTGGGGAGAAGGGGAGGAAGTCCGCTGGCAGTTCGGGTTCCGGGGCTTTGACAAAAAATCAAAGGCCCGGACCCCTTTCTTCCAAGCCCCATCAGCCTCTCGAAACGGAGAACCGTTTCGGGGGGTTGATGGAACATGAAGAGATGGACGAGGGTCCAAAAGATACAGAGACGTAATTGTGCTCTCGGAGATGAAAATTTTAGCATTCTTTTACTTCATTTTTATGTCCATTTTACAATGGAACATCCGAGGGATAAGGGCAAATTATGAGGAGCTCTGCTGTCTGCTGACAGAGCATCAACCTGAAGTGTTGGCCCTTCAGGAAACTCTCCTGTCAGGAAAACATCCTATAGATATTACTGGTTATTCCTCTCTAGACTGTTTATCTTCTAGAGGCGTTTCACTCTTTATTCATAGAAATGTCCCATTTAATCCAATTTTACTTAATACAAGTTTACCAGCAGTTGCAGCTAGAGTATCTCTTTTTAAATCCCTCACAGTCTGTTCTCTATATTTGACACCATCAATAAATGTAACTAAAAGTGAACTTGAGAATTTGGTCCAACAGTTACCTCCCCCTTTTTTGTTGTTGGGAGATTTTAATGGACGCTCTCCCCTGTGGGGTAGTGATCGTACCGATTCTCAGGGTAAAATAATTGAAGACATTTTAGACTCGTTAAACCTAGTAACTTTGAACGAGGGTGCTCCAACTTTTTCCTGTTCTAGAACTGCTTCTTTGTCCCACATTGATATATCGATCTGTGATCCCTCCTTACTTTTGGATTTTAAATGGACAGTTTTAGAAGATCTCCATGGCAGCGACCATTTCCCGATTTTATTAAAACATGATTCAGATAACCTTGAGCAAACTCATGGCAGGTGGAAACTGAAACAAGCTAACTGGAGTCTGTTTTCTAACCTGTCTGAGGCCCAGCTACGTGCTAAGAAACAGGAATTTTCAAATGCCTTAGATCCAATACAGCTTTATACTGACATAGTTATTAACAGTGCCAAGGAGTCCATTCCGCAAACTTCGTCAAACCCTCACACACTTAAAAAACCCTGGTTTGACGATGAATGTAGAAAACTTCAGCAAGCTCGTAAAAAAGCTTTAAGAACTATGTTTTTACACCCAAGCACTGAAAATAAACAAAACCACCAACGTTTGCGAGCGCAATGCCGACAGCTCTTCAAACGAAAGAGAAAGGAATCGTGGAGAGGTTTCTGCTCCACGCTTAATTCAAAAGCGAAACTGTCGAAGGTGTGGAAAGTAGTCCGCAAACTCAAAAATAGAAGTAACAAACAGGTGAGCCCATGCCTTACTGTGCAGGGTGACGTAATCAGAGATAAAAAATTAGTAGCTGATCTTTTGGCTTCTTCTTTTGCTGCAAATTCTTCCTCTGAAAATTATTCTGTCCCTTTTCAAACAGTTAAAACCCGTAAAGAAAAACAACAGTTACATTTTACCTCCGATAATTCTGAAGATTACAACATTCCGTTTTCATTAGTCGAGCTTGACGATGCAATTAACAAAAGTGCAGATTCAGCAGTTGGACCGGATGATGTACATTATCAATTTCTCAGACATTTAACAAGGTACTCACGGTCTCAACTGCTGGACATCTTCAATCAGCTCTGGATCACTGGCACCTTTCCTCCCTCCTGGAGAAAGGCCATTATTGTACCCATCCCTAAACCTGGGAAAGACCATACTAACCCGACAAACTATAGACCAATAGCCTTAACGTCTTGCTTATGCAAGACGCTAGAAAGAATGGTTTATTCTCGCTTACTGTGGTATCTAGAAACAAACAATATTTTATCCAACACTCAGTGTGGCTTTCGAAGTGGTCGAAGTACTGTTGACCACCTGGTGCGACTGGAAACTTTTATCCGTAACGCGTTCGTCCAGGGTGAACATGTCGTTGCCATCATGTTTGATTTGGAAAAAGCTTATGATACCACATGGAAATATGGCATTCTTTCAGATTTACAAGAAATGGGTTTGAAGGGACATTTACCTCTGTTTATATCCAATTTTCTAACGGACAGACTCTTTCAGGTTAAGGTTGGGGGATCTTTGTCAGATATGAGGGAACAGGAGATGGGAGTGCCTCAGGGTAGCATCTTGTCTCCCTTGCTGTTTAATATTAAAATAAATAATATTGTTTGTTCCGTTAAACGGGGAATTGACAATTCTTTGTTTGTTGACGATTTTGCGTTAGTAGCCAAAGGTAAAACTTTGGCATCTGCAGAACGTCCGCTACAGTTATGTGTCAAGGCCGTTGAAGACTGGGTTTTACAAAATGGTTTTAAATTTTCTGAAGCAAAAACTGAATGTATTCACTTTTCCAAGCACCGGGGAATTATTCAAGAGCCTACTATTCTCCTCAATAAAACTCCAATAAAGGCGGTCCAACAAGTCAAATTTTTGGGTGTTATTTTTGATCAAAAGCTATCTTTCATTCCTCATCTGAAAATTTTGAAAACTAAATGTCAACAGGCCTGCAATTTGCTCAAGGTTATCAGTGGTACAGACTGGGGTGCTGACAAGAAAACTTTATTGCTGTTATATCGTTCTTTAATTAGATCCAAGTTAGACTATGGTTGCATTGTCTATGGTTCTGCTAGAAAATCTTATCTTAAGATGCTAGATCCAGTTGCCCATCAGGCACTACGCATTGCTTTGGGTGCGTTTCGCACTTCCCCTTGTGAAAGCCTTTACGTGGAAGCTAACGAACCCCCGCTGGAGCTGAGACGTACAAAATTGTCAATGAATTACTATTTAAAATTAAAAACTGATCCTATGAACCCTGCTTATGACTGTGTTTTCAACCCAGATTTTGTTCAGAAATTTGAAGCCAAACCTAACGCAATTCCTCCGTTTGGCATCAGAATGCAAGCTCATCTGGAAAAAGCAGGCATTGATGTTGCTTCCATCAACGACGATGAGCTTCGGACTGAAGCTCCCCCATGGAAATTATGTATCCCAAACATTAATTTGCAGTTGTCCGCTTTCCTTAAAAACAATACATCCGAAACCGTATATAACCAACTTTATTTAGAACAGTGTGCTTTATACCCAGGATATGAACAACTTTTTACAGACGGGTCAAAGAAAGGAGATTCAGTTGCTGCTGCGTCGGTCTCCGGGAGACACTTAGACCAGCCTTTGCAACAGCGTTTACCTGATTTTTGTTCTGTTTATACAGCTGAGCTCAAGGCAATTCATTTAGCTCTGAAACAAGTTTATCAATCCAAAAGAACCTCATTTTTAATCATGTCTGATTCATTGTCAGCACTTCAGGCTCTTTCCACGAGAAAGATATCACACCCTTTTCTGGCAGAGATCCATGACCTCCATACACAACTTATTTCTGAGGGTAAAAAGATAGTTTTTATGTGGGTCCCTGGTCACATGGGCATCCGCGGCAATATTGCAGTAGACAGGGCGGCTAAAGATGCTCTGCATCTTGATTTCCCTCCAGAGATTTTCCAGTTTGTGCCCTACTCTGACCTACGTTGTATGACTGGTTCTTATTGTAAACGACTGTGGCAGACTGACTGGTCTAACCATGTCAACAACAAATTATTTCAAATTCTTCCCGATTTGTCCACTTCTTTGCCTAACTTTGCATCCACTCGCAAAGAAGAAACAGTGTTATCTCGCCTTCATATTGGGCATACTTATGTCACCCACAGTTTCCTTTTAAAAGGAGAAGAACCACCATGGTGCTTTGCATGTGATCAATCTTTTTCTGTTCGCCATTTTATGTCTGAATGTGCTGATTTGATTGAGGAAAGGGAAACATATTTTGGTTCCATACCTTTCAAAGAGATTTTTAAAGTATGTAATGGTCAACATCTGTTTCAATTTTTACATGATGTTGGTTTGTTCTATCGCATATAAATTGTATCGACATGTTTTGTTTAGTTTGGATTTTATTAGGACTGAATTTAGTGATTTGATTGAAGAAAGAGAATATATGTGTTGCAGCATGAGAAAACCAGGCTAAAGTGTCAAAATATGAAAAATTACTTATTTATTTATTAACAAAGTACTAAAACTAATCTTCAAAATGCAAAAAACAGAATTGTTTTATCTTTATTGGTTGATGTTTTATGATTTTTTTAAATATTTTATTTTCTCGGGGGCTAATTTCCAGAAATTGCCTTCAAAGTTTTGAATTGTAAAATGATCATTACTTCACAACCAGAATTTTCCCATGCATGTATTTGGTATCAAAACAATCAGGAAGATGGCAGCAATATGGCAGTGAATTGAGATAAGATGAGAAAATTCACATTATACACCATTCACACAATACTGAACATAAACAAATTGAAACAGTACGCACAATTTTATTCTGTACCCATCCATAATGCATAGTGTTTTTAAACATATTAGAAATAAAACAAGTGTTTAGCAAGTCTATAATAACTCAAACACATAATAATATATCAAGAACATGGCCTGAATCAATCATTTTTCTAAAATAAACCCTATCATAATGCCCCTTCCCCCCACCCCCCCCCCCCCACCCCCTCTTAAATCCCTCGTCCGTCAAGTAATCTTTTGTTTAATTGCAAGCAGCTACATCAGCTCAGTTCAAATAGTCAAACAAAGATTACAAACCTAAAACAAAAGTTTCATTAGGTAGTTTTCAGTCCTAATAATCAAGCTTTAATAATTCCCCGATTCTCCACTCCCTTCCGCACGTCGAATAAATCTGTCGCGTCACAGGTGTAAATCAAAATAACATGTCATTTTGCTCTGTAAAGTTTAAATAAACACAAATATCAAAGCAAATACTAATTACTAGTAATTTGGTAAATAGTCCTCATGTTCATTTCCTAAAACAGACAAACCAACAATAATAAATACTGAGAACATAGTCAACTTGTCATGCAAGTAATATTGAATGCAGGCCAGACTACTTACCTTTTCAACCACCCCACCCCACCTCCACCCAACAAAATATACTACTGAAATATTTTCCACACTCCTACTGTAATTCTTTCACTGATATCGCCTTTTCAACCTTTACCTAAATCTATGCAAGTAGAATGACGGATTATTAAAGACACGCCAATAGCGAAGAGGCCTACGAAACATGAATCATTGAGTGAAAACAAACAGTATCGTTTAATAACGGGATCAAGCTTCTGCTCGTCAGAATCATAATCCTCATCACAGTTTCCACTGGCACCATCATAAAAAATAGTCTGAAAGCAGGTCTTGGAGCTCTTCAGAAGCAAAACCGGTGTGACATCCTCACAGTTCCTAGTATCTTAGCTGGGCTGGGAGCGAATGGGAGCATTCTGATTGGTCGACGCGTTACAAAATTCGACGCATGCGCACAGTGCTATCATAGTCTTCGTAAGGGTTAGGGTTAGGGTTTGGGTTAGAGTTAAGAGTTTAGGGTTAGGGTTTGGGTTAGGGTTAGGGTTATGACGCCTAAGAACTTCGTGAAAAAGCCGGCCCGACATGACCTAGCGCATACGCAAATGCGCTCGGATAAACTAGGAGACCCGGAACTTGAAGGATGTGACACCGGGTCGATTCAAGGCCCTAGCTACTCTAGCAGACGACACATCTACTGACGCTGGAGACGAAGCCATCACTTCCGGTTTCCAAAAAGAATCGGTCTCTTACTTTGACAAATTGTTTCTAACAAATGCAACATAAATATTGCAAGAAAACATTTGAAATAGATGTATGATGAGTTTATCTACATAAAAAAAATTCACTTTGAACTAAAAATCGTCGAAAATCTATAGGAAACACTTCAGTTTTTCACGACCTGGCTAGAGACACATTCGAACACAACTGGTGTCACAAGCAAGCTTCGGAACAAGGAATTTCATGAAAAATTCATACGCCACACACTTTTATGTACCAACACGTAGTACCAATAGGGACTTTTCACCCTCCAGCCGTTATATATCAATCCACATTGGGGATTTCCCTTCATAGTCGGACAAGAAAAGTTGGGGCATCGGAGGTCAATTAGTGCCATTGTTTTAGCAAGGTGTGATCAACACCCTTATCAAAATCAACAAAATAAACAATGTTTTAGTAATTTTTGAACAAAATCCGTTTGTGATATTAAAGAAAAGTCTTAAATAAAGACAAAGAGGCAACAATCTTAAAATTGATGGGGTAGCCTATTTTTAGTGTTTTACGGCTGTAGCAGCGAATCAATCCTAGCGTCTTTAGCCGGGTTTTGTCATGCGGCAACACATATTTTTAATCCATCAGTTTTAAAGAAGTCTCTTAAAGAGGTGTCATGTGAAAGTTTGTGTATTTAAGAGTAACAGGCTTGTTTTTTAAGACTTGAATCATTTTATAATATTTTAAGATAACGTCTCTCTGGTCCTGATTTGGCTCGGAAGAGTCCGCTGGACCTAAACCAATAATCTTGTATTGTATTGTCCTGAAAATAATACTCAACAGGTTGAAACCCCAAGTTGAACAAATCATAGCTGAAGAACAAGCAGGATTCAGGCAGGGCGAAGTACCACTGAACAGATTTTAAACCCAGAATAATCTGCGAGAAATATCTACAGCACCAACATCATCATTATCATGTGTTGGTAGACTTCAAAAAAGCATTTGACCGAGTCTGGCATGCAGCTCTGTGGGCAACCATGAAAGTGTACAACATCAGCCCTAACGCTTCACAACGGCGCCACTGGGAACTGGTTCAGAACCACAATCGTGGTGTGTTAAGGATGCCTACTCTCTCCAAAACTCTTCAACATTTTCCTAGAGCGCATCATGTCAGATCCCCTTGCAGATTACAAAGGCACAGTCAGCATTTGGGGTAGAGCAATCTCCAATCTCAATTTTGCAGATGACATTGATGGATTGGCTAGAGAGGAACAAGAACAACTGGTACAGAGGCTTGACACTACCTCCAAAGCATTTGGAATGGAAATAAGTGCAGAGAAGACCAAAATGATGACGAACCGAACAACACCAATGGCATCAACACAGACATGTATCAAAGTCCAAGGCCAATCACTCAACACAGTGTATAGCTTAAAATATTTAGGAGCCATTGTATCAGAAAATGGGTCCCGACAGGAAGCCCTCTCCATGATCGCACAAACAATTGCTGCCCTGACAAGGTTGAAACCCATTTGGAAAGACGGACCATCGGTCTACACTCCAAGGTAAGGCTGCTGCGATCCCTTGTCATCTCCATCTTCCTATATGCTTGCGAAACATGGACCCTCACAGCAGACCTACAACGAAGAATACAAAGCATGGATATGAAGTGCTACACAAGACTTCTGGGCATTTCCTACACCCAGCACCTCACCAATGATGGTCCGACAGACCATCACACAAGCCATTGGACAACATGATGACATGCTCACAGTGGTGAAGAAACTGAAACTTTGATGGTATGGCCACGTCACTAGAGCAGCAGACCTTGCTAAGACCATCCTGCAAGGCACAATGCAAGGAGGCAGAAGAAGAGGGAGACAGAAAAAAATGTGGGAGGACAACATTCAAGAATGGACTGACTTAACACTGAGTGAAGCCATGAGAGTTGCTGAGGACAGAGAAAGATGGAGTACGCTGGTTAAATGATCATCTGTGGTACCCCAACGACTTTCGAGTTATAGGATAGGAAAGGCTGTAGTCATTTGGGACGTGATGGCAAGATGTCTTGCCTTTAGACCTTGACAAGATTATATTAGTTTATATTCTAATGGCGTTTGTTTAAAATTTTCAAATTAAAGTTGTTTATGTTTGGCATTATTACATTATTAATTGCTTTTTGTTTGCTTGTTACTCTCAGGAAAAGCAGTCATTTCAAATGATGGTGCGACAATTTTGAAGACTCTTGACATAGTTCACCCTGCTGCCAAGTCGCTTGTTGACATTGCTCGCTCACAAGATGCAGAGGTATGCTTTCTGTTCAGGTCACACTGATGTTTCCCCCTATTTCTCATTTATTGGTACAATATATAACATTTAAAAGCTTCATTTTTCATGTTAATTTGTGTTTAACATAAAGATTATTTATTGCAGTTGAAACTTATTTTCAGTGTGGTGTTTATCATTTGACAGAAAAGGTAACCTAATTTAGAGATGTCGTAAAATTGTTTACTAGTTGTTACATTCATTAATCTGTGTTTTTTTATTTTTTATTTTTTGGAAAAAAATTATTTTTATTATTTGTAACTAATTTTTTTTAAAGCTATTTATTTCAATGATAAAGATTGCCATTATGATGATTGCAGGTGGGAGATGGAACTACTTCTGTGACACTGATTGCAGGAGAACTCTTAAGAGAAATGAAGCCATTCATTGAAGATGGTGTTCATCCCCAAATTATTATCCGTTCTGTTCGCAAGGCTGTTGCACTGGTCAGTTGAAAACTTTTCATTGTTTATGCATTGATCATCCTAAATAATCAATTATTTCAGTGTGAATCAAGATCATTTTAATTTTATTGATTTTGATGGACTTTATGGTGACTCTGTAGTTGTAGACTTCTTTTTTGTATTTTCAGACTTTATCTGGAAGTACTTTGAAATAGATCAGGCTGAGCAAAATGTCTTGTCTGTCAGCCTGTTGGATGCTATATCTCAAGAACCACTGACCAGTTTTTTTTATCAAACCTTTAGGAACATTACCTAGGTTAGTGGCCTCCCTTCTGTGCCATCATATTTGCTCTACCGCAAAGCTCAAGATCACTGGAGTCATTTTGTTGCAAAACATGTTTTTGCTCAACATCTCAAAAACTGCAAAAGCAATTTTGTTGAGTTTTGGTATACAGGTACTTCAAATGGTGGGCACTGAAATTCTTAATTTTTACTTTGCATATGCTACTTTAACTAATTTCTTACTAAGTTATGCAACAGAGCCTGCCCAAGAATATTGGGCAAAACCCAAGAAAAAATGGGTAGCATTGGTTAAAAAAAAAAAATCATTAAAAAAATAGTTTCGTGCTTGATTTTCAATCTGTTAAATGCTTTGTGAAGACTGATGTCAGTGTCGTAATTATGTTTGGGAAAATATTGTATTGAGCTGTTATAACATTTATTCTCCTCCCTTTTGTTCGATTGACAACCAACGTTCTTTAGCCCACTAATCACTATTCAATTTAATTTATGAATACAATTTAGCACTCAGGCATGCTGCAATAGTTTTGTTTTATGATTCAGTCACCAACAGCACAAACTTGAATATCATTAAAAGGCCTCATGTTTGTATGAATTTAAAAAAAGAAAAAAAGAAGTAGAATTAAACTGTTTTCATTCACCATTTCCATGTAAATTGTAAGCTCTATATCACATTGTTGACGAAAAACAAATGTGCAAAAATACCAGCATTATTGCAGGGAGTCGTTTTCCTACACATTACACAGCAATTTTGTTGACAAACATGTTCGGGATTCATCAGAAACATGGCGATACAGTCGAGCAATATCGTCTGTATTTACATGTTGCTATGTGGTCTGTTGACCTCTCTTGACCTGCTCCGCAGCACAGCCGCTTAGTGTCGCTGTGGTGTCGCTGACGTCACTCGTTTCGCATAGAATCGTGTTATGATTCTTTTTTGTAGTATATTCTTTGCTCCAAGGTCAAAGTCACTGGAGCTGTCCAAAGTTAGTTTGTATATGTACTTTGAAGTGACCTTGACCCTAAACAGATATTGGGTCCAAACTTGTCATTATTGTCTGTTTTTGCGTTGATCAAGGTCATTGTGCAGTGGAATGACTGTTTATTTAACCCATAGTATGCAAAAACATTGGGTTATTTGATCAGACATGCATGAGAGATCACATGAAGGTCAAGGTCATCACAAAGTCAAGATCACTGAAGGTCAAAGGTCATCCCAAGGTCACTGTTTTTTTTAGCATAATACAAATTTTGCTGTAATTTATTTAATAGTACATGAGTGTATTTGGATCCAGAGATCAGTGTCACCTTAAGGTCAAGAGCATAGAAAGATTAAAGTCGGTTTTACTTTGCATTTTAAAGCCACCATTTCATTTTGTGTTTTTCTGGGCACCATTTTCATTATGTAAGTTCTAAAAGGAGCATGTGAGTCATATGGGCTTTGCCCTTCTAGTTTTTCCATTTCAAAACTCCCAAGAAATAATGTCAGATCGTATGTAGCTAGTATCAGAACGATCTAACTAGAATTGTTTTCTTTGCTTATTTCCTGTAAGGGAGGTTACTCAGTATAATAGTACCAATTGAACCCAAAATACTTGTTCGTGCGTGGGGATTCACCCGTTGTCGGGCATTCATTGCAGAACTGTATGAGGAAGGATCACTTGTTTGTGATAAGAAATGATGTAACTACTGCAAAGCATGTTAGGTCATTAATATTTGTACTTCTCAAAGGTCAAGGTCGTTGCGCTTCATTCACCATTCTAAACATCTTGGCGCTTTATCAAAAATTGGCTGATACGATATGGATTATTTTTTTGTTTGCAGATAGTTCAGATAGTGGCCTAACACTTACTGGTTTGCTTTTCCATAAAACTGAGTCGCACCACTTCCAAGAAAATTAACCAGGTTTTTAAAAATGTTTATTTTTCAGCTATATGTGCGAGTGTCTGGAAATACATTGATTGGCTTCCCATCATGTCTTTGCTTTTGGTTTTACATGTTTTTAATATATTGAAGTGCTCATTTTGTGTGCGTTTTAACTTTTTTTTTTCTTCCCCCCTATTCTAGGCTCTGGAAAAAATCAAGTCCATTGCTGTGTCCATCAAGAAGGATGACCCCAAGTAAGTATAGACAAAACTAAATGATTTTTTTGTCTGTTTGTTTGCTTACACCTCAGTATCAAGGAATGATCAGGTGTCCAAGCTGCTGAATAAACTATTGGAAATAGAACTAAGTCAAGAATTAAACTTGTTTGTGTGTAGAACGAGTGCAAAGGAATGGAAATTGTATGTAGATCTTGTTGTAAGTAACTAAATTAATTATTGTTCATGTTTAAATAAAGCTACTTGCTAAAATATGGTATGAGAGGACAAGGTTATATTTTGTTACGGCAGGGAGATGAGGGAGCTGCTGTTGAAATGCGCAAGCACTGCGCTTAGTTCCAAGCTGGTTGCTGCTCAGAAAGAATTCTTTGCCGCCATGGTTGTGGATGCCGTTATGTTTCTGGATGAGCTGCTTCCTCTCAACATGATTGGCATAAAGAAAGTTCAAGGTGGAGCTCTGGAGGTAAGCAATAGTATTTATTTTTTAAATTTTTTTTTTAGCCTGCCAGTTGAAATGTACACATGGACTTTCCTTTGAATTCCTCTATGAAATTAATTTTTTAGTTTCTTTGCATTGTATCTGAATTTAAAAAAAACAACTATCCTTTGTCCAGAGATGCCAACCCTCACGGTTTCGCCGTAGTATTTTCCGGTGGCAAATAGTTTTTTACGGATTTACGCTGAAGTCATTTTCTTACGGCGAGAATAATTTTTACAAGAATATATATTCCCAGCTGATGATTATGGCAAAAGGACTGTTACACGTTTCAGACTGATTACACTTAGGCACTGTCACAGTATAAAATAATGCAGCAAATTATATAACGACCTTATAAGGTAATAAATCTATTTAATCAGTTTATCTTATTGCATATTGTAGTTCACAACCTTGTTAGCTGCGCTGAAGCAGCAGACAAAACAATGCAAAGAAATCGACGAGATTTACCTTTTTAAAAAAAATGTTGTGCCGATACACAACCTCAAAGCGATTTATTTTAATTAACTCTAACATTGTGCTGTACATGATTCTGATTCGTAGCAGGTTGATGTTAAAAATTTAGCGAACTGACATCGCTTATCCTACTGACTTCGGTCGGGGTCAAGTTTTACCACAGATTATTATAGAATTCTTTTGCGGAGCTCAGTCATCTTTGATTTTTTCGATATGATTTTTAATAAAAATCTCAATCCTGGACCTTTGCTCCCTCTTGTCTACTGACAAAATTTTTAATCTACTGACAGTTTATAAGTTTCTCACTGACAGATTTTTCTGCAGGTTGGCATCTCTGTTTGTCCATAATCACTTGACTAAATATGTTTCCTCCTTATTATATTATAGTCTTATTAAATTGTGGATAGTTTTTGCAAAAATCTGTATTCAGCTTGTCCAATAATGCATTTTTTGCAGGACTCTATGTTGGTGGCTGGTGTAGCTTTCAAGAAGACTTTCAGTTATGCTGGCTTCGAGATGCAGCCCAAGACCTACACTCAGCCGAAGATTGCTATGCTCAACATCGAGTTGGAACTGAAAGCAGAACGTGACAATGCTGAAGTCAGAGTAGATAATGTTGAGGTGAATTTCTTCTTCTTTACTCTTGCACATAGGCAGGCATTATGGTTGAAACATTGATTACATGTTGAAGCACTGACTAATTAGTAATGACAGAAATTGAAAGCTGTGATAGTGGTTGTTAATACATGCTGGGTTATGGGCTTCATATTTGTCATTCAGTTATGAAAGTATTTTCAAAGCATTTGATGCATCACAGAATGCTCTTGTCTTCTGTAGTCCTAACTCGTGTCTTTTATTGGGAACTATTTTATTTTGTTAAACATAAATGTTCTATTTTTATTAAAAAGTATTATTATTTAACTTGCATTTTCTGATCATTGAACCCCCGTTGGGGTGCCGGGGGTTTCAGTATAAAATAGTATCCCCACTTTCTGGAAATTTAGTGCTTTAAATTCCCACTGTCGCTGTCTTTCTCATTTGCTCTTTCTCATTCCTGCTCTGTTCTATCAATCTGCTATACTATCGTCTTCTTCGCTAGACCAGTCTCCTACCTTTTTTCTTGAAAACTCTTCCGGGACAAGACTCCTTATTTGTGTATGAGGTCTGTTGGATCAGCTTGGGAATATTGGACGCTTTCTGCCAGGTGGTCACTAGGGCTTCCTATGATGTTATTATTTAGCAATGTAGGCATTTTATATGTATGTGTTTTGTTGATAATTTATAATGATGTTTGTATTCTATTTTGTTTTTGTAAACGGGGGTTCGATAAGTTGGGGTGAAGCCTCAGCCGTCCCCTGCGTGTGATGTCTTTATTGTAAAGTGACTGGCTGGTGGAGAGCTTTCAGTTTCACCACTAGGGTTGTTACGGCAGATCTTTTATGCGGATCGGGGGTTGTCCGGTCCTGATTTGGCTCCGAAGAGTCCGCTGGACCTAAAGCAATAATAATGTAATGTAATGTTCTGATCATTGAGCCATCCAACCATTGATTTTTTTGTGTTGTGACAGGAGTATCAGTCAATTGTGGATGCCGAGTGGAAAATTCTGTATGACAAGCTGGACAAAATTCACGCTAGCGGAGCGAAGGTAGTGCTGTCCAAGCTTCCCATTGGTGATGTTGCCACTCAGTACTTTGCTGATAGGTCAGTGTGTGTTTTGACAGTGTTGTAGTGCTCTGCTTTGTCTTTGACCTTTGATTTTAGGTGAATTACTGAGAAGTTGGAAATGTTGAACAACCAGTAGAAGATCTGCTCGGTACAGTCAGTCAGTTTCAGTCAACAATTCTTTATTCCAAAAAAAAGTGGAAGACATGGGTAATATAATCACATTTACAAACCTACCACAGTGTAACATAATAGCAAAATTTAAGTCATAGGCCTAGGCCCTTGCATTTCATTTGCCAATTGAGAGTTCGTGGACAGGTCACAGGTCATAATCCCTGTCCTGTGCGCAAGTTAATGCCGGGAAGTAGAGGTGGAAACATAGTGGTAGATGGGTGCAGAAATTTTAGTTGGTGTAGCCATAGTTAAGCGAGTTAAAAACCTGGTGCATTTGAAAGGGAATACTATGGAATGCTTAGAATGCTGGATCAGCTTTGGTGAAAGTATGGAAAAGAGTGTTGTTTTTTAAAGTGGAGTTTGATGTGACAAGGAGAAGGTGTGTATTTGCACATTTTGACCCGCTACCTCGACATTGCTTGGCCTACATAAACTAACACGCTAATCATTGACTAAAACTGTAACATAACTAAAATCCTATAAAACTACTTCTTGTTTATGAAGACATACTAGTTTATAATTATAAACTTTGTAAGAGGACCCCGTTGGGGTGCCAGGGTTTTCTGTATAAATAAGAACTTTAAATTACCACTATTTCTGTCATTCTCATTTGTTCTTTCTCGTTCCTAATCTGTTCTATCAATCTACTATCTTCTTCGTTAGACCAGTCACCTACCTTTTTTCTTGAAAGCTTTCCCCAAACTCCTCCTTTGCTTATAGCAGGCATGCCACCCGTACGGAATTTCCGTATTTTTTCCGGAAAGTTGAAAAACTCGGCAAGCGTTACAGAAAATACGGATACTTGTTTCACGGTCCGGAAATAAATAAAAACAACATTGGCGAAAAAAATCGATCTCGTTGGCCTGTGGTAATGCAACGTGCGACTTTTTTCCGAAGACAGCCGAACCAGGTCGAATGCCGCAATGCGCAGTCGCAGTTGAGACCGTGGCATCGAAGTTTCCGGTAGAGGCACCGAAGTTTGCCATATTAGTTTTTGCGCAGTCGCAGTGAAGATCAGTGCTCGTGAGACAGAATTCAAAACATGGCGTCCAAACGAATGGCTAAGCAAAGTGATTGTGAATCTAAATCTTCAAAGAAACGGCGCAAGGAGCAGACATATATTGCCTCGTATTCTGAAAAGTGTCCTTTCGTTATTCGCGGCAGCACTGACTCAAAAGTACGATTTATGCCAACAGTTTGGCATCTCCGCCGGTGGTATGAACCACATCAAGCGGCACGTGGAAGGTCCACAGCATTTCAAGAATTGCGAGGCTTAATATAAAAAAGGATGAGTGCAAAAACAATGGGTAGTATAAGTAAATACGGAAATCATAATAGTAATATCAGAGCATGGAATTCTCTGCGTTTCCGCGATTTTCCGCTGTACAGGGCCTTGCTTTTCGCGGAAATCTTTTAAGTTTCCGCGGGAAAAAAATCTGTATGGACGTGTGACAGCTAACCGATTTTTTTCTTGTTCTGATCCAGTGAATCTCTAAACGGGTTGCCGATCTCAAAAAGCGCGATTCACACTTGTGTAGCTGGGTAGCTTTAGTTGTCAAAGATGGCGGAGAGGCGAATTGTGAATCGTGGTGAGGTTTTCGTGGATGACACTGCTAGAAATGGGTGGAGGTGGGCTTGGTTAGAAGGAAAAGTAGGAGAAGAACTGCTTTCATTTCACATTAGAAAGCTACAGCAATGCAGCCTGGAGAGTGAATGAGGAGAGAAAGGAGAAAAACCGGGAGACAAAGAGCAAGAAAGCAGAAGAGCTCAACGTTACACTTAAAAAACCACCATCCAAAAGAAAGGCAACAGAAACTATTGAGTCTGCAAATGAGAGAGCAAGGCAAAAGCATCAGAAATCTCTTGCAGTGTCATCTTCCTGCTTTGCCCCTGTGGAATCAACAAATCTAGATCTTGAACCATCAACCAGCCAGATCCAATCATCTTTCGTGAAAACAGGTTGTGCTCATGCTGCCAGCCAGTCACCAGTCCCCACAAAAAAGAAGCAGAGTTCATTGCTCTTATTTTTCAAATAAACTGGAATTCACACACATAAACTGTGTATATATATTGTTAAAATGCTCTTTACAGAGTTGCCTACCGTCCCGCTGTAGGCGGAATCGTCCCGATTTCAGGTGGAAAAAACGAGCTGTGTTCCGCGATTCCGCTTTTTAAATTTACGTCCCGCCAAATTTAAAAAAAAAAAAAAAAACTTTTTTTTTTTTTTTTTTTTTTTTTAACCCGGCAGAAGTTTATTTTTAGCGCGTCGGCTGATGCAATATCGGTGGTCTGATCCGGTTTTTGCGCGGACTAATGACGCGCGTACAGTTTCAAACACAGAGTCACGTGACTTTCTTCAGCGCAACCTGCTAGTGGTAGGCCTAGGCTACTGACAAGTTGCCGCGATTGTTTCGACAGAAGTTATGGCGTCAAAATCAAATTCACGAGCAGACGATGGTCCTGATACACCTCCGAGAAAAAAACAGAAAAGATATCAGACATTCAGAAAAGAATATACAGTAACAGAGAAATATTCTTTTATTAGGGAGGGCAAAGGAGAATCATGGGCGCATTGTGCCATTTGTTCTGTAGATTAGTAAAACGGAATCATGAACTAAAGTTTCTGTGTTTTATTTGTTACTTCATCATTAACAGTATCAATAACAACAGATTCATAAACAAAGGTGAGTTTCAGTGTGACTCAATTTTTTAATTTATTTATTTTTTATTTTACATTTCAAAACTTCTTCAACGATCATAGCTGCTCGCCTGAAAGTCAAATCATTTGGCAAAAATATGCATGACATTTTTTTGTGTTGAAATCATCCAGTTGCGGTGTCCCTCCTAATCAAGCCATGTCCCTCTTTTTTGGTGCCAATGTCCCTCTTTCATGTTTTGGGGGGTAGGCATGTATGCAGAGCTGTTCACTCCTCCGGTTTGACCGGATTTTCTCCGTTCTGGCTGTAAAAATCCGCTTATCCGTTTTGAAAACAAAAACTCCGGTTTCAAACGCGAGCGATGAAAAAAAAAAAGTAGTTTTTTCGGTAGTAAGACCCTCTTTCTTCCGTTTTGTAAGTTTTCAGTAATAAGACAAAAACTGGAATTTCCTGTACAAGTTTCGATTTCCGGCTCTCGCACTTTATTTGATCGAACATTTGTGCATGTTTTCGAAGTGACTAGTCTGTTCGCGATGCCGAAAATAAAAAAACGCAGAAGATGGTGGACAAACACCACCCAAAAAGAACACGCAGAAGTGGAATGCTTCTTATTCAGAACTGCATAAGTGCTTAACGAGCTCCGAAAGGTCTGAAAACTATGCTTACTGCAAAATTTGCAAACTTGACTTCAGCGTTGCGAACGGCGGTAGAAATGCCATTGAAAGGCACGTGAACTGTGGTAGACACAAGCAGTTGCAACAAGAGCAGGCTAACCAACGCACAATAAGCTCGTTTATTGCTAAAGCAATAAATAAGTGAATGCTTTTTCAAATTTACTTTTTGGTGTGTTTTGTAGTAAATTTAACTGTCTTTTTGTTTTCTTTTTTCTCAATCTCTCAAAAAATGTATTCCAGTACTGTACTCCTGACAGACAGATGAAACTCCTAACAGACAGTCTGCTTACTCCTGACTGGCATTGGTAGGGGTGAACAGGTCTGTGTATGTCTTTATTTTATTTATGAATAAATTCATTAAAATGTATTGCCAGTCAAGTGTAATCAAATTATTTTGAACTCTATACAACCTTTTTTATAATTCGGTGACCAGAGAAAGAAAAATCCTTGTTTTCAAATGTTTAATCGGATCTTATTGAAGAAAACTTTAATAAATAACTATTTTTTAAATTATTTTTTAAAGAAAAAAAAGGGCCACATTTTTATGGGGTTAAACTGCTAAGTTTCTCTCTAAAATGCACCAGATTGCACAGATTTTAATATATATTTAAAAAATTGTCTGGGGAGCATGCGCCCGGACCCCCCTAGGGGGGGTGGTATTTCCTCTTTTTTAATCAGGGGTAATTCCATGCTCTGTAATACTGAAATTTGAAAAAGCTAATACTGAAACTTCAGATTGAGGGTAGGCATGCCTGTTATAGGGTCTGTTGGGTCAACTTGGGATTATTGGATGCTTTCTGCCAAATAGTCACTGGCTTTTTATGATATTATTATTTAGCAATGTAGGCATATATATATAAATATATATATAAATAAGTATATAGTCTCATATACGCCGGCATGTGTCAATCTGCACAACCGTTTGTACAACGTAGTTGTGCAACCGCCTCCCGGAAAGTGTCAACATTTCCAAGTTGCCAGATAACGGGAGGCCGCGAAGTACTTAAAGAAACTTGAGAAAAAAGTAACTTTCGTCCCCTCTAGGCGACGAAGTAGGTCACGCTTAGTTGTATCTAGGTCAGGTGACTTTTACCAACCGTTTGGGAATATTTTCGAACCGTTTATTGACGCCGGATAGCGTCCTCACTTGGTTTCATACAGTTTAAGAATCCAAGAAGGCAGATGGGTTTTTGTGACGGAAAGGGTTAGGGCAAGGGCTAGTGATAGAACTGCATCTAACCCTTACCCGAACCCTTCCCCTTAAATAGCGCTCTTTCCATCACAATTAAAAATGTTGACACATTCCGGTGCGTATAAGAGTATATATATATATATATATATATATATATATATATATATATATATATATATATATATATATATATATATATATATATATATATATATATGCAGTGTTCCCAAGTACGCATCAATTACGCACAAAATATGAAAAATAAAGCATAAAAATTTGCATGTGTGCGTCCTGACGCACACATTTTTTTCGAATCTCTGAAGTCAAAAATACGACCAACGAGTGCCGAACTAATTCACGGCATAATCAGAATCAGAACCCAACTGAGACTGCCATTGCAGACGATTAAAGATTGTGTCGGGAGTTGCCGTCAATAAAAATCGCATGCGCGCGCATTGTAAACTTCCTCCAAGCAATCCATTCACTGAACAGAAATCTTCGTGAATCCATTCTTTGATTCTATCTAGGCTTAAATAAACATTTAATACATGTTTTAATTTTTTGGTTTTATATGTTTATGATAACTAATGTGACGCTTTAACAGAGTTAAAAAATAAAAAAAATGTGAGGCTTGGACTTGTTTTTACTTTTTTTTTTTTCCGATTTGGGGACTTTCAAAATTTGCACAAGGACTCTTAAAATTTTATACCTGGGAGTCCCAAGGACTCTCATTTTGTTGTTGTTGAGGGAACACTGATATGTTTCAGCAGATCTTTTAAACATATCAGGGGTGAACAAAGTTGTTCTGTTTCAGCTCTTTGCAGTCCGCTGTACCCTAAAAACAATGACTAACTAAATAAATTGTAATTGGGCTAAAGAAGGAAGTTTCATAATAAAAGGACAGTTCTATTGAAACAATCTACAAGATCCATAGATAATAGCAACAACATTAAAACAGTGGAACCTCCGGTATACGACTGTCCAAAATCTGAGAAAAAACGGTCTTATAATAGAGGTGGTCTTATACCGGAAACAATGGGTGGGGTGGGGGGAGGGGGGTCAGGCTCGGAGGGGTATGTAGTCATAATTTTCACACTCACCAGCATGTATTCTCTGACAAAGGAAACTGTAAAACATGTTTCATTTTTAGATTTGTCTTTTATTCACAACTTCAAAAATAGAAAACAGTCGAATCACTGCCAGACGCGTTCATCCAAGTCTGTCAGTGCAGAAGCTCTCAGTTTCGATGTTTCCCTTTTCGCCACTTTCTCCACTCTCCCATCGTAGTTTCACAGATTCCTTATCCTTTATGATGAGCTGAATTTGGGTCTTCACAACGTCTAAACTTCTTGCAATAGACAAACAACTCTCCCCATTTTCACTTCTTTCAATCACTTTCATTCTCTCTGCCAAACTCAAAACGTTCCTCTTGCGCGACGCCATTTTGACAGCCAGTGTAGGCGAGTAATGTCCCTTATTTGCGAACCGGAAATAGCAGACAACAGCAGGCGTACACTAACATGAGAGAAAAAACGAAAGGTACAGACAGCAAATTAACTGATATCTCTTTTAAATTGCCCTAAGACCGTCGTATAAAGGGCTTAAGACACGGTCGCTGGTCGCATAAACGAGGTTGTCGCATACCAGAGGTAATTATTGGAAGTGAATCCGTCAGAAGTTTTCAGGTCACATAACGGAGGGAGTCGTATACCAGAGAGCCGGATACCGGAGTTTCCTCTGTACTATTGTTATTATTACTACCACCATTATTATCATTATTGTGACCTAAAATCATATAAAACTACTAAAAACATTATAAGAGGTCAGTTGAGCGATAGAAGGAAATTTCATAATAAACGAGAGCTCTAAAGGAACGATTCATAAGAACCATAGATGACAACATTATTACTACTATTATTATTACTACCACCATTATTATTATCTTTATTATTACCACTATTATCACCATTATTATTACTATTACTATATTACCAAAAAAGGTAAAAGGTAAAAAAGGTAGTCCCATAGCCTTGTGGCCGTAGGGGAGCGTGATGTTGGAGATCACACTTATCTTGGGCCAGCGTAATGAGGGTGATGCCCAACTCTCTCCCTCGCTGCTTTACCTTCCCCACCCTCAAGAGAGTAGGTACTCAATCACAGTTGAGTCAACTGGGGGTGTTGTTGTTTGTCGCTTCACACCTTAGCGGTCACCCATCCAAGTGCTAACCGCACCGGACGGTGCTTCACTTTCGACACAGTAGCGAGTGCTCCAACCACTGCACTATCCGACACCCCATATTACCAAGTACAACTATTATTATTGCTGTTGCCACCATTCTTTTTCTTCCTATCCCTCCTCTTCATCCTTATCCTCCTCCTCCTCTGCTTATTACTATTATTATTATTACCACCACTATTACCATCATTATTATTACTGCCATCGCCATTGTTATTATTATAAAAGAAAATAAAATAAATTATTTAAATATTAATCATAATATGCATAGAATTGTAGCGCCATAATTTAAAAGTGTGCCAAACCAATGTATGCACAGCTCTGAGGATTTTATATTTGATTCTATTATTATTCATTGAAAGTGCATTGGGTATAGAATAACATATTTCTTTGCTAAGAGATAAATATATTCAAGAAAATGTGATGTTTTTGCTGCAGGGACATGTTTTGTGCTGGCCGTGTGCCTGAGGAAGACATGCGTCGCACGATGAAAGCTTGCGGTGGTTCCATTCAGACCACAGCGCAGAACCTGACTCCTGATGTTTTGGGCACTTGTGATATCTTTGAGGAAATTCAGATTGGAGGAGACAGGTATGTTGTGTCTGTGAGATTTGTTTCTGTTTTAGTTTGTTTTGAGTATTAATCTTTGTTCAGTAAGAGAAAAGGGTCTTCATCATCTGTTTTCATGTTAAATAGCACTTTCGGAAATCATTTCACAATCATGGCAGTGTTCGCGATTACGCACAGTAGTGCGTCAATTACGCACAAAATATGAAAAATGACGCAGAAAATTTTGAATCGCTGAAGTCAAAAATACGACCAACGAGTGGCGAACTAATTCACGGCATAATCAGAATCAGAACCCAACTGAGACTGCCATTGCAGACGATTAAAGATTGTGTCGGGAGTTGTCCTTAAAAATCACATGCGCGCGCATTGTAAACTTCCTCCAAGCAATCCATTCACTGAACAGAAGAAATCTTCGTGAATCCATTCTTTGATTCTATTTAGGCTTAAATAAGCATTTAATACATGTTTTAATTTTTTGGTTTTATATGTTTATAATAACTAATGCGACGCTTTAACAGAGTAAAAAAAAAAAAAAAAAAAAAGTGAGGCTTAGACTTGTTTTTACTTTTTTTTCCGATTTGGGGACTCTCAAAATTTGCACAAGGACTCTTAAAATTTTATACCTGGGAGTCCCAAGGACTCTCATTTTTCGTTTGTTGAGGGAACACTGCATGGTCATCAAACTTGGTTTGCGTTATTAAGATTTGATATTATTTGGAAGGTTGACCCTTGATTTGAATATTCAACGTTAGTTCCCCCTCCACCCCCCTCTTTCCTTTCAGTTTCATTTAATTACTTGTAATTAAAAATTGTCTGTTTCTTTCTTTTCATATTATGAATGTTTTTTGGTTTGTCCTGTGCAGATTCAACATCTTCAAAGGTTGTCCCCAAGCTAAGACCTGCACACTAATTTTGAGGGGAGGTGCAGAACAGTTTATGGAGGAGACTGAGCGTTCATTGCATGATGCCATCATGATCGTCAGACGAGCCATCAAGAATGACTCCGTGGTCGCAGGTATTTTGTCCATGGATATGAGAAAATTTGTATTTCAGTCAATAGTGCTGAAATCATAGCAAGTAGTAATTGGACGCATTGCTGTGAAATATAACGTACTAGAATGAAAGTTTATTGGACAGTCATTTTAAATCAGGGGGCCCAAAATCAAACAGCAACGGCAGTCAAGACTTCTGTTTAAGAGTTAAGATTTGAAAATAAAATATAAAAATCAAGTACATGGAAAGGAGAGCTCTTGTGAACTTTGATAACCTTCCACATGAAAAATGTATGAATTAAGTTACCATCAAACTGGTTGTTGAATGATGAAAGCTGTTTTGTTTTACAGGTGGAGGTGCTGTTGAGATGGAAGTGAGTTATGCCTTGAGAGAACACTCTCACACCATCGCTGGCAAAGAACAGCTGTTGATTGCTGCCTATGCCAAGGCCCTGGAAATCATCCCTCGCCAGTTGTGTGACAATGCAGGCTTTGATGCTACTAACATACTCAACAAACTCAGGCAGAAACATGCACAAGGTATGCTTTTGTGATTATTTGCATCTGTGTCCGATAAATCTGTTGATCAAACAGTTTATAAAAACTCTCGGCAACAGTTGACACTAATGCAGAAAATATCAGTACAAGGGAGATAATCAGTTGGCTTTGTTTGAAATTGAATGTATTTTGTTGATTAGTAAAAGGGAGAATCAGTTGGCATTGTTTGAATTTCGTTTGGGTAAAGTGAAAGTTTTTACCTATTTTTTGTGTGGTCAGATCTTTTCTTACATTATCAGATTTTTTACTCCACCCCCCACCCTCCAAAACATTTTCCCAATTTTTGTAAATCTGTGCAAGATGAGTCCTAAATAGTCCAAAAATGATACCAGAAAAAAAGTCTGTCCGTCCATCTGTCCGCCGTCTGACTGTGCAAAAACTTTAAAGTGGCTAAATACTCAGAACCTATTTCAACTATCGCAACCAAACTTGGTTAGATGGTGTATACCCATGAGACCTCATAAATGATCAGTAAATGAATAACTTCATGTCAAGGTCACGGGGTCAACAAAATTAAACTAAAAAAAAAAGGTTAATAATATTGAACTTGTGATTATTTCATGCATCGCAGATATTGATGAGACACACATACTATGCAAATTTGAATTTGGTCAACCTCAGTCCAAGGTCAAGTTATGTTCTTTGAAGTGACCCTGACCCTAAGGCTATGAGAGATATAAAGTCCAACTTGTTGTATTTAAAGATTAGAGATGATAGAATCAGATTGATCTTTCATATGTGTTCTGTTTTTGCGCTGATGTGATCTTTCATATGTGTTCTGTTTTGTTCTGATCTTGAAGGTCAAGGGCATTTTAGACCTTGCAAAAACATTACAAAAATGAGATAATCGCACACTGGAATGGCAGTTTATTTAATCGATAGTATGCAACTATATCACAACTACACATCCCCAACGACAAAGTCCGACAGACCATCACACAAGCCATTATGATTTGCTCACAGTGGTGAAGAAATGGAAACTGATAGTATGGCAACATCACCAAACTTCATATCATCTTTGATAGTACACGAGTGTATTTGGAGCCAGAGGTCAAGGTCATTTCAATTTCAAGAGCATAGAAAGATCAAAGTCAGTATTTGTATTTTAACGCCACCATTTTCATTTTGTTTTTTTCTGAGCACTCATTTTCATGAGTTCCATAAGGAGCATGCGAGTCATATGGCTTAGCCTTCTAGTTTTGGGTTATTTCTCTGTGCTTTTGTTTGCAAACCTCGTTTCTTTTTGCAGGAGGCAGATGGTTTGGAGTGAACATTCTGAAGGAGGACATTTGTGACAACTTTGACGACTGTGTCTGGGAACCTGCTGTTGTTAAGATCAACGCCCTGACTGCTGCCTCGGAAGCCACTTGTCTCATCTTGTCTGTTGATGAGACGATAAAGAACCCTCGCAGCGGAGGTGGTGATGCACCTGGCATGGGCAGGGGTAGAGGTCGTCCAATGTAACTTGTCTTTCTGATAGTGTGAATTTGTACTTATTTACAAAGACAGTTATTTTCTACCAATTTTTTCTTAGTTAAATGCAACTTTTTTTTTTCTTGGTCAGATTGTATGTGGATGTGAATTGATGCAGCATGTTCAGTCTGAGAAATAACAGTTTTGATGCATCTTGCTGGCCACAACATTTCTGAATTCATTTGACTGTTTTGGTTGATCAAATGCACAATTGTGCTTACCCCCATCTCAAACTCAACTTGTATGTAAAGTGAATGTTTTCTGTGAGTTTACTATGGCATTGTGCTGAATGTTTTGTGTGTTCAGAGTGACTAGGAAACTGATTCAATTTGTTCATCAACTATTTAAATTTGTTATGTGTGCAGAAAATTTTATTTTGTTAGCTATATTAATGCAGCTTTGCACATTTTATTAATGAATTTATTGGGTGGGAACTATAATTATAGTTTCGGGGTGACACAGTTATTAATCCTGCGTAATCTAGGGATGTATATGGATTATTGGCTTATCTGAGCGAGTTGCATTCCTATTATCCTCCTGGATGCATTACATTCTGATTTCATCAGTGAGAGAGATATAATACGAGAGCTGGTGTGAATGAGGTTGTCACAACTGTTTTACAAAGCATTGGTGATCATTGTTTGCCTTTTTTTAACGTTTTGAAATAAAATACATCCTATACTTTTGTTCTTAGTTGTGTTTTATGTTATCCATTGTTGCTAGACAGGGTTCCCCATTTGCAATGAATCTAAGGAGTGAGCCCACTCCTATTTTTCGATTTTAAGGAATTTTTTTTATTCCTGGTTTTGTGTTTTAAGGGGTGGGGAAAAAAAACGATGGACAAAAGCATACGCGCACATTCTTCAAAAGTCGACATGTGCACACATTCATACCAGTGACTCGTACAGGCACACTCAAATCAAACTAAGACGTTGCTTACTAAGCATAGCGTGACGAATTAGAAGCTTTGTGATCGATTGATAGCGCAGAAGGTAAACCAATCAACAGCTAGTTAAATTTTCAGTCGCATGGCCGTGCTAATTTTAGATACGATTCATCCTGAAATATTAAACATTTTTGTAAGAAGCAGCTGTTTGTCGTATACTTGATCATAAAAAAATCCTTTTTGCCTCGTTTAACATCACATTAATAATCTCACGTCATAGATTGATTTTCCAGGTGTGTTTTCAGCACCAATTGTAATATTTAAGACGTACTTCTCACGCTTGATTGTTGATTCTAAGGCGTGATTTTGAGGGTCTCGGGCATGATTACGCTCGTTACATTACATTACATAATTGTTGCTTTAGGTCCAGCGGGCTCTTCCGAGCCAAATCAGGACCGGACAACCCCCAATCCGCATAAAAGATCTGCTGAAACAACCCTAGTGGGAAAACTGAATGCCCTCCACCATACAATTAAGACATCCCACGCAGGGGACGGCTGAGGCTTCACCCCAATTTATCGAACCCCCGTTTACAAAAACAAAATAGAATACAAACATTATAAATTATCAACAAAACACATACATATAAAATGCCTACATTGCTAAATAATAACATCATAGGAAGCCCTAGTGACCACCTGGCAGAAAGCGTCCAATATTCCCAAGCTGATCCAACAGACCTCATACACAAATAAGGAGTCTTGTCCCAGAAGAGTTTTCAAGAGAAAAGGTAGGAGACTGGTCTAGCGAAGAAGACGATAGTATAGCAGATCGATAGAACAGAGCAGGAATGAGAAAGAGCAAATGAGAAAGACAGCGACAGTGGGAATTTAAAGCACTAAATTTCCAGAAAGTGGGGATACTATTTATACTGAAACCCCTGGCACCCCAACGGGGATTTACGCCCGTTGGCAGCGTAATGGGAAGCCCTGCTAGACATTTAATTTTTACACACAAACTCAAACACTGCATTTCAAAATTTATTTATTTGAAAATACGACATGGCATAATTATTTGGTAAACATAAATATTTTATACAATCAATTCAAATGTTTTGGCTCCCATAAATAACACAATATCACAGAATTTAAACACAAATCTTCCATTTTCAAATTACAAAAAATGTGCACAAATAGTTTATAAAAAGAAGTCCGATTACTGTACAAGCCATGAAAATCAAATTTGACTATTCAATCCATGCCGAATTAAAAAAATCACAAAAAACATAAAACGAACATTCGTAAATATGTTATGAGAAATATGCTCATTTAACATCTAATTATACTGTCACATGAAGGTAAAAATGTAAGTTTCTTAGTTCATTGCATCTAAAAGACTGGCGCAAACTATCGGCTGGAGAAATCTGCATATAATCATGTCAGTCAGAGTTTCAGACCTGGACTGGATAGCAGAATTATTAATAGTATTTGCACTGAGATAACTGTCTTCTACTGGCTTTTAGTATCATAAAACGTGACATACCAAATGATTGTCAACATAATAATTACAAGTTAACTGCCATTTTGGATCCAGTATTATGAAAGCACTATTATGTAATTACCATCTTTGTTATTTTAATTTACAGTTATTAGAAAAACTGGCATAAATACCACTGCCTTTTAATTCCTATTCATTTTGTTTAACATGGCTGGAAACAATGTAATTTTTGGACGAATTGAAAATAAAAAATGCTAAATACTGCCACTGTAGCAAATATACTGCAAAGATTCATATAATTAATACAATCTGAAATATAAATTGATAATAACTACCAGAGTGTTCATACTCCGATATCTATTTTAAAAAATTGTTATGCATTACATTAATCTCAAAATTACAGGCAAACAAGGTTATTAAAAATGCCATTCATAAAAACAAAACAGGCCTCAAGGTGGGAAGGCTAGCTTTGTAAATATTATCTTGCACAACTTGTATTCTTATACACACCATATTAATATGATATAATTAGGTCCTTTGTCACAAATCACACACACACACGCACAATGAAGTCATTAGCTCACTTAAAAACACAGACTGCCTTCTATTATCTTACAAAAAAGCAATTCATTTGGGTTCTGCTAACACAATTATGAATTATTTCACATCACTTAATAAGCTGGCAAAATCAACCACACATGTGGGTATAAAAAACCCACACACACACTTCTTTTACATACTGATTTATGTTATGTTAGTCAAATTAATAAGAACAGCTGTACAGTGTATAAATCATTCACAAATTTGGAATGAACATCTTTTAATTTCTGACATTTCAAATAATATAAATGTTAACCCTTCTATAGAAACCTCCTGAACTCCAAATTCATTTACTTCATTTGAATATATTATCTGACATTCTGGTGTATTTCATTAATTTAAGGGGATGTGTGCCTACAGCAATTTTTTTAAATTTATAATACACATGCATTCCTTTGACTATGGACACGCAATTTCTTGACAGTGGACGCAATATTTCTGTGTTGAGTGACACAAAACTGAAGATGTTAGTGCTAGCATGACTCTTGGTTTAGAATTAATAACTTCCAAGATTTTCTCCATAAATTCCCCCTATCCCCCTTGAATATCACAATCGGAATAAGTTTTAAATTGCACCATATGTATTTCCTTGGAATGAATAGCTTCTCCTGGATGCTCTTTGGTGCTTCCTGGCCCAGTGGATGAAAAAGAAGGCTGTAAAAACAAAGGCAGAAAAGAGGACAACCAGAAGGGCAAAGGTGACGGTGGTCAAGTCTTTGGGGACCGTGGTTGCTGCAAACTTATTGCTCTCATTGATAATGAAGCCCAACGACCATCCGATGTCAACTCCACTGATCTGATCAAACAGAAATCGCATCATAAATCAGGTTGTTAAACTAAAATAAATAACAGGATGGCAAGCCATGCAAATGTATTTCCAGACACTCTCACACGGAGCCGAAAAATAGACAATTTCAAAAGTGTTAATTTTCTTGGCGGTGTTGGGACTCGACTTTATCCTAACGAAGCCAAAGGAAAACATGGAATGATAGGCCACTATCTGAACTATCTGCAAGCAAAAAACTATCCAAATCGGATCAACCAAAACTCAACAAAATCACGGTAGCCATTTCTGAGATATTGAGCAAAATGTGTTTAGCAACAAAACGACTCCAGTGACATTACAAATACGAATACTTTATTATCTCAACAGAGAAACTGCGTCGTGGTGCCAACAGAGTACATAGCAATGATTTAAACATTGACAAAATACACAAGCACATAGAAAGCCTTGCTTTTGGAACAACATATAGGAAAACGCATTCGATCCACATTGCACTAATTTATATCACATCAAAATCATAGACTATTGAAAAGCAAATGGTAAAACGGTGAATACATACAAAACAATGTTAAACAGATAAATAAATTATTAACTCCTTTAACAATTAAATATGTACAATATGTAAAATTTACATTCATCATACTCTCACTAATTTGTGCACACACACACACACATATTACTGCAGACACTGAAAGGTGCATCACATAAGTATTATTCAAATGTTCAAAATGGATATTGATTTTGGCATGAAAGTGTTCTTTGAACAATTTGTCTTAAATCTGGGAACACGATAGCGTCTGCCTGAAGGGATGAGATCATACTGATTTGCCAACACATGACTGATGCACAATGCTTGTTGCCTTTTGTACCACACGATAATCATACAATACACTCAGATTGTCTTGCTTCCATCCCACAATCTTACTATACACATCCACAAACACGATCAAGCACACTTTTGTTCTTTACAAACTTCCATACCAACAGATACAAGAAAAAAAATTAAAACAGATTCATTATAAGCACGATAAAACAACTGAAGGATGTCAGGGTCAACATTCAGTTTCCATAGTTTCTGGAGGCAACAGATGCGTGATTGACATTTTCGGTGACAGTGTTCTGTGTTGGGAGTAAAACTCACAGTCTCATCGAGAACGGTTCTGAGGTACCTGCATTGAGTCACCAGTTCAACTTTGGTGCCATCAATGCAAAGTTCAGTAGTAGGAGAATTTTTTCTGAAGTCAATAAGCATTTGTTTAGTTTTATAAACATTTAGATTAAGGAAATTACATCTACGCCAGATGCTGAAACGTTCTACCTCAGAGAAATAAACAGAATTAGAATTGGACAGATCTTGAAGGGCAGAGCCATCAGAGTACTTGATGATGTGAGCTGAGGCGGAGCGTTTTAGAAATGGACAGACTGAGTTCTGGGAACGGGAAAGCTGATAATCCAAAGGATGAGTTTGGAGGGCACGTTTAATGCCAGAAGCTTCAGTGCCACAAGACGACGTTGAATAGTGTTGAATGCAGAGGAGAAGTCAACAAATAGAATTCGAACAAATGGACCAGGTTTTTCAAGACGACAGACAGCATGGCATTGGAGGCAGGCCACTAACCTAGGTAATGTTCCTATGAAGTTTGGTCAAAATCCATTTTTAAAATATAGCTTCCAATGGACAGGCCGACCAACATTTGGCTGATTCTGATTCCCCCCGCGACTATTTCAAAGTATTTCCAGATAAGAACAACACAAACTACAATTTTTTCGCTTCAATCTTTGAACAACCCTCCTTAATGCCATCAAAACTAAACAAAAAACAAAAAACACCAAAAATAAAATAATATAAAAAAATGAAATAAAAAACAAACAAAACTAAAACATTATTTTATTTCCAGAATATTTTTTAACAATAAAATTAGTATCATTGTGCGAATTGAAACTCACACTAACTATAGTGATAATGAATCTCTCGAGTAACTTTGCAAAGTTGCACAAACATTTTGTACTCACAGATGACACAAAATGAATAGTTTTCCAAGTGGTGTTGGGTTCAAAACGGTAGCCATCAACCAATAGTGTATCAATGTAAATAGACTGGAAGCAGTACAGTGGCAAATTCTCGGGCACAAAGGTCTTCATTGTCTTCACCTGTGAACAAAGAAATATATCCATACAACCTGATTATCTTCAATTCACAAATTTATATTGCTCGTGCACTAGTTGCTTGATCTCTCTATTTTCACATTTTCATCGTTTTATCTCTCCCTCTCTCTCAACTTAAAGCTGTGGTCACTCACATTTATATACTAATTAAATGCAGCAAAGTGATTTTTTACTTTTTTATTTTTTTTAAATAAAGGTCATCACATATGAAAATTACTAACATACACATACAACTTGTAACTCATTAACATTACTCCATGGACATCCTATCCTATCCTATCCCATAACTCGAAGGTCGTTGGGGCACCACAGATGATGATTTAACCAGCGTACTCCATCTTTCTCTGTCCTCAGCAACCCTCATGACTTTGCTCAGTGTCAAGCCAGTCCATTCTTGAATGTTGTCGTCCCACCTCTTTTTCTGTCTCCCTCTTCTTCTGCCTCCTTGCACCATGCCTTACAGGATAGTCTTTGCAAGGTCTGATGCTCTGAGGACGTGGCCATGCCATCAGAGTTTTCCAAGGACATAAAAGCTGTAAAACTCTACATCCTTATCATTTTTTTTTTAAATTTAAAAAAGAAACTCAAACCTTATCCCAGTCATCCGCACACAGTTGCTGACTGGCCAGGGAGAAGTTACTGTATGCAACAGCATCCACTTCAGGTGTGGAAAGATTGAGGAATTCCATCAGATAGTAATATGAAGAAAACGCCTGCACACATAAACACAGTGCTCTAGCTCTATTCATCAGTTTTACTATCAGTTGCCATTACATTACATTACATGGGTATTGCTTGAGGTCCAGCAGACAGTTGCCAGTAAGGAGGGTATATAAGATTAAAAGTCTGAAGAGGAGGTAGCATGTATGCTTGAGTGCACTAAATGGAGCCTGCATTTAGAACATACCAACAAGTGAATTAGTTCCATGTTGTTGTGAAACCGGATCTTATTGTAATCCACATTCCCTCCATACCCCCAGAACTAACTCAGTATACTTCAAATAAATAAATAATAAACTGAACCGTACCAGTTTCCAGGTTCAAAAACCAACTGATCACAATCAAACTAGTACAGTGATGAAACAGAGTACTTTATGTGAACTTACATAAAAGTCTCCAAAGACTGGAGGCTGGTAGATCCCATTGAAGGAGCAGTTACCCTTCCCTTGGGGGCAAAGTTCAGTGAAGTTGAACATGCGTGTATACACCAATTCTCTACAGGCTGTGGAATTGCTTCCACCATGGAAAATGTACTCAGTATCCTAAAAGTACAACAAAAAACCAACAACAACAACAACAAAAAATCATTGTCAAATAAAAAGTTATTTTGACATAACTCAAAATAGCAGCCTTTTAGTTTTACACATAATTCACCTCTACCACAGTAGTAATAATTTAAAAAAAAAAAGAGTGTATTACACCACATTTTAAGATTAATAAAGCGATCATATATTTTATTTCACCAAAACCAGCTAACAATTTATTCTGACTAGACAAACACTAATTTACTTTAAAATTTTCATTGACAATAATTCATCTCTCAAATCTGTGTTTGTTGTCGCGTTAACTAATTTTACAGTCATTTTCTTTATTCAAAATGGTATGATCATTTACTTATTCATAAAGCCTTTCTTTATAAAATACAAGTCTTAACGCAACAAAACATACCTCAGCAACATTCAGGATGGGATTTATATAGCGGCCAAATGTACGCATGGCCTCAGAGGAGTTTGCACATACTGATGAAAACAGCTGTTTATGGGTGATATTCATAACATAGCCAGTTGGCGCACAAGGGTTGATCAGGTCTGTAGTGTTTGTGCTGTTACTGGACTACCAAAAAAAAAAAAAAAAAAAAGATGCAATAAAACCATTTAATAATTAATTGAATGAAATCATGTACTGGACATTTGAACACTGAATTCATACCATAGTAGGATCATTTGGCTGGCAATGCATGGTTTTCATGTGACATCATCGAAAGTGGGATACTTTCTTTCATAATGATGTCCTCAAATCAGATGGCCAAAGCTAAATGGCACCATTTCCACTCATTACAATTTCTATGCTCTTTTCAATCCATTGCTGGTGCTAGTCACCGTTAACTACCTGCCAGTCAAGGCCCTAAAAACATGGCAAATGATGCAGGATATTTAATGTGGGTGGCTGTCATCGCCTGTGTCATGCAGCGTGTTTAAGCTAGTGGAGGCGTAATATGTACACAGTGCCTATTACTAGAGTGGGCGATATGACTTAGCTGCCCTGCCAGGTTCACATGACTGAAAAAAACCCAACAAGTCTACTTCCATCAACCTAACGTAAACTCAGTAGACAGATCAAACAGAACTTCAAATGTATAATAATAATAATAATAATAATAATAATAATAATAATAATAATAATAATAATAATAATAATAATAATAAGGGTATATATATTTAATATATTTTTCCTAATAACATCAGTTCAAAGCACAGTTCTCACGCATTTATACTTAACGTTACAATCGAAACACATACGAGTAGAAGTGAAACAAAAATGAGACACTAATAAATCATGCAGAGACATAATACAAATATGAAAAAGAATATTTAAAAGTAAACTATACAAGACGAGGGAGGGAGGAGGAGAGCAGTTAAGAAGTGAGAGGAATGGGGGCATGAGGTGTGACTGCGGTGGTCTGAATCAGAAAAGAAGGAATGATGAAGGTAATGGGAGGCGAGATCAGTCATTTTTAAGGAAGAGATGAGTATTCAAGTTTGACTTGAAAGTGGCTATGTTCGGAGAGCTGTGAAGAGAGAGAGGAAGAGAGTTCCAAGTTGAAGGACCAAGCACTGAGAAGGATCGACAGCTTGCAGAGGAGAGTTTGTAGTGGGGTATTTGTAGCATGATGGTGCAAGAGGAAGAACGAAGATTTCTAGATGGCTTGTATAAGTGAATGTTCTGGGTGAGGTAGGAAGGGGCTAATCCATGGAGGCACTTTTAACAGAAAGTACAGATTTTGTAGGTAATCCTCTGAGATACAGGAAGCCAGTGGAGAGAATGTAGGAGGGGTGTGATATGATTTGTTTATTTTGAGAACCAGACGAGCAGCTGAGTTCTGAACACGCTGGAGCAGATGAACAGAAGAGGAAGAAAGTCCAGCCAGAAGAGAGTTACAGTAGTCTAAGCATGACAGGACAAGAGAGGAAATGAGTTTGGCTGTAGCACCACTGGTCAGATGCTTGCGGGCACGGCCTATTAAATGGAGCTGATAGTTGCATGTTTGACAGGTTTTGCTGATGAATTCTGACATGGAAAGGTTGTTGTCAAGGATAACACCAATGTTTTTGATAGAATATGAAATAGGAATAATGGTTTTGCCAAGTGTGACAGTGTTTACAGGGGAAGAAGACAGGTTGTTTTGGGTACCCGTAATCATAACTTCAGTTTTGTTAGCATTGAGCTGGAGCTTGTTGGAAGTCATCCAATTAAAAATATGTTCAAAGCAGTCAGAAGTTTTGGTCAGAATAGATGGAAGGTTTTGAGGAGTGTCACTGTTTTTGAGCTGTGTATCGTCTGTGTAGAAATGGTGGAAAGTGTCATGGTTTTGGATGATCTGAGACAGAGGAGATGTGTAAAGGGTGAATAGAAGAGGGCCTAGAACTGACCCCTTAGAAACACCAAAGATAGGTCTGGCGGGTTCAGAAAGGTAGTTGTCGATGCAGGCAGATTGGAAACGATCAGAAAGGTAAGAATGGAACCAGATTAGGGCACAGTCCTTTATTCCAAAAGAGTTCTCAAGGCTCTGAATGAGGATGGAGTGATCGAAAGTGTCAAAAGCGGCTGAGAGATCGAGAAGGGTCAACAAAGAGATTTTATCAGAGTCAGTGGCAGAGAGTATGTCGTTCACGATGTGAAGAAGAGCTGATTCAGTAGAGTGGTCAGGACAGTAGGCAGACTGGAATGGACAGAACAAGTTACTGGATGAGAGATGATGATTGAGCTGTTTGAGGACAACCTTCTCCAGGAGTTTGGATAGGAAATGGAGATTAGAAACAGGGCGGTAGTTCTTCCAGTCTTCTGGATCAAGGTTGATTTCTTCAGTAGAGGCTGCATGATGGCAGACTTGAAACAGTATGGAACAGAACCAGATTGCAAGGAAGAGTTGAGGTCAGTGATACAATCTTTGAAAAGTGAGGTAGGGATGGGATCAAGCTTGCATTTTTTAAACGACATGGTGCTGAGAATTTCAGCCACTTCATTTTCTGAGACAGTATAAAAGGAAAAGAGTGGTGTGCCGGTGAAAGGCGGACCAGTAGGACATGGTGGAAAAGGCGTGTCATCAAGAAATTTGCGAATAGCTTCGATTTTAGAGGGAAAGAAGTTTGAAAAGATGAAGGTAGTTCAGAAAGTTTAATTTTTGTTGGAAGAGGAGAAGTGTTGGTGTTTTATCCAGGAGGTCATTCATAGTAGAAAATAGTTCTTTGGAAGAAGTAGAGTTCTCAATTTTTGTGTTGTAGTAAAATACTTTAGCTGCAGAGATGGCTTTTCGGAGGTCAAACTTGTACTTCTGATAGGTCTGTTTGTGAAATGTAAGTTTCGAAAACCACCACATGCGCACGGCTTTACGGCGCTCCTTTTTGGCCTTGCCGATCTCGGGAGAGAGATATTGCGCAGAGATCAGGCGGAAGGAAGAAGGAGCATGTTTGTTAAGGAGATGGCTGAGAGTGGTATGCAAAGGAGAAGCAGGCTCAATTTCAGGAGGAGCAGAAGATTGTAAGTGGATTGCTTCAGAAGAGAAGGTTGTTTTGTCGATGTTTTTCAAGTTGCGGTGGGTGATTGTGCGATTTTTCTTTTGAGAAGGAGCGAGACAGAAAGAGCTGAGAACAGCATAGTGGTTAGACTCAGGACTTGTGATACAATGACAAGAGAGAGAATGTTGTCGGACTGTCTAGCGATTGCACAGTCAATGATGTTTTCATAGCATGGGTATGTAGGTTCAGAAACAAATTGTGTAAGGCTATGGATAGTGTAACAGCAGAAATATTGACGACAAAAATGTAGGAAATTAGCTTAGCGCAAAATAGATACCATCGAATGAAACTGGACGTTAATACAACAGTTATCTAATGTCACGGACCAGGTTTTATAATATTTCGGTCCGATGACTGTTTGTAGTATCTTCCTGTGAGAAGATATAAATTATAATATTTTTTTTTTATTGATTACTAATTTCTGATTGGTTGAGCTAGTCATGTGACGGTTCACCAATTACATGTATTCAAAAAAATGTTTGCATTCTTCTTTTGTATGTACCACGGAGTGGTTGTGTTTGTACTTCTAGCAGCTGCGTCTGCAGGTATATATTGTTTATCATTGAAATATTGTATTATGAACATAATAATAATTTAACCATGATTATATTCTACTTATTGTGGAATAAGAATTAATAATAGATAATTTTGATATTAGTATGAAGGATGGATAAGGGGGGTGATGGAGATGGTGGATCGTTGTATATTTTTGAGTAACGAATTGAAATTGGATTAGTATTTGATTTGAGGTTGAAACCTCAACTTGCAATGTATAGTATTATATTTATTTTTGTGAATGAAAGTAATTAGCGGCAAGAATGTAATAATAAGTTGTTATAATTAGAGTTACAATTTTTTGCGTATGTGTGAACTGTGTTCTACACATATGAGATTTGAATTATATGTTGCTGGTCTGGTCCTGTCACAGAGAGAGAGAAAAGGTATATGTGGTAATACAGAAAAGTCTATGTATCAAGATATTTAGTGGGGGAAAACTTGTATGTTTTCAGAAGTCTCCGGCTGAGGGGCCTCGAGGCGAAAGAGAAAGAAGAAGAAGAAGAAGAAGAAGAAGAAGAAGAAGAAGAAGAAAAGAAGGAGAAGAAGGAAGACAGAAGAGAAGGAGAAGAAGGAAGAAGAAAGAAGAAGAAGAAGAAGAAGAAGAAGAAGAAGAAGAAGAAGAAGAAGAAGAAAAGAAGGAGAAGAAGAAGAAGACGAAGACGAGAAGAGGAAGAAGAAGAAGAAGAAGAAGAAGAAGAAGAGAATGAGAAGAAGAAGAAGACGAAGACGAGAAGAAGAAGAAGAAGTCGTGAAGAAGAAGGGTGGAAGTATCGAGAAGGGGCCAGAGAAGAAGCCAAAGAAGAAGACGAAGAAGAAGACGAGAGAAGCAACCACTGCTACATCATGCAACCCCTGCTACATCATCAGCAGCAGCAACCACTGCTACATCATCAGCAGCAACCACTGCCACACTAGTAGTAACCGCTACCACATCAGCAGCAGTAGCAACCGCTACCACATCATCACCAGCAGCAGCAGCAGCAGCAGCAACCGCTACCCCAGCAGTAGCAGCAGCAACGGCGGCAGCGGCCACAACAGCAGCAGCGACAGCAACGATAGACAGGGGAGAAACCCCAGGGATAGATAGATAGAAAGGCCAAGGATAAGGAAAGGAAGACAGTGTATAGACAGAGACAGAGATTAGAGACAAAGAAAGACACAGTGAAATTCTAACCTCCATGAGACTATTGGGGAAACTCTCTCTCTCTGTCGACAGTGACCAGATCGATATTGGTGTTTATGGTGACTGGTGTTATTTGGATTATCTGAATGGGACTTATTTGTGGTTTTGTGAAAGTGTGTTTTCACGGATTATCGCTTCAAGTACGTGAGTACAAAACTACTTAAACGTTTTTCATATTATTGATGGAGTTATAT
Organism: Oncomelania hupensis; assembly: GCA_036898135.1. Taxonomy (NCBI): domain Eukaryota; kingdom Metazoa; phylum Mollusca; class Gastropoda; order Littorinimorpha; family Pomatiopsidae; genus Oncomelania; species Oncomelania hupensis. Next base: position 89,798,172 of record CM072511.1, on the reverse strand, counting down.
GTACTTATGTAAACTTTTGTTGATTCTTGTTATTTTTCTAGTAATAGAAGGGGGTGTGACAGCAAAAGAAGTTTTGAGAGTTAGGAAGTGTGAGACGGGCGAACACGCAAATCATTCACGCACGCATACACGCAGTTTCTTGATATAACCCCTTTCGTTACATCTAAAAAGCAGCCCACACATGGGAAATTAACTTTCTTGAGACAGTCCCACCGCCAACCGATCAAGATACCATCTAACAGCCTGAGCGACCAAGAATGTTAAATAGCATACTTTAGTCAAAAACTGACCATAACGTTGTCTTCGTTAAATAACGTCAACGGTGACCATAGTCAATGAGACACTAAGTAGCTCACTCCAGCCAAAAGTTACCAAGATGATGTCACCAGTACTGGACAGGCACCGCTTATCGTTATTGCATCTATTCTCCACTCTATCCCTGACACTCCACTTTACAGATAATTATGCGTGTCCCGTGACAAGAGAAAGGGGGAGAAAAATATTCAAAATAAAACGATTGATCCCGTAAGTGCGAGATTAACTAAACGAGAGCTAAACGATTGGTCAGAAGACTACTAGGCACTCTTGCATATCTTTGGGCCCCACTCTTAGCTGGTCAGTCGCAAAAGAACTGCTCAGCTGTGAGGGTCGACCAAAGGAACAAACTGCAGTGTCCGTCTATCTCCCTCTCATCAAGAGAGTGCTAGAGACGTAAAAGACGATTTCACGAATCCCAGAGTCTACAAGTAAGATAACACTAGTATTTTTAATATGTGTATGTTTATTGTATATTGATTGCCATGTATTGATAATATGTTCTTGATATATATAGTTACAGAAACAGATTATTGTTTCTGAGACAGTATGCATGTGGATTGATGTATCTTAGCCTTAAGATTCGAATTGAATTGTGCATATGGGAACCCTGCAGGTGTCTGATGCTATAGACACTTTGCAGAGGAGACCGCACACTTATAGCTAACGAGAATACTGTAGCCAGAGCTCCGACTTTTACAGGTCGGTCCTGGGATCATAAAGGTTTGTGGAGACGAACGCCTGACCGTAGCTCCCGTGGCACCAAAGGAGAACAATCCAGAGTCTACCTGGCCACGTCCGAACCCCACAGCTACAAGGGCGACCCCGACTCACCGTAGATAAGTCACCCGCAAATGAACTGAGTCTTACCCTCGAGAAAACTAGAACATTTAATAACCTACGAACAGTGAAAATCATAACCGCAGTTAGCAAAGGATGAAGGAAACCTGCTAAAGAACTGTCCCAGCACGTTGAACTATATTACTTATTAATTTACCGGTTAATGCAGAAATGTTAAAGTTTGTGTTGAATATATAAAAAGTGAAATTACATACATACGACTGGTGTCATTCTATTTGTATTGTTGTGTAGCTATTAGTTTTCTTCTCTCGAGACATAATAATCTAGTCTTTTGATTAGTAATTAACGGTTCTCAAGTTGAGCCAAATGATACTAAAATTCCCGAGAACAAATATAAATTTTATGTGACCAAAGTGCCGTGATCTGTCTCTCACACAACTTTCGGAATTCTGGTAAAAGAACGATCGATAGTGGTAGCACATCGCCCATCTATCAATAAGTCTTACCCCCTAGTAAGATAAACGTATCTTCCCCAGAATATCATCACAGATAGGGAGGTTGTGACAGATGCGTTTAGTTTCCCAGTGTTCAGGTTGACCAAAATGAATGTTGAGGTCGCCAAGAATGATGAGTTTGCCAAGTTTGGAGGTGTAAATGTCAAGAAAAGTATCAAAGTCTTCATGAAACATAGCAGGTCTGAGTTGGTTTTTGGGACTGGTGGAACGATGGTAAATGCAGATAAAGATGATGTTTTGGACATGGATGTTGAGAGTGGCCTCGATGAACTCGAAGGAGTCGTGGGCAAAGGGCAGCAGCTGTGAACAAATTAAATGGAGGGAGTTTCTGAAAATGATACAGATTCCCTCGCCTCTGGAGGTCCGAGGGAAAGAGGTTGAGGGAATGGATGATGGGCTCATCTCCCCAGGTTTTAGCCAGGTTTCGGTGAGAAAAACAAAATCAGTACTTTTATAAGAAATTTCATACAAATTTTTAAAAAAACAACGAAAAGAACACATTAAAAAGAGCTATTACTTTCCTGCATGCAACATCCTGAACAATACTTGATTCACAGATGAAACAAATAAATAAATGTGACACACAAAAATACAAACAGAAAAATTTTTACCTCCACAATTATAGCCAATAATCGGTCTGCAGCCTCATTGATGCCATAACACAGATAACTGTGTGTGTAGAGGGAATAGTTGCTTCCGTATAGATTCATGTCAAAGCGAGAATGATCTGGAACACTTTTTGCTTCTTTGGGTATGAAGCTGATTTGCGTAGAAGCACCACCAAGATCTAGTGCCCCAACTGATTTGACGTACAGATCTGGTAATACATCATCTGATGGTGGGTGCTGTAGAGAAAAAAAAGAAGGAAAAATATACTAAAGAATTTAATATTAGCAGTAAATGTTGGATTCAACTTATAGAGATGTACAAATCAAAATATAAGTATTACATGTAAAGCAAGCAAAACATGACCTGACTTCGAATTAGACAATTCACAACTCATGCAAACTGCCAGGAAGTACCTTAACTGCCTACAAAAATGTGTAATCAATGGCAATGCTAATAAAAAGACTAACATGTCTACCAAGTTTTCACATACATTGCTTGAAAGAATGGTGCAGGGTACCCATGTAAGGATTTGAGCCTAAGTTCGCATACTGCCTTGGCACTTTTTGTTTTAGTGCATATTACACTGTAAGTTCTAATTCTCAACTATCAATCAAACAACCGATGTAATAATAATAATAACAATAATACTGATAGTAATGATAATGATGATGATGATGATGATGATGATGATGATGATGATGATGATGATGATGTGAATAATAATAATAATAATAATAATAATAATAATAATAATAATAATAATAATAATAATAATAATAATAATAATAATAACAATAATACAGGATGTTAGTCTGTGTATTAATCTTTTCAATTCCTTCACCTAAAACCTACCTCTGCAATTACTGCAATGCCTTTTTTTCAATTTATTTTGGAAGTGGGAAACAGAAAGAGCACAAGTCTAAAACCCTATTCTTACCACATGGAAAGTGCCAGTGATGTAGTTGCTAGTAATCCAGCCAAATGAGCCTTCCTCTGAACCGTTCAGGATGCGAGCCTGGATCTTTGGGTCAGAGAAAATGAAAGGGTAGGTGCTGATCGTTTTGCGGACAGACTCCAAAACAGCTTCTGTGGAGTTGGGATTTTCTATTCTGAAATAAAAAAATTACCAGTCCCATTAAGACCAAATGGAAAAGAAATCTAGAAATTTATTAAATAAATAAAAATGGGTGTAGGGTGGTGTAAGACAGGGAAATGAATGTCAAAACTCTTGTAAAACTTTATGGATGTGAGAGTGGACATTTTTATACTAAAATTTCCAAGATAAAATGTTCCAATAGCAGAACAGGTGATTATCCCCTGTATCAAACTAGCTCATAAACTAAACAGCTGTTGCAAGTTTTAATGTATGAGTTTTCTATGATAACACAATAAAGAAAGATCCAACATTTAGATTTGTGCGTGCGCTAAATATCAATGGTTGGGATGGAGTAATGATTTGCCTACCATATTATATTCATTTAGTTTACATTATTTTTAGCAATCTAGAACCAGATACTCACCCTAACAACCTCATTCCTGCGGTAGCTCCAAGGTAGACTGGAGTGGCACTGTGTTTATCTGCAGGTATCTGGCTTTTGGCGTGGTCTAAACACTTTATCAAACTCTTTCCCGCTGCTGCTGTGTTGTTGGCGTACGTTGATATTCCACCACCTGAAAAGATAATTTTACACAAGCTAAACTGTTAATTTGAAACTATACAGGAAACTGTTAGCCTACGAAAGACAGATTATGCTGAGTTTACAAAATATTAAGAAGACCGGTTGAAGGAGATAAAACCCATCAAATTAAAAGGTTATCTTTACATATATTGTGCTAAAAAGTTGTGTCAGGTGTAAAATATATTGGATAAATCAGTAGCAAATATTAGAGAACTGTTTAATGCACATGTTATTTGCTAATTTGTGAAGATCAAGGGCTAACAGCAATTCATAACACTGTATTGATCACCTATCTAACAATTGAGCTTTATAGTCAATGATTCATCATCTAGCCTGTGGAAGTCACATAGAGTTGTACAGCTCAAGCTTAGCAAGCTGCTGCTGCTGCATTCCATGAAGTGTTCTATGGATTCAAATACTCACCATCAGAATTGCATTTTTCTCCAACCTGTACAGCCACTGCTGTCAAGTTCAGCTTTTCTCCCTCCCATTTGTAGATAAACATGGACGTGTGTGAGGAGCCCGCATCAAACACAATGCCATACTGCACAAATAATGTCAAATATATATTTGACATACAATAAAAATGTGTTACAAAGTTTATAACAACTGCAAAACACAAAACATATATTTATTCCCTGATACATACTGTCGATATCTGCAAAAATAAATGCAATTGACAAAATTATATAATGGTGCCCCAGTATAAAGTCTAGAAACTACTTTTTTTCTATTAATCATGGGAGTTTTGACAGAATTATAAATGTTTTCACACAAGACAGAACAAGATTCATGATGATAGGTCTCAAGGAGGTCACAGTACAATCCAGACAAGATCCCTGTATCCTTATTTCTGACTGCATTCTTCAATTCAATGTCCATTTGTATAACTAAAATGCACAATTTCGTGACACAAAGCCACACTCAAGGCACCCACCTGTGTGTTGCTGGGTTCTCTTAGATAAATGATGACGATTGCCACGAAACCTGCTGCACCGATCAGAAAGCTGAGCATTGCCATAAACCAGTACGAGTTCCAGCAGTTTCCACCAGCAACATCTATGTTATCTGCAACAACAGCCCTATAATATATAAAATAATAATTAACAATATTTCAGAAACCTGTCAATTTTTATAAAATCCTTATATAAGAGATCACACAATGCAACGTGGTCCTGATTCGGCTCTTTGCAGTCCGCTGGACACTATAAACAATGACTAACTAACTTATCAACATATAATGTAACATGATTACATCATCTGCAATACCAGCCTGCCATCTTCTGAGGAGACAAACAAAAAGAGATCTGGTGCCCGATCCCTAAAGAAGCCGTACAGTACAGTAAGGAAATATCCAACGCTTACGGATTTATCCACCGCGAAACAGTTTTCCTAATACTGTCCTGAAAAAACTTATTTGTTTATATTGTAGTAACTTAGTGAACCAAGCACCTCTCTCACTTCTGCTGTCCATCTCCATCCCCCCCCCCCCCCACTGCCACACCAGACTTTATCTTTCCTGTCGTTTTTGTTATTCTTTATTTCCCCTAATGTGCACTGAGCATTCGACAATGGATGGAGATACATGCTTTATAAATGGATATGATCATCTTCAGTTTGATATAATACTTATTTAGATATAAACTGATTTTGTTTAAATTGAGGAAGCAGTATAGTGGTCCACCAGATGTGCTCTGTCCAGTGTGAATTAGGTCATTTGATTGTATGAATATTTTATACCTAGGTCCACTCACCCTTCATGTTATACGCTAAGCTTATCCTATCCCGTAAATCGAAAGATGTTGGGGCACCACAAATGATCGTTTAACCAGCGTACTCCATCTTTCTCTGTCCTCAGCAACCCTCATGGCTTCGCTCAGTGTCAAGCCAGTCCATTCTCGAATGTTGTCCTCCCACCTCTTTTTCGGTCTCCCTCTTCTTCTGCCTCCTTGCACTGGGAGTTGCAGGATGGTCTTTGCAAGGCCTGATGCTCAGGTGATTTGGCTATACCATCGCATCGGAGTTTCAGTTTCTCCACCACTGTGAGCATGTCATCGTGTTGTGCAATGGCTTGTGTCTGTCAGACTTCGGCGTTGGTGATGTGCTGGAAATGCCCAGAAGTCTTCTGTAACACCTCATCTGGAAGACCTAAGCTTATCAAAAGAGAAGAAAGATGAAGAGTGAGCAAAAGAAACAAACTAAAAAAGCGAAAAACTCTACACACACACACACACAGTGACACACATACAACAACAAAGCATATGTCGAGAAAGACAAACATCAAGTGCAGACCTGTTCTATTCCACAGCAGGCTCTTGCCTGCATGGATGCTGTCAACGGATGACAACTGCCTGTCCATCGGGATTCGATTTCCATCACTGGTGAGAAGAACGTACGATGGGTGAAGAGGTACTCGTGCCTGCTTGCACACCAGTCGCAAGAGGTCGCGACCACTGGCAGTAAGTGGAACATGAATAATGAAGGACCCTGTCACAAATGCACATGTTATTGGTGACAACATCCATTGTCTGCTTTACAATTAGCACCAATTTGAGACATTGAACAATATGTTCTTGCAGAAACATGTGCATGCATTCCTTACAGATAGCTGTGTGATAACATAATAATGTATCTTAATTTTAGTTTTTTTTTAAAATATTTTACTTTATATATATATATATATATATATATATATATATATATATATATATATATATATATATATATATATATATATATATATATACTAGTGGTTTTTGTACCCTGGCAAGCCAGGGTACACATGATGCTGTTTAAAATGTAGACAGAGAGAACTTTTGTCTGCGAGTTTCATTTGGACGATGATACCTCCCCATATCCCCCTTGATACCTCACCATACCCCCCCCCCTGATATCTCCCCGTCCCCCCCCCCATGATGCCTCATCATACCCCCTTGATACCTCCCCGAACCCACTTGATACCTCCCCATACCCCCTTGATTCCTTCCATACCCCCTTGGTTCCTAACTGTACCCTCCTTGATACTTCCCCGTTGATCGTTTCGCAGGTATGGATGAAAGGAATCGACCATCACCATACCCCCTTATAGATACCCGTATCCCCGTTATACCTACCCATGCCCCTTTAAACCTACCCGTAGCCCCCTTTTACCTACACGTACCACCCCATCCCGATCCTTGGTAGTAATAATAATAATAATAATAATAATAATAATAATAATAATAATAATAATAATAATAATAATAATAATAATAATGAATATAGAATAATACAAATAGAAATTAGAAAAAACACCAAGGTTTTAAAATAAAATTTGATATAAGATAGTATAATTGTTATTATAAGAATAATAATAATTATTATTATTAGTTTATAAGTATTAATAATAATAATAATAATAATAATAATAATAATAATAATAATAATAATATTGAATATAGAATAATACAAATAGAAATCATAAAAAACACCAAGGTTTTAAAAGAAAATTTGATATAAGATATAATAATAATAATAATAATAATAATAATAATAATAATAATAATAATAATTTATTATTATTAGTTTATAAATAATAATAATAATAATAATAATAATAATAATAATAATAATAGTAATAATAATAATAATAATAATAATAAATTAAAGGTAAAAAGCCTAAATTAAAAAGAAAAATATCCATATTTTAGTGTACTAAAAAAAAAATAAAAAAAATAAGGGGCCGGGTGAGATTTGACCTTCGGTCGCACTGCACGGTAGGCGAATGGTTTTACTAACTAAGCTACCAACGCTTCCTAGAAATACCATCAATTTTTTGGTCTATATGGGAAAACATGCTGAAACCTCAATTTGATTTTTAATGGAAGCGCGCGGAATGAGGCTATTACAGTTTGTGGACATTTTGTTTATTTATTTATCTCAGAAACGGTAAAACGTTCGGTAAGGAAATGTCGGCTAAAACGATTTCGCTGGTTTTGAGCACACAGCAGGCCTACTACTACTACTACTACTACTACTACTACTACTAATACTACTACTACTACTAATAATAATATTGAATATAGAATAATACAAATAGAAATCATAAAAAACACCAAGGTTTTAAAAGAAAATTTGATATAATAATAATAATAATAATAATAATAATAATAATAATAATAGTTTATTATTATTATTATTAGTTTAATAATAATAATAATAATAATAATAATAATAATAATAATAATAATAATAATAATAATAATAATAATAAATTAAAGGTAAAAAGTCTAAATTTAAAATTTCCATATTGTAGTGTAAAAAAAAAAAAAAAAAAAAAAACTTAAAAAAAATATGGCCCGCGTGAGTATCGATCTTGGGTCGCCCGAAACCGTAGGCGAACGATTAACCCACTACGCTACCAAGGCTTCGTAGAAAAACCATGAATTTTTTGGTCTATATTGGAAAACATGCTGAAACCTCAATTTGATTTTTAATGGAAGCGCGCGGAATGAGGCTATTGCAGTTTGTGGACATTTTGTTTATTTATTTATCTCAGAAACGGTTAAACGTTCGGTAAGGAAATGTCGGCTATAACGATTTGGGTGGTTTTGAGCACACAGCAGGCTGATCAGCAGCACTCAGCACCAGCCCAGATCAGCGTCCATAGGAGACAAACTTTATAGTAACGGCGAAGAAGGACTTCCGGCTAAGCAATTTATATATATAGATAAGTAGTATAAATGGCTTTAATAAGTACAGAGCTCCATGTCCAGATCATGGCATCTACTGCTTTGGGAGAGGGCGATAGCAAGGGAGTGTATATTATTGTGTATACTAGTATAGTATACTGGTATGCAGGATATTTATCATAGCAACAAACCTTGAGGTTCTCCTTCAGGAAGAGATGAGAGAACATTTATTTTGGTCAGATTTAGAGTGCTTGGACCCTCTCCTCCTGCAAGCTCACTGTCATAGTCACCATCTGGTTCAGGAGAGAGCATGCTTGCTGCAAGAAACCAAAATATCACTAAATGTACACAATGCAGTTCTGTTTAGCAACTACAGTCATGGGGAGAGAGAGAGAGAGAGAGAGAGAGAGAGAGAGAGAGAGAGAGAGAGAGAGAGAGAGAGAGAGAGAGAGAGAGAGAGAGAGAGAGAGAGAGAGAGAGAGAGAGGGAGAGAGAGGGAGAGAGAGGGAGAGAGCGATAAAGGGATGTAACTCATTACATGTTGCCAAACATGTTTGAAAATGGTTTCCTCCCTTAGTAGTTGTTTTCTTTGAAAGGTCTCTTAGGTAGTTCTGTACACAAATGATAATAAGTATCAGCATGCACAGAGCAAATGAACTGCAAAGTCAAAAGTTCGACAAAAAACACTGCTGTGAACGAGAACTCTGTAAAATGTTAGCTGTTTTTTTCACAGTGTTTCTGTGTATTTTTTATTACTGACATTACAAATCTTAAGAAGATCCATCAGACTAACAATGCTCCACTCCACTAGAAAAATAAATAAAAAGCACAAAATTATGCTGAAGAACAGACAGACATTTTCTTCGTTTATCACTGAAAAAAGAAAAAAAATCATTATCTAGCAGGAGCATTCACATCATGCCGATGAGCCTTAGACTCACTTTTAACAGTAGGGCTAGAATTTAGATCAGGGCTAGGCTATGTTTAATGTGCATTTGAGGTTGAAATCAAAATTGCCACAAGGAAAAAAAGTTTACTTCAATTCACGCCAAGAGATGACTATTTGCTTATATATTCATACATTTTTGTCATCTAATATTTGCAAAATGTTAATCCAAATGTTGTGTCTGAGCATTTAAAAGGTCATCTGCTATAACAGTACATGGCTTATCTCCCTTAGAATACAGGCATTAGTGCACACAGATAAAACACAGCCAAGCGTGCCCAACATACTCCAAGCTATTGTGAATTTTACCAAGTGAGAATACTTTTGGTGCCGGTGGTATGAGGTGATGAGATGCTTGATGACTGTTTCAATTAAGCGCCCCTTTGCTAGACCCAACCCATGACATTATCAGAAAGCCCACATGTCTTTTTAACCCGCTTAAATACAAAAGAGCTTTCAAAGAAGTCCTTTGGATTAATAGACACTTCTATAGTATAATTATACTATCTAGTGCAAAAGTTTAAAAATGTGAGTGCTCAATATAATCATAGAGTGGTGATACCCTGATTTGTCATTTATTTCTGTAGTTCCTTCCCACAGAACATCATTTCCCGCCTGAACATTTAATTAATTTATTTATTTACTCATTCTTATATAGCACTTTTCCAACTCAAGGTGCTGGCCAATACAGGATCTAACTCAAGCTGCCCGAGGAGGCCACGTGCAGCCTTTGGGCACATAGTCTTTCTTCACAAGTCTTCATGAAGCCTAGGACATCATTAGGATGCTCCGGGGGCCCTAGGACTAGAGTCTTCTGTAGTTCCATATGCAGTGGATGCTTTTTTATTTCGGATTAGGACACATCCATTTCTGATCTGACTGCGTAAACTAACCAATTGCCCTCTGTATGTCAGTAATTGTCGGAGTCGATAGATAGACATTAACAAGGGATGCAGGAGCCAGATTCTCATGCAACTTTGCTGCAGAATGTAGTACTAGTATGAATAACTCTTGCAGAGCTAGCTAGAGTGGTGGTTGACCACAGAACATAGAGAACATTAGTCATAGTTCTAACCTGAAAAGTAGCTTCACACTGCATCAAAAGCACTACTCCATAAACTATACAAGCCCGGATTGATTATATACCCTGTTCTTTGTCACAATTTCTTTTCTGATTCCTGCCTTTCATATCTAAGTCAACTATTCTTAGTCAATACTGTTTCCCACCAGTTGCTCTCCTCCTGCTGACTCCCACAATCTGTGCATCCATAGAATCTGCATGAAAACCTATGGAGAAAGATCATTCACTTACTCTATCCTGAAACAATGGAACGCTCCACCTGCATCTATCATATTCTAACCACTCAAGCTTTCAAACATGTAATCAAAACACACCTGTTCAAACAACATTTATCTGGGACAGGTTGTATGTGAGAGATGAGAATGGGCAGGATGGTTTTAGGGAGACGAGGTAGAGTATACATGTGTTTAAATTTTTAGTACGTACTTTAAATTCTTAATCTTATTGTTAAAAGATGTTTACAAAATGATTATTAATTTCTTTTTTTTTTAATCCATGTATTATTATAAACAGATTTATGTCACTTGTATCTCAGGCTTGCTTTTTGTAGTAATCTTAATACATTTTTCTTGCAAGTTGCATCATTGTTAATGACTTCATGATTTTATTATTTTAAAGTTTGATTTTACATGTTCTTAAATGATGTTTTAATTGCAAAAGTGTAGTGAGCCTGAGAATAGCTAAGAAAACTGGGCTATACAAATTTACATTATTATTATTTCTGCCCAACTGAGAGAAACCGTATCAGCATCTGAGTTTAGCTGTCAATAAGTCCTAAGGTAAATGTGACATTACACCCACCTAACAACAGCCTAGATAATTTTTTTTTATAATATAGTGTACTCTACTGACTTTGGTGGAGATTCCCTTACCCCACCTCCCTCTGGTAGGCAAAACTTCATCAGACAACTAATGCCTGAAAGCCTGCCAGTGTCAGTGTGACAAATAAGTGTGCTCCTATATATATATACACCCCTATCTAGAGGGCAAAAGGCTGATAGCCTTACAATTCCATTACTACTATACTATACTGTAATATACTATACTGTAATATACCATACTGTAATATACCATACTCGATGCTGTAATATACTATACTACTATAGGCCTACCTCATGGCAAATGAGGTTTGGCAACTTTCTTATATCCTAGCTTTATTCAACAACAGCAAAGGCTGTCTGATCTTGGGATTTGTAATGAACATACTTACATAGATGTACATTTACACTGATAAAGACAAAAGGAATTTGTGTTTTATTTCTCCTTCGTCGTTCGTGTAGATAAAGTATCTACAAGACGAAGAAGAAGAAGAAGAAATCAGTTGTGTCAGTGTTACTGTTTGTGTCAGGCCCCAGGGTTAGATACTATGCCATATACTATTATAATAATTCACAACAATTTACACATACTTCTTCTTTGTGATGCCCAAGACTCTGTTATTAAATGCTACTATTAAACCAGAGTCGATATAGAAACGTAACTGATTGTGAAAATCCACCCCTCTGTCCTCTGACAAAAAAATAAGTCAAAGATTGAAACAATGAAAGTAGCCTAACTGAGCGATAGATAAAGCAGCAGACGTTTACTGGCGATCTCATAAATGCTTTACGAATAAATCGAGTACAGTTACCTGTATATAAATGTTTTGTGTGACACCACTAGAGCACATAAATGTAGAAATCTAAAGATTATCACAAAATATTCAAAACATACAAAGTTTTCGTATGTTTCCGAAGCAAAACACACAGATCTTGCGGAGCTAAGCGTTAGTCACGTATAAAATATCGTCGGTGAAAATTTTCTTTTTGCGTACAAATAATGAATAAGATTTTTTGTTTGAGTGAATATTATGACTATAATGCAGTGCTTGATATTTTTTTTAATTGAGAATGGTGCAATTTTTATACAGATTTTTATGAATGGATTATGCTAATGAGGTCGACGTCACAAGGTCTAATTACGGGACCACAAATGAAAAGTATTTGTCGAAGTTTCCCATGTCGTCGTTGTAGTTGTTTTTTGTGCGATTTGAAGGATGGATTCAAGCGATCCCCAGGTAAATTGGTGCTTCGTATTTACAGTATTATTTGTTTGCATGTTGGTCTACATTTTGCTTGATTTTTGTTGATTTTAAGCATAAATTTAGCCGGATATTATTGAACGTGTGACCTAGATGTTGAAGTGTCGATTATCAGATTGCTGCTAGACTTGGCTCAGTGTTCACAATCATGCGTGCCGATGGAGAATTGTAACAAAAGACATAATGGCTTTCTTTCAGTTTGTTGGTACACCTTGCGGATCTCATGGGCCATACACCTTCTACAAGGGCGTGCGCTTCCAATGGAATAACAAAACACACATTTTGAAGCTGGGAGATTTTTTCTTCTTGAAAATATTAGACAATTTTCCGGGGTGCATCGGTGAAATACAACTGCTTTGGGATGAAAAGAACTGCGAAAACCAACAGTTAGCCAGCGTGAAATTATACTTCAAACCCAAAGATTCTGCAGTTTTGGTGGGACCAGACAAAACTGAAGAGCCCCTTGATGGTTTTGGACATGTAAGTACAAAATTTTCTTTGCCTTCAATTATTTCTTGAGGTACAGATTTATTGATTTTGCTGGCGGCGTAGTGTAGTGGAGGAGGGGAGGAGGAGTTGCCATGCGGGGAGTGAGGGGGTTAGGTAAGCTGAGGCTTTGGCGAGGGTTTTAATGGGACAGCACAGTAAGCTATGGCAGTGCATTGTTCTCAGTATACTTTTCAGTACTTGCGCTGAAGAAATAGGCCGATTAACCCCTGATGATGGCGTTCAGTGACAGAACAAGCCAGCAAATGTACGTTTGTTTACTGGGGCTGCGTGTTGGCTTGCAAGTTGAGGGTTGGGGGCCCAGTTTCTTCTGGCTGAGGTCGCTTTGTTGTGAGGAGGTTTAAAAATCTATATATTTCTCACCATCTCTGGAAATTTTTGCCAATCCCTTTCCCTTATTTGTTATTTGATCAAAACAATTTCGGAAGAATTTTAAAAATAATCTTACCAATGCTTTTACTTAAACTTAGCACTGTTAGTTTAATTAACAAATATTAAATTGTTAGTAATCAAAATTAAAGTAGGATTTTTGTCTTAGGTTACATCAGCCAAATAAATTCAGTATGGGTCCCGTTGTAGGTGTTAACACGTAATTTAGTTATTTCAGCTTAACAAATAATTTATTTAAATGTATATAAATCATATTCAGATAGCACTTCAAGAATATAGTACATTAGTTTTATTATTAGATAGCACTTCAAGAATATAATACCTTAGTTTTATTATTAAGTCTTATTCGGTGAATGTGTGATAATTTCACTGATAAGGGGTTCTTGGCTGGGTCATTTCATTTTGAAATCAGCACAGCCAAAAATTGAGTCAGTACAAGTAGTCCCTGTATTGTATGTCCTGTGTTGTACTGTTGCATTGAGACCGTGTACTGTGTAGTTGGGAGAGATGTGCTGGCGTGCTCGTGAAAATTAATGTCAAGCCTGTCGGTGGGTTGGTTGCTGGGTGGTGGTGTTTGATAATAATTTAATTGGATTGTTACTGTATTTTATGTCATAATATGATACAAATATTACGTGTTTTTTTTTTGTAATTAATTAATAATTTTTGGGAATGTCAATATAATTGATTTTTTGGGTAATTTATTATTATGGGTTGATTTTGTGTGCGGTAGATTTATTCTTGCGTCTCGTTCTCATTCTTGGAGAAATAATGTGGGAGCTATTATATCTTAAAATGTACAGGTATATTTTGGAGTATGATTAATTTAATTTACATGTGAAATACAATGGGTGGTAGTTGGTGGCTGGAAGTACGTTAATGGAGAATTGAATAATTAGCAGTGGAAATTGTTGCGGACAATATTTCAAAGACGATTGCAAGGCAGCGATGGAAGTAGGATGAAGCTGCTTGCTATGCAAACGAGTGCCATGATCAGTGTTGTTGCGGCCTTGGCTGGGGGGCAGTTGAGCGGCTGTTGGTAGTGTCTGCGTAGGTTTGCCCTCGTTCTCTCTCTCCCTCTCGCTCTTTCTCTGCCCCACTTTATCAGTCAGCGGGCTCACGCACACACGCAGACACAGAACTACTCCGATCGTCTTTTTATGCTTTCTGCCCACTCCACTGTACTTAGGGTCTTCGATTGCGGTTACCTGCATTACGCATTCTCTGCCTGTTTATCGGCTTTTCATCGATTTCGCTCTAGCTGTTATACTCAATACAGCAATTAGATAACATTGACTAATTACGTTATTTTGTTAATTTCCTCTCTTTATGGGAGAGGTGAACAGTAGGGGTCATGATAATGCTGTTGGGTGGCACTTCGGTAACTTTGGTTGAGCGACCTTTCTTCAATAAATTAACCGTAACTGTGCTGAATCCCGGTCTGTTTTATTTTTAGTGACATGCACCGGTCTTTCACATTGAACGAGCGTCTTGGGGTGGTATTCATGACCGTTGGTTAAGGCTTAACCAATGTGGGTAAAATTAACGACGTTGGTTAAGCTGGAAATTTTAAATTCATGAGGCCTTAGCAGAGTTAACGACGGTTGCTAACCGTGGTTATTTTAACGGAGGGGGCACCACCCGATAACCAATGGAACACTGGTTAAAAATGGCGGCCATCGTTTGGTGGCAACTTCGACAGAGACGAGCTCCGAGGAGAGAGAGAGTATTTCGCGACAGAAGTAATCCACTTGACAAATTTGATGATGTGGAACTGGTATCAAAATTTCGTTTTCGTCGGCATGATATCATCACGTTAACGAACGCGGTAGACAGACTGAAACTGTGTGATCGGCAAGGCGTTTTGTCACCACTTTTACATGTGTGTCTCACTCTTTGTTTTTATGCCTCTGGCACCTTTATTAATCTGTCATATTAATAAAACGGGTTAATATTATTATTATTAAAATATTGTTGTTGGATTTTGACTGGTGATGTGTAGGCTTATTGTGTATCTGTATAGTTTATACTCGTAGGGTAATGCAACCCTACGAAATAAAGACAACATTTCAAGATCCAAACTACCCAGAAACGGCAGAAATTGACACCTCAGTCTAAAAACAAAATGTAGGCCTAACATTACAAACTACAAAGTGATCAAAAGTGATTTATCTCCTTTCACCCCAACAAAAAGCTCGCTCTCCTTGCTCACTATGATATCCAGCATGCTGTCGGTAGGCTTGCTAATCACGCCACCATTGCCAGACTTTAATCGTGCGGCTGCACGATTCCGATGGGTTATAGGCCTATTTTGTTGACGAAAGAAGGAAAACAGCTGCTTGAATTATGCCCCCTTACGGATATTCCCGCACAGCCCAAAAATAGCCTTGGTTAAGTAACAATGCGTGGACACTCGCTCATGAATTGCGATCTGCTAAACGATGGTTAACGATACCATTGTTGGTTACAAAACCAATGTTGGTAACGTTAACCATCGCCTATAATTTAACTGGCCATGAATTCCACCCTTGGCCGTTAGCGAATTTATTTCCAGGATTCTTTTCTTTATAATGTTCCACACCGTTTCTTTCCAAACTGTTCCGCTATTAATTTACTTTACTTATTGTCGAGTCTGTTTGAGATAATTCGAATTTAAAGTATTTTATTTAAACGTTGCAACATCGAATAATACGTTGTAGATTTTCAAGGGTTTGTCATTGGTTTTTTCTTGTAATATTATATTGTGCCTGACCGATTTTGAAGTTTATGCGGATGACTCAGAGTCACGGCTTCAATACAGAAGATCTAGATTACGCATCCACCATTTACGAAGTATATGTTCTGAAGGCTATTTTATTGACCATTCTTTACAGTTTGTGCATCCTTTACAACGATGAAGGCTACAACTTGAAATGCGTGTAATTTTATTAACCCACGCACTAAAAGGTGAAGGCAAACAAACTCTCTGAGTAATTGAATCGTTGATTATATGCGCTTGAAGTAGGGTATTGCCACGCGGCACAATTCATTTTTGGCATAGGCAGTTTGCCCTACTGGGGGAAAAAAAATAAAGAGGAGGGTAGGTAGAGAATGAAACTGATGGAGAAAAAGAAAAGGATTTGTTTTCGCCAGGTTTACTGCGCTTGAGAATATTTTAAGACTTTGATTTAACTATGTATCGATTTAAAACCCGTTTATCACTATAGGCTACACTGTGTGCACGTATTATTATAATGTCCGTAGAAACTTGAATTCAACGAAAGAATGAAGGTTTAAAGCGTTAATTTTTTTTTTTTTTAGTAATTAATTGCTTTATTGAGTTTATTGGCCTGCGGCATCAAGCATATTTCCCTCCCGATCCAGCACGTTTAAGTGTGTATCTAAGTATAATTTGTAATAAATATTAAAAGATTGTGCTATCGTTACGGAGAATCGTGTAAAAGAGACTACTGATTAGTGCATTGACTTTTTAACCTCCAATTTATAATTCGAAGATTGTTACTTTTCTTTGTTAAATTGTCATTTTTAGTACCGCCTGCGACTGTTTTTGTCTTATTCATTGTTTGTCTCGGGTTGTCTGTCTTCCGCTCTTGCAGCTGGTACGTCGTTGTGGGCGTCCAACGACTCTTTTCAGATAGCGTTGTGTGTAAAGTGGGAAAACCGGCGTCGGGGACACTGGAACTGGGGACTCGGCAATAAGTTCCCTTGTTATTTATCGGTGTAGCACAGTTCGTAGTTCCTTAGCGTAGCAGCAGGTAAACTTACAAACCCGTCTGCTGCTTTTCGCGCAGCACAAGTGAATCACAGTTGTAACATAGTTTTAGCATAGCAAACCTTCCTCAAGTCAAGTTTTCAGAAGTATTAGGTTTTAGACCATTTATTTATTAGTTTTAATTTACATTTCTTCATGCTTTCATTTATTACAATTATTTTTTAAATGCATTTATGATTATTTGATTGTAAAACAAATATATTTTATTTATATTTTTGTAACTTGATGTAATTATTTTGTTGATCGATACCGTTCTCTCTCAAACAATAAAGGTTGTAAATAATAATAATAATAATTATTATTATTATTATTATTATTATTATTATTATTAAAGTAGTAGTAATAGTAACAATAATGCACACGCACTGTAGAGAATGTTTTTTTTTTATTGGAAAAGAAAAATAAAGAAGACTTTAAAAAACAATTTACATACTTAGAATTTCAAAACTGCCCCTGTCATTATATTAGTATACAGTATACAGTGGCCAAGTGCTCCAAATAAATAGCAAGGCACAGTAGAGATAGCGTACCTTCCTTATTTATAATGGTTCGGCGTTTTACTGTTTTTATTTCAGTTAGTCTACAAAATAATATGTACTTCAAACACTGACTGCGTTTAGTTCTCATTACTAAATTACCGCAGTGCTTTTAATTGCCTTCGACCCCCAAATCCCATCCACCATAAAAATCCTGTCGTTCCACGGCTTCCTCCTCATTCCCTTGCCCCCTGCATTCTTTGTCGTTTGTTTTCCATTTTTATCAAACCGAATATCAGAGACCTCTTGACCGCGCGTCAGATTATAATTATATTCATACAGAGCTTGTGGCATTTGCTAAGTCGTTTGACGAGGCCTATAGTAAGAAACACACACACACAAAAACACCAAAAAAATGTATCATTATACAAGATCAGGGTTTCCTGTGAAACCTTTGTTACACAAGTTAAACTGACAGTACGCATTTCCTTCCTTAAAATATGCTGAGTTTCGTACATGTAAAGTCCTCGATTCCTCTTAACAGCAGCATGTTGACCACACTGATTATATAAGGCGCGCAAGTTCTGCGCATAGACTATTAGAACTGAATCGACTCACCGTGAGAGTCATATTAGTGATAGATACTCTGGTGTTCTTTGCTTTGTGACAGTGGTAGGTCATAAATACAATTTTAAAAAGTTAGTTGGTGGAGTTTAAGGTTGCCATTATCATATTACGATACAGTTGCTTTTATTTGTCATTTAGTATTGAGATTTAAAGTAGTATTATAAGTTTTTATAAGAAGATGAAACAGGGTTATCATGATGAATTAAACAATAAGTGAGATCAGCCTTCGTCCGGTTTTATACCTTAATTCAATTGAGATTCTCGTTTTTCAGCATAGCTGATTATTTAAAGAAGATGATTTATATTCTTAAGTTTAAACAGTCACAGTATCATCATACATTGTGAAATGTAATTCAAATTCTTCATGTGGGATAGGTTATATATACTATTTAAGTTCTAAAAGTTATATTATCATAATGCAGTTTACATTTTCAATATAGTTTTTAAATCTGGGAGAGTTTTTACATTTGAGTGTGTATGGTATATTTAAACGTTGGTTAAGTAAGCTTACGTGGCCTATCACGCATAGTCTTATCAAGTGCTTGTACAGAGTACTTTGCACAGATGCATACATAATTGAATAATGTTAACAGCGGCTTGGTCAGGTTGAAATGGTGGACATGCGGTGAGAAAACTATAAATTAACCACCCATTTCCCCACCGTTACTTGGGACTGACGCTTTCTCATAACTTGAGATTGAAATTTACTTTATTATTTAACTGAAACAGAATAGACCAGAAATAGTAGCTGTTGACAACAATTACAGTTGTCGCTGTTACATTCCGTTAAGAATTATTATCACCTGACCGTAGCTACTTCCAAATCTTTTAATTTAATTAATTTATTTACTGAAAATCTATAATTCTCGTAAATTCTTCTGTTCCCGCTGTAATTGATATTGGTCTTCCACTACTAAATGATATTATATTTTTAAAAGATTATTTCAGCGAAAAGGTGCACATCAGTATTTAACGTGCTTTCTGCGACTTGACGTTTAAGGGCAACACTGATTCCACAGCTGAGTTCATCGCTTTGTTGTGTCGACACCATGCATACTGAGAAAGAGAGTAGGCTTAATCCCATGGTGGAAGTCGTACAGAGTATCTGAGCATGAACTCATTGTGCTCATTTCTCCGCAGGCTTAAATACTCTGTGTGAACGGTTATGATTGTGAACTGGTCCTTACTAGGAAAAGCGCCTTATAAATATCCTTATCCTCATCCTTATTGTTGTTAGTAGTAGTAGTAGTAGCAGCAGCAGTAGTAGTAGTAGTAGTAGTAGTAGTGGCCTCGTGGCGCAATGGATAAGTCGCCGGTTTCCTATACCGAAGGTCGCGGGTTCGATTCCCGCAAGGGGCGAACGTATGTGACTTAGGTACGAGACTATTGAGGTCACCGAGGGTTTTCTCCGGGCACTCCAGTTTCCTCCCTCCCTTCAATAATGGTACAGGACGCAGTCAATATAAAAATTTCAAAAATAAAAATTTGATTTTCTTTCCGTCTTCTAATAGCGATCTTTCTGCCTTTACTCCACCTGTTTGAGTGATGGATGTGTGTTTGGTGTGTGAGGGTGGATGAGACAGGTGAGCGTGTATGTTGGTATAGATCGCCGCGCTTTGAGCCTGAACGATTTGGGGAAAGGCGCGTATTATTATTATTATTATTATTAGTAGTAGTAGTAGTAGTAGTAGTAGTAGTAGTGGGCACTAGCTGGACTAATGCGGCATCGCCCTCACCTTCACTCACCTGTTTTGACCGTTCATTTTAACCAGTATATTTTGAGATGTCATAAGCCCGCCCTATTCAGGCCCCAGCTTAGAGCACCGTCCACTGTCAACAGAGTATCTGAGGCCTTCTTCTTCTTCTTAATTAAATTAATGTCCCCGGACACATAGAGCGTATAGGGGACTTATCTGAGGCCATTAGGATGTCATATTTTTATAGGCTTGATGAAGATACCGTTTAGCTCGTCCAACCGCCGTAGCTCAAGTGGTAGAGCGTTTGCCTGGCATCCCGATCGGGACCCAGGTTCGAATCCCAAGGTGCGCAAATTAAAAGTGTCCATTTGTCACGGTTCCATTTAAGCAGTATGATTGCACTGGTGGTTGGTTCAGTGTTGATTTAGGTCCTTACCCCTTGTTTCCTGGGATGGCTATCCCCGTCTGCCATGTCGCCAATGGTGAGTATAGACGTTAAACCTCATTGTTTAATGTTTAAACAATCATCTGTGGTGCCCCAACGACCTATGAGTTATGGGATAGGATAGGAAAGGTTAGCTTCAACAACGTTTAGATCACATCAATTTAGTATCGGGCACTCCTGAGAGCCCTACTACGCCTGAAAGAAGAGGTTCAAGCTTAGGCCTGACACATTTCTGACCCTTAATTATGCATTCAGAGTTTCCATAGCTTGCGTGGTTGCACCAGTCAGATTACCTCGGATTGAAATCTGCGTTTTTGTGATTAGTGTGTAGTTTAGAGAGTTTTTGCTGTGCCCATCCTCCTCCACCCACCTCCAGAACTCCACTTTGCCTACTACCTTTAGAAGTAGATCTTGAAAACGTTTCGTTACTTCAAAATGTCAAGATGACCCCTGGTCAATGAACTGTAGCCATCATACTTAAGGGTATTGTCTTAATAATAATAATAATAATAATAATAATTTATTTTATAAAGCGCAATTCCAAACTAAAAGTCTGCTCAAAGCGCTCACACGCATACTCTCACACAAGCTCTCGCACAATAAGAGACTGTACAACACACTAAAACATGGTGTAAAAAAAAAAAAAAAAAAACAAAAAAAAAAAACACATACATCTGACACTACATGCCTACAAACAAACACACACAGAATTATTATAAGCAGCTAAAAACAATAAGATAAAATTCGTAAAAATACGCATGTCCAATAAAATTAAACTAAAGTATTAAAAAAAAAAACAAAAAACAAACAAACATATATACATATATTTTACATGAAAAAGATGTAAGAAACATTAACACACAACCAAGCATGGCTTTACGCAATCAAATACAATATAGAATAAATACAATAAAATACATTGCCAGAACTTAATCCTGGTCCTCTGACTGAATGAGCCAGTTAAAAAAAAAAAAAAAAAAAAAAAAAAAAAAAGGTATAATTTTATGGAATAAAATAGTTGACTGCCAAATTTCAAAAATCCATTACGTGAAGATCGCAACAATGTAAAAATATAGGACCCTGGGTCCAGTGACTGATAGACCAGGGCTAAGCTAAAAAGCAGCACGCACCCCCTCTCTAGTCAAATTCGGGGGTAGGGGAGGAGGTGGGGGTGGGGAGGTGCGGGACCATCCAAAACTGGGAAATGTGAGCATGCACACAAGGGAAATTCCTCCACGTGGGAGGTTAAAACGAATAAATAGAACTAAAAGGTGTTTCTCACCCTAGGTAAAAAGCGCTTTTAAATAAAATGCTGAAACTGGGATGGGAGCAGGCAACCAAGGGGAAGGGGGTGCGCATACTACCTTTTAACACTAAATTCTACTTCTTTTTTTTATTTTAATTACTAATCCTTCTTCTGACATCAACACCACCGCCACCGCCGCCACCACCATTACGACAGCGAACGACAACCATCACAAGTATCCACCACCACCACGGCAACTACTACCACCTCCGCCACCACCACCACCACCACATCAACCATCACCATATCCACCACTGTCGTTAATTAGTTACTTCTGGTGGCAGGGACTTTGGCGAAATTTCAATGGCTGAAATATTTGGAGAATAGGTGGGTTTTTAGATTCTTCTTGAAAGTATCATGCGACTGGATGAGGCGGAGGTCGGAAGGCAAAGAGTTCCACAGAGTGGGAGCAAAAACAGAGAATGACCTTTTCCCAAAGGAATTGAGGGAATACTTGGGAACAGTGAGAAGAGATGAATTTTGAGAACGAAGTACTCGGGAAGGTTGATATAAACACAACAATCCTGAGAGGTAGGAGGGAAAGGAGTCAGTGTGGAGGCAATGGAAACAGATGGAGGCAATTTTGTACTCAATACGAGCTTTGACAGGGAGCCAGTGAAGGGTTTTTAGAGCAGTGCTTGCACTAGAATGGCGCAGTTGACGAAGAACGAGACGGGCAGTGTTGTTTTGGATGCGTTGCAGTCTATAGAGTTTATTTTCTGGTAGGCCGGCCAACAGAGAATTGCCGTAGTCAAGTCGTGACAGAATAAAGGAAACAGCAAGTTTGTTAGTAGCTTCAACTGTGAGGTATCGGCGTATTTTACTGAGTCTTCGAAGATGAAAATTAAGAGATTTGCATAGTATGTTGATCTGAGTTTCCATTGACAGGCTTTCATCAAGATAGACTCCCAAGTTGCGGACAGATTTTGAGAACTCAATCTGGTGACCAGAAACAGTCATTGAGTGTGCAGAGGCCCGCCGCAACTTGGACTTTGAACCAATCAGGATGAGCTCAGTTTTATCATCATTCATTTTTAGTTTGTTTTCATTCATCCAGTCGGCAACAGAGCTGATACACTGAGACAAATCCTGAGCTAGTGCAGGAATCTGAGAAGGAGAAGAAGAATTATGTAGCTGCGAATCATCAGCAAAGAAGTGATGTGAGTGATTGAAGGCATTTATGATAGAGCTCAAGGGCTGGGTGTACATGGTGAACAAGACAGGGCCAAGGACTGAACCCTGCGGAACTCCATACTTCAAATGTGAGGGAGTGGACCTAGCATTATTCACCACGACAGCCTGAGTGCGATCAGACAGGTAAGAGCAAAACCATGCTAGAACAGTTCCAGTGCAACCAAAGGTCGTTTCCAGGCGGGCGCAGAGGATGTCGTGGTCAATGGTGTCGAACGCAGCGGACAGATCGAGCAACGATAAAATCGATACCTTACCCTGATCCGCCGCGCCCAACAGGTCATTGACAACACGTAATAAGGCGGTCTCTGTACTGTGACTCTTTTTGTAGGCCGACTGGAACGGCTCAAGCAGGCTGTGCGCCTCGAGATGCGACATGAGATGTGCGAGGACAATGCGCTCAAGGACTTTTGACAGAAACGGAAGGTTGGAGACTGGCCGGTAATTTTTTAGAATCTCGGGATCAAGAGTGGGCTTTTTCAAAAGTGGATTTACCAAAGCATGTTTGAAGACAGAAGGGACAGAGCCAGACGAGAGGGAGGCGTTCATGATTTTTGTTATTGAAGGAATGACCTCATCCAGACACTGGAAAAGAAGATCTGTGGGGATAGGGTCAAGCTGACATGACTTCTTTGGCATACCAACCATTATTTTCCTAACTTGGTCTTCAGTCACGGACCCAAAGGTGCAAAACGGAGATCCAGAGAAGCCAGGCGAAGAGGGGGGACTCCTTGCTGGGGGGTTGGAATCAAATGTACTTCTTAGATCAGCGATCTTTCCACTGAAAAATTCGCTGAACCTCTCTGGTAGGGACTCAAGCGGGAAAATGGTGGGAAGCGCCCCGCCCGCGGACCCACCCAGAAGTTCTCCGCACAAGCAATCTAAGTGTGTGTGTGTCTCTGATAACCTTTAAGAGTGAGTTGTTTTTTTTTTTGTTTTTTTTTAATCAGTTTATAGTCCCCTCTCTTCCCGATAAGGATTTTCAGAGAGGAGACTCATTGAGTGAGTATGGAAGCTTTTAAGTTTAAGTATGGGAGGTTCTTACTGAGTACCAATCACACGAACCCGGCCTATTCATTTGCATTACATTGAGTATATTGTGGTCTCATGATACTCAAGATTAGGATGCAAAGTGACTTGACGTCACCGTCCCGCTGACCCTCTTCGTTTAGTTTTAAAATTGTTTACTGCCTGTACAACTTGGCAGGGATTTATATTATATAACTAAACTACAATAATGCTTAGAGGCGTAAACCTGCTTTCAGCATTTTGTTCTGTCCCTTCCCCGCCTACTCCACCCTCTTCCCATAATTACGACAACAAAATTATGTTGTATTATGTTATCTAGTATTATTCTCTCTTTTTTCGGATTTTTGATTGGATTCTGATTTATAATATTTGTTTGTTTTCTTCTTTCTTCCATTCAAGGTGATGTTGAAAGTTTGTTGAGGGACAGAGAAGGGGAGGGGAAATGGAATGGGGGGAGGGGGGTGGGAGAGAAGAGAAGACGAAGAGCTTTGTAGCAATCGAGGGAAAATACAAAAGGAGAGTTATTAGTTTGTTGTTGTTGTTTTTTGTTAACTTAATATTAACATTTTACATAAATAAACATTTACCGTAATGTTATTGTATTTTATTTATTTTTTAATGAGAAAAAAAATCAGCTACTGTTTTTGTCTCAATTTCATTAAATCAACGCCAGTCCACCAGTAGTAGTACCACAATTTTGCTTTTTCACTTCGCATCCATCTTGCTCTCTGTCATTTGTAGCGTGGTGGTATTGGGTGCTTAGGGTAAGAGCAGGCGTGTTGTGTGTTCTGCATTAGGCCGCCTTATGTTGTTGGCCCCACTGTGTTATTCCTTATCCGTTTCAACTGGCAATCACTTACTAGATTCATCTCCACATCCGCATCCACTAATTCCTCCTTCCCCCCTCTACCTTTCCCTCTCCTCCCTCCTTCCCTCCCTTCCCTCCTTCCCTCCCCCATCTCTCTCTCTTCTTTTTCGTATCTACCTTATCCGTCAATCTTGGCCACCTAAAAAGACGAGCAATCAATTGTTAGTGAATTAAAACTGCAGTAAATAAATTCATCAATAAATAAAGTTCTAGATCAGAAGTACTTAAAATTAATCATTAATACAAATTGCATAGTTATGTATTGAGTAAACCATGTGAAGAATACAAGTGATTAATTTTATTAAAGACACAGTCGTCTTCTGTTAACAGATATACAATAAATAACCCGATGTTGCATTTTCCTAAAAAGCTTTCAAGACTGTTTAAATGTTCATCGTGTTTTGCATAACTAGTAAACAAATTGCACTTTTTTTTTAGGCTCTCGTCAAGACGCGTTATGACCTATCATAAATAAGTATGTACGTAAATATTTAGCAGTGGATAATGTCAGAAATGGGATCGGTTGATAATGTCTATATCCCTGGCAGTGCAAAAGGCTATCGTGTCTCCCATGACAAAGACATAATGGGGCTAGTGTGCCCCGATCATCCGAGGCCTACCAGGAATTTACTGATTTGCACTGGCTCAAGCGTCCAGTCTCACGGACTGTTGTCTGGACTAGTTTACAAGCCTCTTCCACTTCCAACAGCTGTGTAGAAGAGAGAGGGAAAAAAGGGTAGGGTAGTGGAAAGATTGGAAGGTGATAGTTAGTATAGTGCTATTAATGTACAAAGGGGGTGAGGCTTCCCTGAAGAGCAAAGGTGAAAAGGAAATTATGCCGGCTATTAAAGGATTATTATTTTAGTCGATTGCCACAGCATTCGCATGTACAATTAAATTTGCATGCGCCTGTGTTCTTGTATTTATTTATATTTTTTTTAAAGTTATATTTTTAAAGCGCTTTAAAAAAATCATTTAAATACTATTCACTGTTCTTCTTGATTGATTGATTTTTGCTATAAGGAAGGAATATTTTCGTCAGTGAGTTTTAGCGCGCTAATATTAGACCAGTACAATTAATTTATTTTAGCGCCATCCTCTGTTCCGATAAGGATTCTTATATTGATGAACAAAATAATTATTACGAACGCCCCCCCCCCCCTTCCCGTTACTCCCACACCCCACCC
>CM072511.1:89604481-89764481 GCA_036898135.1 Oncomelania hupensis | reverse complement strand
TTTATTTTATTACTTTATTTCTTTCGTTCGTTCTTTCTTTCTTTTATTACCTTCATTCCTTCCTTCCTTTATTTATTGTTTTCCTTCTTTTCCATTCTATTTCTTTATGTTTTCTTTCTTTATTTCTTTCCTCCTTTCATTCATTCTTTCTTTCTTTCTTTCTTTTTTCTTTCTGTTTAACAATTGTATCTTTCTTTCTTTCTTTTTCTTTCTTTCTTTCTTTTTTTCTTTCTTTCTTTCTTTTTTTCTTTTTTCTTCCTGTTTAATAATTGTATTTAAGAGATAGCGTGCACACTCTGCTTTATTGCCGTTTCCAACGTTTGCTTTCTTTGCGTTAACTTAATTTAAAGAATAATTGATTTCCAAGCATTTCTTCCGTACACTGGTACAGCAACACATTACCCCCGAACTTCCTCGTTTCTGATGTCGCAATGCACGACGTTTCTGGGTTATTCGGCTTGTTTTAGTATTATTTAAAGTGCGTCACTCTAAGGTCGAGATCAACATCGAACAAAAATGATTTTATTCAAGCTAAGAGATGACCATACTTGCTTATATATATTTATATTAATACGTGTGTGTGTGTGCGTGTGTGTGTGTGTTCGTGTGCCTCTGTGTGTCTGATATTTGCGAAAATGTAATCTAAATTTCGTATCCGACTGTTAAAATGGCTGTGTGCTATAGCGATAAATGGCTTATCTCTCCTTAGAATGAAGGCACAGGCGCACAACAGATTAACGCAGCAGTGCGTGACGAATATGCTCCAATGCGTTGTATTGAATGAACTAAGTGGAAGTATTGTGTACCTGGGGTAGTTGAGTGACCCATCGTGATGTTATTGAAGAGACCCTCCTGCTAGACTCGTGAGGTGAGCTTATCGAGGAACGGTATGTCTTTTTTAGCAGCTTATACGCTTATTTAAGAGCTTTCACCTCATTAAAGTGGATTAATTAACTCTTCTTTGGTCATAGCTACTATCTATTGTAAAGTGTGAACAACATTACCTCACACTTACTTTATTTATATTGCCTTGAAGATAGGAAATTCTAATACGGAGGCGGAATGAATTATTATTAAGTTAAAATAGAAAACAAGAATAATATTTGCAGAACACATTACTTAAGCCTGTAGCAAGGCATTTCGAGCTATATGTATGCGTTGCAGTATAACTAGGAAGGAAATAATTACTTTCCAGCCTTTGATGAAACTCAACTTTCTTTCCGTGACTTTACTAATTTTTTTTAGCCGTGATAAGACCGCGCTTTGCAGCTCCGCAACGCAGGACTGTACACGTCGGCGGCTGATTACCAAATATAGTACATTATAGTACAAAGAAGTAATATGAACATTGGCTGTTTGCGTTGATAGATAAAGCTCGCGGCAGATAAAAATTATATAGCATTGGCGTTGCTGGCAGATCGAGCGTTTTATTTGAACGATTTTCTTTGACATTATATAAAATTTATTTTCTACAGCATTTTAAAAAAAAAAGTACTGTTCTGAGTCTGTATACACGTTCTATAAGCAGAAGACAGATTGGAATGCGCACTGGTGGGCTAAGATTAGTTGTAAGGATTTCCTCGTAGTGCAAACAGGTTTGATGTTGCAACATAACTTGACTGTACTCGTAGATTTATGCTTGTCCTGATTTCTAGAACAATGCAGTAGTCCTATGTGGCTCGCTCCTCTATCATTACTGATACTAATACTGATACTCCAGTGTATATACAGCGTAGCCGAGCATATAAGGCCTATGCCCCTGATTAATTCATAGGAGTAGGAACTCTCAAGGGACTAAGCTACTCCAGTAGTCAAGTATGCTCGACCCGAGATTACGTTATTGTTGTTCTATCATCCAGAACGATTAAATTAAATAAATCTCACACCGAGGTAAGCCTCGGCGAGTCTCAGCTACGCAGTGTGCATCAATCTCTGTCTATGTTGCAATTAGAAGGACTTAACAGAAAGTGAAGGAACTTACAAAATAAAATAACCATGTGTGTAAACCAATGGTGTGTATTTTTAAAAAAAAAACTAACAGTGGCATTCTAGTAAACTATTGTTTTTATATTAATCTGTGTCTTCGTTGCAAGTTGAAGGTCCTTACACGGAAGTGAACGAACTTAACATGTAACATAGGCATATGGGGAATCGGATGTTTGTTTTTTGGAAACCTAAGTAACAGTCTGCAGTAAACCACAGGTCAAGAAAACATGTAGTCGTCTAAACATTTGAATTTAAAACACGTTTGCTCGTCGATGTCATTTAACGTCTTTTCCCCGAAGTGGGTTTTAGACTGAAATCCATATTTATTATTTACTGTTATCAGTTATTTGAAAGCATAGGAAGGTTACTTCGACGTATTTTTTTCCATATGAAAGTATAGTTCATTATTCTGAAATTGCCCATTACCATTCTGCAACAGGCTTTTACGATGCAGTTGTAATAGCTTGACGGGTTGCCTTTGTTGCCATCTGAATCTACATGGTGGATGTAATTGATCGCTACAGAGCGACTAATTGCATTGGAGAGAGCCCGTTTTCTTGGCTACTAGTACTACTACTATTTTATCAATCGATGATCGAGTTTGTTTGCCAGTTCCTAAGCCTATTTCCTGACGGAAGGACTGAAGAAGATGTCTGCATTCTGGTATTCCTGGTCCAATATCTCTGACGATTTTTGACAATGCATTTAAAGAATAAGAAAGAGAAAAAAATGTTTCTGGTAAAACGGACAAGTGCAGCCTGTATTAAAATTTTAGTTTGTGTGTATGTCATTAGTTGATCTGATCATGTACGCTTGTTAATTTGTAAGGTTGGAATATATAATTATGGCGGTATTTATGAAGAAGAGAACTAAGAAAGGGACAATGATAATTAATATTAATGGGGAGTGACAGATTTATGCTTGTAAATTGCCGTGCGTTCTCCTGTTCAGTTCACCCGGTTACTTTGGCAGTTCTTGTCTTTCATAAAAGCCTTTGGTGAATTTTTAGGCAGCATCAATTCAACAGGCTTAAAATCACCAGGTTGATCACTAGAAAGCCTCAGAGCGGAAGTAACTTGGACATCCTTTATATTGTGAATATAAATGCAATACACATATGTACTAATTGAGCAGTCTTTTCAATTGGAATAGAGTTCTTGTTGCTTTTTGGCTAATTAGTTAAAGAACAAAATCTGAACATCGCACGCGTCATTTGTATAAATTTTACGCGTTATAGAATAATGCTCGAAATAAAAATTGTATTGTTTATTATTCATACATTCAGAGACCTTGTTGCGCGTTCGTATATTTTTTTTTTCTCATTTACTCTTTTCCTCTAGGCTATAAATGAATGCTCAGAGCGACTTTTGTTCCTTAAAAACAAAGCAGCAAGAGTGCACCAGGAAGATTACAAAGTATAATATTATGAATATGATAGTCTTTAAACATAACTATAGCTCTCTGTATGTATTGTTTTTCTCTTTTAGGATCTTGCATAATAGCTCCTTTGGTGTGGGTTCATGGGATGGATGGAACAAGTTGATTTAAAAAAAAGAGAATGCAATGCGTCTGCATTTTATTTTTGTTTGTTGCAAAAGGAAAAAAAAAGACCTACTGTACCGTGATAAAGAGCTTTAATTTGGGAGGCCGCATCCTTGGTAATTACCTACCATCTTCTCTTGTTTCACCCTCCATCCTTCCCTCACAAGACAACGCCCACGCTCTTACCAACATGTGCGGCGTCTTGCTCTTTTTGTAAGTGAATGATACCTCGAATTGCAATTAAAGATGGTCAGAAAGGCCCTCAACATTTCATTATGAAGCCTTATGAAATTTGCATTAGACGTTAGTAGTTTTTAGCATGTTTGTATTTATTTGTTTTAACATAAATTTATTCAACAAACAAACCAGATATTACTTAATACAAGGCAAAACATCAGGGCGCACAAAAGCACAAGGCTTAAATAAGTACTACCCAAATAATAAAAATGTGTCAAAATATCACTGGCGGAAGACAGGAAACAACAACAGAACATTGATAGAAATACAAGAAATTTAAAAAAAAAGATTTTTTTAATAAAAAGTATTGTATTTATTTGACTTTCATTTGTTGAATGCTAATTATTCCCCATTTATTTTCAGTTCTTTTTTTTTCTTGTCGAATCGTCCATCCCCTCTATCATCTTTACGTCTCAACCCATCTCTGTGTTCCTTGTTTCTATCCGTATTACATTGCGTACTGATTTTCATTGTGTATGTGAGCTTTGTTCCCTCCCTTTTCTTTGCTTCTTCTTACTTCTTCATTTAAATTAAAGGAGATTAAAAAAAAATACATACGACTTCCTCTGCCCCCAGCCCCACCCATCTTCCCCCCCCAAAAAAAAAAAAAAAAAAAATTAATCGATTACTGTCGTCATTTGTATCCTCTCTTAACAGTAGTGTTCTTTCTTTCTGGTACTGTTGTAATGGAGCATCGCGTGCCTACTGCTCAGAGTACGCTCGCTTTGAGGCAGCAATATTCATTGATTGATGGACTTGATACCGTCACTTACGTGGCGAGAAGGGTTACCGAGTTAACGCTGCATGCTGGTGATGGTTTGGGCTTTTTCCACCGTCTTGGTAAATACGGAAAACGACGCGTTTTGGCAAACCCCAGACTGTCATGACTACTCCTAAAAACATGTTTGTCAGATCTGTATTATGCAATACACGCAGCCGTTTGTTATTATTTAAAGCATGTGCCGTTTGGAAGTTGCAGCTATGAGCTGTTTGTTTGTAATTTATGCATGCAAAACGTTCTAGCAGACGAAGGATGCATCTGTAAAATCATTTTCAAAAAAAATTCACATTTGCCCAAATGAGGTCTTGCTGAATGATGTGTTGTGCTTTGTCGAAGAGTAAATAAATCTGCAGCCCTGAGCATAAGCAGAACTGGACCACGCATTGTCGTTATCAGTGTGCTTTGTTTCTGTCAATGTTTTAACATGCAGTATGCTGTATGTTTCTTAAAATAAAATAAAAATTGCTATTCCCTGTCATCTTTATTGACCTTTTCCCCTCATCCGGTCTTTCCATTCTTCCCTTCATCTTTCTATAAATTCAGTCTACAATTTGGTCATTACCCCCGCCCCACTCCCATAATAATAATAATAATAATAATAATAATAATAATAATAATAATAATAATAATAATAATAATAATAATAATAATAATGGAGGAAAATAGACATTGCAGAAAATCGTTTTTTTGCAAGCGTGTTCAACTTGTCTGTCTGTCTGCAATTAGAACTCGTTTATTTTTGGTAAAAGGTTGAGGGAAACGAGCGGCAATGCCGAGGGTAAATACACACCAGAAATTCGGTGAATGTGTTTTCACCAAAGTGGGATAGATGGCTTGCAGGCCTGTAAGCCCTCCTACTTATCTTATTTAAGATAACTTTTTTTTTCTTCTCAACCTTATATTTCAGTAGTGGGTATTAAGGTAATATTTCTTTGAATTAAATCTACGCACATCCGTAGTTTGTGATAAATAAAAATCGTACCCCGGACGCTACAAACAGTTTTGTTACTATAGTTTATTGTTTCTTGTCGTCAACCTTCCTTAGCGTTTTGAATACTTAATGATCTCCGTGTGTGAAATACCTGTTTTCGTTAGTAGTGTTTTCCCCTGTTTTGTTTTCTTACTTTCTCCAGATGACCCTGAAACGTTCATCATGTTTTGTTTAGCAAATCGCTCTCGCCTTTTTTTTAACGACCCCTTTCTCAGCATGTTAGCCTCTTGTTTCTGAAGGTCTCGTCTTTACTGGGCACCAGGGACCTTGCAAGTCTATCAGTATTATCTCTCTGATATAGATCTTAGTTCTTAACTGCCGCGAGGAACTTGAGTTTC
This sequence comes from Oncomelania hupensis, assembly GCA_036898135.1. Classification (NCBI taxonomy): domain Eukaryota; kingdom Metazoa; phylum Mollusca; class Gastropoda; order Littorinimorpha; family Pomatiopsidae; genus Oncomelania; species Oncomelania hupensis. The sequence goes on along the minus strand of CM072511.1, from coordinate 89,758,606 downwards.
GGATGCTCTGCGTGGGATGCTCGTTTCCGGTTTAGAACGTGCAGCAGTGTTTTCATTGCTTCCTGCGAGCCAGAAGGGGCTATCTTTTTCGTATTATTGATTCTTGAAGAGTAGCGTGTTTTCTTTTCTTTTTCGGAAACGTGTGCACTGTAAGTGATTTTGGGCATGGGGCGTTGTATGGGGATTGAGGTGGAACTGAAGAGAGAGAGAGAGAGAGAGAGAGAGAGAGAGAGAGAGAGAGAGAGAGAGAGAGGCAGAGAGAGAGAGAGAGAGAGAGAGACAGAGACAGAGAGACAGAGAGAGTGTCAGGTTTAATTAAAGAACTGATTAAAGCACGCTTAATTTTAATTTTTTCCAATACTCTTATACTCTCAGTTCCATTCCACACATCCAGCCCACTCCACCCTACCCCACATTTTTCTCTCTCCTGGGTATTGTTTACAGTCAATCGATATTGTGATGTGCTAAGAACGCAAGCGGTAGGAAAACTTGTTGCTTTATGGTGTCGGTGTTATGGTGTTGCGCGTGGTGCCCAAGATCTTGTTCGTTAGTATGTATTTAGAATTGATTTCACGTGTAAGAGGCTCGCGCCTGTGCGCAGGGACACTGTAGCAAATAAGATCAAAGTATTTGAGTCTTGCATGTGTACAGAGTTCCGTTTACTGATGCACTATACATAAAAAAGGACATTCAAATTGAAGATACTTAACTATTGTTATACTCTATCATACACACACACACACACACACACACTCACACACACATACATACACACACACGCAAACGCACACCCACCCACACACACACACAAGATAGGCTTAAAATGTTGCACTTAGTTGTCAAATGCATAGGGGTCAGGTCATAAAGTTAAGTTGTACGAATTCAAGTTCAAAGGCACTTATGCATGACCCTGCATTATACGATTAAAAAAAATCTGTTGACTTATATATTTTTTTTACGCTCGATTTTTTTTAAACGCTAGAAGTCTGTTAATTTAAATTATGAACTAATTAAGAACTTCCTTTTGTATTTTTATTCGTGTAACTGATGTTATTTTTGGGTGTACATTATTAAAAGTTAGTAATTATATAACTTGTATGTAAATAAATCATCATTCCTCGAAAGTTCAGTTTCTGGTACTGTTGTTGTCGTCCTCTTGTTGTTGTTGAAAAATAAACAGATTTATTTCGTGGTAGAAATGGCAGTTAATTTTAAACAAGTCGTGATGAGATTGCGCAGTTTGCCAGAGCGGCATTTTCTCTTCATCTTTTTATGTTTTCTCTCTCTCTCTCTCTCTCTCTCTCTCTCTCTCTCTCTCTCTCTCTCTCTCTCTCTCTCTCTCTCTCTCTCTCTCTCTCTCTCTCTATATATATATATATATATATATATATATATATATATGTAGGACTATGTATGTATGTATGTATGTATGTATGTATGTATGTATGTATGTATCATAGTATTATGTATAGTTTATTCGATGTAGCGAGTGATCTTCGTGATGAACTGTAATTGCGCAACATGGACTTTAGTCTGATGCAGAAGCCCACTTAGCTGATCTACATGCGTTAGGCTCGATACTTGGGGCAATTCCGCCATAAAGACATCTAGAATTTTTTAAAATTCTTTACCGATGCAGGAAAGGTCGCAGCGATCTTTCCACGTAGCGTGCGCATAAATGCAGAAGAATGAGCTAGCATCATTGTTGCTTTATTAATAGGCTACATGATAAAATAAGAATGAGTGTTCTTGAAGTCAGACACAGAAAATGGATATATTATGTAGGCAGTATTTAGGCAGTAAGTTTGTATTGTCTATGATACTCGGTGCAGATAATTCCTTGAGATTTTGGGGTTGTCGCCATATCCTTTCGAAAATAGCTTGGCGGCGGACGAAGTGCATGGTTAAGCATGGTTTATTGATATAATTTGTACTATGCTTTGAATAAGTCTTAACGGTTGTTTTTTTGTTATACAGTTTATGTATTCTTTATGTTAAAAATTCAATTGTATGCGTTAAATAAATGCAATCCAGACAGGTTTGATACATTTCGCTCGCTAGATTACTTACAGGGTGGGCCAATAAAATGTTACCACTTTTTAATTGTACATAAGTTTTTACAATGAAAACGTTTTCGAAAATTTTCTTCACAAAAATGTCACGGAAGCACCTCATTACCATTTGATACCAAAGGTTTCCCACTTTTTTCACTCGTTTAATAATTGATGGTATGCTCAATCCACGCTCATCTTATCTGGATTACAGTTGCAACACGCACATTGAAGTTTGTGATGTATATTGCTACGCATCTCAAGTGGGATTCTCCGAATGTCATGACGGATGTTGATCTTCAGAGCCTCAATGGTGTGTGGGTTGTTGTAGTCCATTCTCTCCTTCATGTACCGTCATAGGAAGTAGTCTGCGGGGAAAAGATCGAAGGAGTGGGCAGGCCATGAGTTGTCTGTGCGCCATGATATAAGCATATCCCCAGAAAAGAATTTTTTGAGGAAATTCAGTGACAAAATTGATTAGGTTTGGTATCAAATGATAATTTGGACATTTCTGTGAATAAAATTTTTGAAAACGTTATCATTAAAAAATACTTATTTATGATTAAAAATGGGTAACATTTTATTGGCCCACCCTGCATTATTAATAAACCATTCATGACATGTAGGTGCGTGCAAATTTTAAAACAGATGTGTTGTGTTTTGTTTCTGTTTTTCTTTCCGTGTATTTTGTTTCATGTCTATTATGATGATAATTAAATGACAACCATTACATAATGCCACTAAGCATGATGAGCTGATAAGACGAATAGCTGTTTCTTAAAATATCACGAGGTGTTTTACAAACGGAACAGTATAATAATAATAATAATAATAATAATAATAATAATAATAATAATAATAATAATAATAATAATAATAATAATAATAATAACAACAATTGATGGTGATGATGATGATGGTGATGATGAAATTTGTTTGTGTTTGTGTGTGTGTACTGATGTTTTACAGTATTTTGAAATTGCGTAGGCCTGCTATGTAGGCTGTTTATTGTTTGCTGCACGTCTGTTGTCATGATTAGGTGTCAGTATTACGATCGTTAGAAGACATAATAACAGGGAATATGTTGGGTGTTTTTTAAAAGCGGTAAGGGAGGGTGAGAGAGAGAGAGAGAGAGAGAGAGAGAGAGAGAGAGATGGGAGGGATAGGGGGAAGGGGAGAGGTGATTTAGATCCTGTTTCGGTCAGCGCCTTGAGCAAATATTGAGAGCTATAAAACGCTATACTAGAACAACAATAACATAATAATAATAATAATAATAATAATAATAATAATAATAATAATAATAATAATAATAATAATAATAATAATAATAATAATGGGATGAAGAAAAGGCTGAAGTCAGTGCAGAGGTGCACTTGTAGTGTAATGGTTATTTTTTTTATCAAAGCAAAGACTCGATGATGATGATGGTGATGATGATGATGATGATGATGATGATGATGATGATGATGTCAGATGATCAAATTTTAGCATAAACAAGTATAGGCCTACGTGCTTTAAAACAGAGTAATTACATGAAATGTATGAGACATGACAGTTTATTAGAGTTTTGCTTGCTATGTTCGATCCATATGAGTTAGTCGTATTTATGTTACTTTATGACATCCACCTTTAATTAGCCCGCCTCAAACACCTTCCCATCTCCCCTGTCTCTTTATTGGTTATTTTTACAAGTATATTATATTGACAATAAAGTGGTTATTGTATTTGTTTTATTTTTAAACTTTTTTTTTTTAAATTAGAGCATACCTTTATTTTAATGAGCTGGCCTTTACCTTCTTCCCTTTTTTTATAATTTGTATTTCGTAAACTGTAACAATAATATAATGTACATCAACAACAACAGTTTTATTATAAAACATTAGAGAAAACACTTATATTACACATAAGATTTAAGACAGTAATACGCGAGCATAATGTCGCACACGTCGTATTCAAAATTATAATTATTGAGCCGTTGAACTTAATAGTTTTATAGTCGTTATCTGTCCACAGTGCAAGTGCACAATAAAAGAAGCTTATCAAGCTAAAACCGGTGCCGAATACTTGTGAGGCAAACACCGACTGACTGTGCTTACGGGGTCACCTGTTCTTAAGGGCAACTTCTGTTCGAGATTATGATGTGAAGGAAGAATAATCCTATGGTTAATAGAGGGGAAGCGACCGCACAAAGGAACGGTTCAATGTAATTTATTATTCGTTCATTTGACTTTTTTACCCTGAGACTTGGCGCCTGTTTTATATTGACTTATGTCTGAAAAACAAAAAAACCCTGTTACATCGACCTTCGTCTAACTCGAAATGAAATACGCTCTATGTTGTCTTTTGTTTAAATCAATAACACTTTCTGTCGTCTACTGGAAATATATACTTTAACGCTATGTTTACCTTTGTCTAAGCTAAACGCAACATGTACTGTATGTTGACCTCTGTCTAGAGATAAAGATCTAAGACCACCACACAAAGAAACAAATGAAGTCGGATCAATATTAATATGTATGACTTGTAAGTTTGATAGTATATGTTATTCGCATCTTATTGTATAACATTTGACTAACAGGGAAATAATCAAAAGTGAAAAACTGAACACAACGGTCAAGTTAGAAAAAAACAACAGTATCACAGACATAAAAAAGTATTACTATTTATTAATGCCAATAAAATAGGACAGAAATTGGCGGTCGTTTAATAAATTAATGTTTTATGTGCTCAGAAAACATAAGAAGTGTTAGCAATAATATGGAAACAAAAAAGGGATCTAAATATTATGAAAATAGACGACGACAAGCAATGCAATGTTATTGTGATATATTATATGTGTAGGACATTGACGTGTTTATTGTTCACATGCAATTACGTGATCTCATATCGCCCGATCCATTAAAGTACATTGCTTCGTAGGGAAGGGAAGAGAATGAGGAAGGAGCGAGGGAGGCAGGGAGAGAGCAGGGGTAGGGATGGGGGAGGAGATGGAGAGAGGATGCATGGAACTGGGATTTTGATGTTACTTAGTAGTGATGGTGGTAATTAATTAATTGACTTCAGACCTGTAACCAGAGGAGAGAGAGAGAGAGAGAGAGAGAGAAGGGGGGAGGGGGAGGGAGAGTGCTTAGAACGGGGGTAGTTTGATGTTAGGAAGGAGGATGCTGAAAGATAAGGGGAGTCTGGTTGTAGGAGTTTATGTTATTGTGCTAGGTGGTTTATTGGATCTGTGTTTTTAACCTGTGGTCCTGAATTTTATCTTGAATTCGTACTTATGTCCCCTTTATGCGCAAAGTGTCCGGGGACTCTAATCTAGCAAACGAAACGAAACGTTGTAGGAGTGGTGGAGGGAAAGAGACGGACAGAAGGAAGAAGAAAGAGAGCATCACGGTTCTGTGTATATCGATTATTCAAGTCGGAGCTGCTAAGCAGTAGGCTGGGGCACTGGACCCGTGAAATTGCATCTCAAATTAAATTGCTTCTTCATCACACTTTAATAAACCACCGGTTTGATAGCTGTCCCTGCCGCTGTCTCATGTTTGTGTGTAATCCCATACAGATTTAGTTTCACCGTGCATGTACGGGGGTTTTGATTAAATGCTCGAGTGTTATCATAAATGTTATTGCATGAAATAGTATCAACTGCTTGCTTTGTTTGGGTTATGGTGGCTATTTAAATGTAAATTTGAGTCTGCCCGAATATGAAGTTTAATACTTTAATCTGTTTTATTAAAATAACACATTTACAGGCTTGTCGTCTCACGTGCATGTCACGGATGTGAGTTCATGTATTGGTTTGTAAGTCTATATTTTTGGAGGTTGCGTTGTCTTGTTGTTGTATTTTTAAGTCCAGTAATAAAAATCGTAAGAAATTATAAAGTTTTGATTTATTGTCATTCTGTTTCACAAGAACATAGTTGAGGCTATACACACGCTTACAACCATTTATTGATTACGGACAACTTAACAACGCACCGTACATAAATTGGCGGTTTCCTAGGAACGGAGGTTAGTATGACAAGTCCGAATGCTCGGGGCAGTGTGTAACTTATCTTGTTGACGTAGTTCTGCCTGAACAATCCTATAATAGTTGTGTTAAATGATCAGCGTGTGGTGTTTAAATATATATTTTTTTAAAATCACAATGTCTGTTGCTTGTCTAAATGTTAATAAATTAATCACTCATTTAGACTTTCCCTTTTCTTTGTTTTTTAATGTATTTATTTATTTAAATGTTCAGGCATGTATTTATTTAAATATTTATTTATTTATTCATTTGTTTGTCTATTTGCTTACTTTATTACTTACATTTCTATGTTATAATTATGTATATCATGTTATGTTATTTTGTCATATATTTTCGTTTGTGAAGTTTAAAGATAAAATTGAGTGAGGGAGGGAGGAGGAGAAGGAGGGAGGAATGTAATATTTTCAAGCGACATAATTATGACCGCAACTGATTGAATCTCTGTATTCAACGGATTATTATCTTCTTAACTGAATTATTTGTGGGAGGAGGGGAGGTTAATTTACGCAAGAACAAGGTATCGATTTTGGTCAATCAATCTTGTGAAGGCCTATTAAATTTAAATTGGCTACTTCCCCTGAATTTGTCACGTCCTTTTCATCGAGACACACTTGTGATATTTAACATGGCTAACGCAACAGGCCTACGTACGCATATGCATGATTATGGTTGACTACTGATATCAAAATTAAGTTAACATCGAAGATAAATATACAAAAGGAGCCTAATTATACAGAAGACTAATTAGTCAATACAATTTAGGCGTTAGTGTTACACATATTAATAGACGAAATAAATAACTTGTATATCAAATAATTCGGAATGTCAGAGAAGCTCCAAGATGATGTGCAGCTAAGGGGGAATATACTAATGCGCAGAGCATTGGAGACCATCCGGGGTTACGTTGCGTTCAGCTGACTATGGACTGAGTGAGACGAGGAGTAAGTGGTTAGTGCTATAATTTATAAACATTAGATGAAGCAGGTGGTGGTTGACGCGACGCTGATGGGATGGTGACGATGACGTCCTCTGTATCGATCTGTGCAGTGCTGGCTGCGACAGTTGGACGTCAGCTGCTGGACCTTTGACCTCCACCCGCTCACTAATCGGACAGCACACTGTCAGAATGAATATAGTGAAAGACGCTGTTTATCTTTTTATCTCCGTATATAGGTCTGCATGCTTCGATCTCTGCCAAGTAAAATGCTATGATAATATAAGTATGTATGCTTGGTATTTGTCAAGAGAGAGTCAACTTGTTATTCCGCTGGAAAATATTTCCTTTCTGGCGATAATAAACAATTTCTCACGTTTTACAGTGCAATCCTGCTCGAATGCATTCTTAATCTTTCTTTGTTAATACATGGTTTAAACAAATGCTTTATTCAAAGAAAGCACATAATGACAATGCTTTGCAGGATAGGCAACAAGCAAGCCCCATAAGTTCATGTTAATTAAAATCGAACTTGAAATATCTGCTTTATAAACTACTGCAACTTGTCGCAACACTACCGATGAAGAGTGCCGGTAATTATTATATTCACAGATGCCCACCTACTTGAGAAAACAATAGTGTGTGGTAAGTGCAATTAGCATCGAGTAATATCTTAATTTTAAGTTTATTTTAAATGCTAACAATAATTGAATCAAGTCCCAAAAATAATCGGATTTGGCTTCATCGGTCGTATCTGTCACGAGACCGCTTACAATTAACAGTAGGGCAGTTGTGTTTTTCATATTGGCGCCAGGTTGCAAACTTAACCCTTTCCAGTTTCTCGTGTATTTTATATAGCTGCATCAGCATCTTTGATACATCGCGCGTGTTGCTATAGTTGTAGTGTAATGCATTACGTAATGGTGCTTGGTAAAATATAGGAGACCGCATGAACGCAGTAGAAATGACATTCTTCACTGCTATATGCTGTGAACCTAGCTAGCTTAGCGCATCAGCTTGAAAAAATACTTGAGGGGCGTTTGGCGAGGAGCTGGGATGTTGGTGTCAGTGGTTGAATATATCGTTATGTCACGGCGTTTCATCTGCTTTCCTGTTTGTTGCGCATGGTGAGGAGGAGAAGGATGAAGAGAATGAGGATGATTAAGAGTAGGAAGGGAAAGAATAGAGGAAGAGTTATAATGAGGTTGATAATGGTAATTAATGAGGAGGAGGCTGAGAAGTTACGATGATCATAATGGTGAGAGACAGGATGGGGGTGGTGGTGGTGATGATGATGATGATTATGATGATGATGATGATAGATTGAAATAACGATTATTCCCTTCTCTTAAATCGGCTGTAGGCGCGATCCATATTTTGACACGGTATAAACTTACAGAATATCTGAGCCTTTCAAATCCCTTCCATGTTCATCATCGTGAGTAAATAAACTCTCAGAGAGCAAGCAAAATGTCCATATCCTCTGTGCGCTATGTCCGCTGTTAATGCAGAACTTGTGGACTTGGGTCCTGGGGGATCCCAGGCAATCAACGCTCGTTCTAGTCTCGTCTCATCAGCTGCCCTGTATAATACCTTTGGACGTCTGACATCGATAACGAATTATTCTTGTCGTTTTATCCTCCACGCTTTCGCAGTTCCTTGTGGAATTTTCTCTATCCAGACGTATTTGTTTTGTGTGTGTAAGTGTGCTAGTGAAGTATTTTGTGTTGATTGATATGTCGTAAAATATTGTGACCGTTTGTGTTCATTTAAGCCTCCTTCGCCTTCCCACCCATCCGCCCCAGTACCTTCTCGATCTCTTCCTCCCTCCTTCTAAAACCGAGATCTTCTGCGTATCACCAGACTCAATTGTCGATAAGTCGATGGCTACAGTCGTCCTGCAGGGATCGCTATAAATAAAATAATAAATAAACACACCAGGAATTGCCTCCGGTGTTGGTATAAACACACACACGGCATGTACCCAGTTCATCATCATGCCGCTCCTACATGTATGCGCCACACCATTATAAAATATATTGCATTTGACTAGCAGGAAAATAATCAAGAGTGAACAGTTTAACACGCTGGACAATTGTTTATTTTTTTTGTTTAAATTCCATGAAAGACTGAAATATCAACGACATATTACTATTAAAAAATAAATTAAATATTACTGTAAATTAATAAATGAAATAAATATTAATATAAATGAATTAATTAATTTATTAATCTATTCAAACGTCCAGCTTTTGCCTCAACCTCTTTGTTTGGAGATTTGATTAACGAGTGATGGAAGGGACTTTCGATAGAGGGTGGAAATGGGGAATAATAAAGGAACGTCCCGGTTGGAGAGTAATCTTAATGTTGGTGTTGCGACTACGCGTGTTTACAGAACTGTTTTATTTGATCGCGTTAATGTATGCGCATACATTTGGCTGTCTTGCATAAAATTAGGCAGCTGTATGGCAAAGATTTTAATGTTTGGTTGATCGTTTTATCATTTCATGTACAGTTACATTTAGTTTTGGTTTTAAAATTTTATTTTAGATTTAATTTTTTTTAATTTCTTTTGGGGGAAAAAAAAAACTTAATTGTATATAATGAGTATGTATCACAATAATTATGTTGTGGTACCGCGTCCATTGGATTTAAGGAGTTGTTCACGATTTTGAGTCGGGTAGGGTTGGTTGTACTTTGAGGCGGGAAAGGGGACCTCAAAACCCCTCTCCTCTTTCTCCCTCTGGCCCGCATACGCCCCTCCACCCAAACCCCCTGTCCCTCACGCTCTACTCCCACACCCGCATACCCCATACACCGCCAACTTCACACATATAGAACTAGAAATAATGTGTTTGTGTGTGTGTGTGTGTGTGTGTTAGTCCCCTATACGCTTTGTGTTGGGGACTTAAATCTACCAACGTAACGTAGTGTGTGTGGGGGTGTGTTTGTGTGTGTGTGTTTGTTTAAAATCATATCGATCAGTGATGTCTTTGGTCTTAAAATAAACTTCCCTTTAAGGCACAGTTTTCGCTAGTTATTTATATTCTTACTATTATTCGTTGCGCATGTTTCTTCTGCAGCAGCTGTCCTATTTAATGAGGACAGTAAAGACGGCAACCAGACAGCAACAGGAAGTTTTCGAGAGTCCATACAAAACATAGTCAGAATGTCATCCATTTAAGGAGGATGGTATAGAAGCAAGCTGACAATCATTCTGTTACGCACGTATGGCGTACGAACAGGGTCAAACGCGCGATGAAAAGTAGCGATGCTTTGCATCGATACTGTTCTCATAAGGATCCATCCGTTTAGGAAAGTATCGCTACTTTTCTCAAAAGGATCGCACATTTTCTCAAATGGAACGCCAAATGCGAAAGTATCGATGCTTTCTGAAAAGTTTGCATCGATACTTTTTAAAAAGTATCGCTACTTTGCATCGATACTTTAGCTCGAGCAGTTTCATCGCGCAGTTCCGAAGTTTACCGAGGCGAAACACACTGTTTCTGCAAAACTGAAATCGGGCAAGCTAATGAAATAATATACATGTATTATGTAACATTCCGCAGTTGCAATTGTCCTTTGCAGAGCAAAATAATTAATAAATATAATTTTTCCAAATAGCTAAATATAAGAACTAATATTAGTTAATAAATAATATCTACATCCATCTTCCCGCCTCAAGTAACGCAAAACGAAAGGAAAGCAAGCAGATTGGCGCGATTGCCTGTTTTGTGTTCCGCTTTAGTTCCGATCAAACTTTTGGAAAATTTGCATACTGTGTTTTCGGAAGAACTCGGAAATGCGCGATGAAAAGGATCGATCCTTTCGTAACGGAGCGATGCAAAGTAGCGATACTTTTCAAAAAGTATCGATGCAAAGCATCGCTACTTTTCATCGCGCGTTTGACCCTGTTCGTACGCCATACGCACGCGCACCCCGCTTTCAGGCGTCAAGGTTTCGTCCACTTGAAAAGCACCTCCACACAAAAACACAGAGTGTGCGGGTCAACGAGCTTGGCGATAACTATGATAACAATGAACTAGAATAAATAGTATGCGTTCTGTTTTATCTCCATTCTTTTTAAACCCTCCATTGCATTGCCTTTCAGTAGAGGAATTCAGTACTTACGTGTATACTGTTCAGAAAATAAAAGTAAACAAACTGTAAAAAAAAAAAAAAGGTTCTTCTTACATTAAAATGTTTTTTTTTTCTCTTTTTCCTCTGACATCATTTTTCATACAGCCCACATGTACTTTGTTATTAGTATTATTGTTATAGCCAAAACGTATGTTCTTTTTTGGAAAACAACCACTGCAAAAACAACATTTTTTGTACAAACAATTTCAGCTTCAAATTCAAAGTTTCGCATGACCCACATTTTACACCACTAGCCTGAGGGAGAGAGGGATTGGAGAGGAAGAATATAAATCTTTGCTACACGATACAAATTTGACGAACCAGGAAAGCGCCATTTGATACTAACTAGTTCAGCCACAAGGAACTTCAATCGCCATTCAGAGCAAACTGCATGGTTTGTAAATATGAAACTTAAACTAAGTTATTTTATGTTCATGGAAGTAAATATGATACTTACATGCATAATTATCAAGTAACTTGTTTTGACCCCAACTCATCGCTGTGTTTGTGTACAAAAATTTTGTAGTCATTGCTGCTGAGTGATTATTCGATTAATTACTTTTTCATTTACTTTTTTAATTTTATTTTCCGTGCGCGCGCGCTCTCGCACGCACACACACGTACGTACACACGCATGCACGTATTCATTACTAACCAATAAAACGAAAGAAATATATTTTTCTTTGTTGTTGGAAGACTGTTCTCCCTTCCCCCCCCCTCCTACTACACCATTACTACCAACTTCAATTTAATTTAATTTAATTTAATTTAATTTAATTTTGTTTAATTTAATTTTGTTTAATATCAGATTGATTTTATTTCATTTTTCTCCTGTTTTTAAACTGTGTGAATAATTGAGGATCGGGTGTGGAACTGTCGTTTCTTTCATTTAAATGAGCCGATTGTCGTAGGCATAATTTCAGTGTTTCGTATTTGTAAACAAATTTTGATTTGTTATAATATGTAAATGGACACTGTAACCAATTTTCCTTGTGAATATCTATGAGGACAATAAAGGATTGTGTATTCTGTACAAGGAGAATTGATTATAAATGCAATGCATCATTCAAATATGGTGTTGGGCTTGTACAAATAAAAACCAAGAAAAGACTTAACAGTGAAGTAAGCAAGAATGGATTTGGGGACCGAGAAGAAGCGTCATAGAGCATTGTGAAGACATGTTTATAAATAGATGTCATTTTGCTCAGCGTTTTATAATGTTCCAGCATGAGGCCAAAAAAAAAAATTAAATAAATAAAATCGATACGATTTCTTAAAAAAAAAAAAAAAGAAAACCGTGGCGTGATGTTTCTTATTTTTAATAGACTGAAGAATAATTATAAAAACGAATGTGCCTTGGGTTGCGTGTGATGTTTTTGAAATTTAAAAAAAAAAGATATTCAGGCGGAGTTTTGTTGTGGTTTTATTTTTATTTTTGTTTGTTCGTTAAACATTAATATATTTAATAACTCCGGCTAACGATAAAAGTATAGACCTGAAAATATTAATGTTTGACGTTTAATTATAAGCACATTTGGTTTGGATTCTTTCGGATAGTAATCATGATATATTAATATTACGTGTGTTTGGAAGTAGAGTGAGTATAGTATTGTGTATATGCCTAGGTGAGTCTAGCTGATTAGTGCATTCTGGACATAGGAAAGGCTTTCAGGCGTTAAATACACAGACATTTGCTAAGCTATTCACAAAAGGGATCCAGGGAGTGAGTGGGTCCTATCCTATCCTATCCTATCCTATCCAGTAACTCGAAAGTCATTGGGGCACCACAGATGAAAAAAGAAAAGAAAGAGATTTCTCTTATATAGCGCATTTACAAGCTCAGAGAGCTTCTCAAGGCGCTGGCCCGTAATATCCAGCAATCACACAATAGTTTGCTGAAGTCAGGATTCGAACCCACGTCGCCCAAGACGATCGTTTAACCAGCGTACTCCATCTTTTTCTGTTTTCAGCAACCCTGATGGCTTCGCTAGTGTCAAGCCAGTCCATTCACGAATGTTGTCATGCCACCTCTTTTTCTCCCTGTTTCTCCCTTTTTCTTTTGCCTCCTTGCAACGTGTCTTGCAGGATGGTCTTTGCAAGGCCGGATGTTCTGGTGACGTGGCTATACCATCGGAGTTTCTGTTTCTTAACCAATGTGAGCATGTCATCGTGTTGTCCAATGGATTGTTTGATGGTCTCCCGGACTTCGTTGTTGGTGATGAGCTGGGTATAGGAAATGCCCAGAAGTCTTCTGTAGCACCTCATCTCCATGCTTTGTATTCTTCGTTGTAGGTCTGCTGTGAGGGTCCATGCTTTGCAAGCATATAAGAAGACGAAACTGACAAGGGAGCGCAGCAACCTTGGAGTGTGGACTGATGGTTCTGTCTTTCCAAATGGGCTTCAACCTTGTCATGGCTGCAGTTGTTTGCGCTGTCTTAGAGAGGATTTCCGGTTGGGACAATCGCTCCTAAATATTTGAAGCTGTGCACCGAGTTGAGGGATTCGCCTTGGACTTTGATGTCACTGTTGATGCCATTGGTGTTGGTCATCTTTTTTTTTGGTCTTCTTTGCACTTATTTTCATTTCAAAGGCTCTGGAGGTGGTGTCAAACCTCTGTAACAGCTGTTCATATCTTATCCTATCATATCCCATAACTCGGAGGTCGTAGGGGCACCACAGATGATCCTATAACCAGAGTACTCCATCTTTCCCTGTCCTCAGCAACCCTGATTGTTTCGCTCAGTGTCAAACCAGTCCATTCTCGAATGTTGTCATCCCACCTCTTTTTCGGTCTCCCTCTTCTTCTACCTCCTTGCACTGTGCCTTGCAGGATGGTCTTTGCAAGACCTGATGATCTCGTGACGTGGCCATACCATCGGAGTTTACGTTTTTTCACCACTGTGAGCAGGTCATCGTGTTGTCCAATGACTTGTGTGATGGTCTGTCGGACTTCGCCGTTGGTGATGTGCTGGGTATAGGAAATGCCCAGAAGTCTTCTGTAGCACCTCATCTACATGCTTTGTATTCTTCGTTGGAGATCTGCTGTGAGGGTCCATGTTTCGCAAGCATATAGGAAGATGGAAATGACAAGGGAGTGCAGCAGCCTTACCTTGAAATGTAGACTGATGGTCCTGTCTTTCCAAATTGGCTTCAACCTCGCCAGGGCAGCAGTTGTTTGTGCGATCCTGGAGAGGACTTCCAGTCGGGACCCATTGTCTGAAGCAATTCTGCGGATATGTTGTCCATTCCCGTTGTCTCGTTGTTGCAATGGGGTCCACCTGTGTCTCCCAAGTTGTGGTGCGCATCTTGGCCAACCTTGGCATTCCAGTCGCCTTGCACTATGATTATGTCCTTCTTCGGCACTTGGTTAAGGAGAGCCTGCATATGTTCATATAAATCCTCGACTTCGCTGTCGTCACAGTCTGGTGTTGGGTTGTAATCCTGGATAAGGTGATGATGTTGAAAGGGGTTGCTCTTAGACGAATGGTAATGATTCTACTGGAGACTGGGCGGCAACCCATGACGGTGGCCAGAAAGTCTTTGTGGACCAAGAATCCCAACTCCATGTTCGTGCCTGTCATCTCTCCCGCTGAAATAAAGCTTGTGGACTTTGTCGGTCGTTGCTTCACCTAGGCCTTTCTAGCGCAGTTCGCTGATACCTAAAATGTTTCATCGATAGTGGTCCAGCTCGTGGGCCAGTTCTTTTCATTTTCCATCTGAAGTTAGGGTCCTGACAATCCAGGTTCTTATTACGATTTTGTCTCTCGTGCGGATATTGCTAAGTTGTCCATCAGTAACCTACTTACCACCTCCGTCCTGGTGGCCAACAGAAGGCGCGGTCCTTGGTGACCCGGGCGACAACCGATCAGGTGTGGAGTGAGCGGTTCTTTTCATCATACGGTGTTGTCTTGGGCAAGAAAGACCTGGCGGGGCCTAATCCTCCCCATGCTGTTAGCCACAACCGAAATCCACGAGTACAGTGTGGCTTGCCTTGGTCCAGAGCACGTGGTCGTTGAACCTGTAGTACCGTGAGATTCCTTCGCCCTGGCTGGCAACTTCTGTGTGGAAGACTTGTCCAATGAGCCGTGCTGACATCATCCCTGTTAGTCGCCATGAAACGTTGGGTTTATTCTATTCAATTCAGTGCCCGAATTGGTAAACAAAAGTTTAAACAGGAAAACCAATAGACCCAATTTGACCGTCGAGATTGATTTCATTCTTGGGTCAGTTTGGCTTTATTTTGTTCCTGCAACAGACACCATAAACTGGACTTATTTTGCAGCGAAAGTTCCCGCTTTTATTGCAACAATATTCATGCACACAAATGCACGCACTCGTAGGAACGCACGCGTCTACTCGCGCACGCATTCATGCAAGCAGGCACGCACATACACATATTCATGCACATAAACACACGCACGTGCAAGCAAGCACGCACACGCACGCACGAACAAACGCATGCGCGCAGGAACAAACACATCTTCATGTGTAATAATAATTAATATGTGATTATTGTTCATAAATGAGCGAGAAAACGTAAGCCTATTAGACGTGGTAAGGACAGCTCAAAAGAAATAAATATACGGTCGGTCGGGAACTAATCAAAGAAAAGTAAGACGCTGGGTTAAACGTCAGCGACAAAAATAATATACCAGGGGGATGAGACAACATAGGCAGGATCAACGTACAAGCGTGATGGTGATGTCTGGATGGAGAGAACATTCATTTGAAGGAAGAAACGGTCTTGCGACAAGCAAGCAAGCTCGCAATTGGTGATGCCATCAATCGATAGTATAGTAGTGTATTATACTGGCTACGCCGATCGCGCTACAACAGAAGTAGTTTTCAAAGGCTATCTAATTTGTAGGAATTATTTTGATAAGCCAAGTTTAGCTAAACCTGTATCGCTATATTGTGTTAACGATTCATTAAATACTGACGTGATACAATGACGAGATAACGTTTCTTGACTTAATGGCGATTTGGAGCAGTGCGGTACATGCGACGTTGGTGACTAAAAAATGACTGACAGTAATTGAGCCGGGAATACTTAACGGCATTGAAGCGCGCGCGCACGCGAGAGAGAGAGAGAGAGAGAGAGAGAGTGGGGTGGGTGGGTAGGTGATGGGCGGGAAGGGGGTGGATGGAGCTGATCGATCATGAGAGCCAAGTCTGAATTCATTTCTGTATCTGCTTGCTCTTCAAAGGCCCTCGTTCAACTATCCAGCAACAAAGGGCACTTAGTTTTGTAGCTCTAGTGAGCGTACATTTTGGCATTTGTCACCAGTTGTTTGGCTTACACACTTACTTATCCCTACACTGCATATCGGTGAGGAGTGGCATGTTCAAGCCGATGCTCACCTTAAAACATAAACGGCCCCTAACGTTTGTTTGGTTATTTATATTTTAAAAACAATCTTTATAGGATCTGAGAAATGTTAGGATTAGACGATTGACGCACTTAACAATGTGTAGTTCCTGTAAGGCCTTTCCTTTCTTCCTTCTTGCATTTTGTTCTTTTTCTTCCTTCAGAGAGAGAGAGAGAGAGAGAGAGAGAGAGAGAGAGAGAGAGAGAGAGAGAGAGAGAGAGAGAGAGAGAGAGAGAAGATACAAATTGCGTGAGAGAGAGAGAGAGGGGGGAGAGAGAGAGAGAGAAGATACGTATTCTCCCGATGGGTTGGTGTACTAGATAAAGAACTAATGTAGAGGTAGGACAAATAAAAATAAAGAGGAAAAGAACAAAGAAAATAAAGAGTTAGTACGACGCCATACTTAGATCATTGCTGTTTTGTCAAGGGCGTTATGCAGATGATATAAACCGCATTGCCCGGTCCGCAGTCTGCAGTAACGTATCGACTTTTACGATGTTTATAACAAAAGCCACACTCTTTTTCCTAATACCTTGAAGTCGCATTGACGTTGGCAGTTTGTGACCACGCCGTTGTGTACCCATCTGACTTCACAATCCACATGTACATGCCGTGTGCAAATAAATGTACCGTAACCTATAACAGAAAAGCTTTTAATATGAGGGACGGGAAGGGGAATATATTATTTTTGTCATTAATCGATTGTGTGTATTTATTACTGATGGGATAGGGATGTAGTAGTATAATATTTTACTTTATTTATTATTTGATTTGTCGGTTGGTTATTGACTACTGGCTGAGAAAGTGGGGAAGTTTGATCACTTTGTGATGATTGCTTGAACTTGATTGCTTGTTTTTCAGTGTTTGCTTTTTGGTTGGGGTTAATTTTTGTAAATGTATAGTATTGTAGGTGTAACTAGAAAAAAAATGCAGTTTAATCAGGTAATAAAGTTGTATTGATTGTTGAATTGTTTATCAGCAGAGTCTGTACAGAGATCACGTAGCACGGAGGTTACTATCCCTACAGAGCCTGCTGCGCACGAACGGCAAGACAAAAGGCCGGCCCGCGACACGGCGAGACACGTCTCGATGTTCTCGCCGATCCCGTCTCGGATTGCTCGCCGAGCCTAGTTAAGGGCAAGGATGGTTCGGGTGTCTCGCCGAGACTGTCTCGGGTGTCTCGCCGAGACAAGGTTCGGGTTTGTCTCGGCCAGTTAAGCTTAGGCTTTACAGACAACTTTGTGCAACTGTTGTCACAAAGCCATCTGGCACGCTAGCCATTGTATAATGTACGTGTTTTTGACAGCCAATAACCGTGATCAAATGTTGGGGAAATAAACAGAATAAAAATAGAAAAGAAGGGTGCATTCGAACAAAGAATATACGTCGTCTTGTCTCGAGTGTTCAAGAGATCATATCTAGCTTGACATGCACACGCGTATCATCTCTGATATCCAGTGTGAGAATTTAGTATAATTATGTAATATTTGCTTTTGAATTTGAAAAAAGAAGCTGTATAATGAGAAGATTAGAGGAACATGGATATATTTATCTTAATTATGTGGGGCCTGCTCATGTTAAAGTTTGGTTGGGTTGAATGGGTTATATAGCCATAATCGTAGATCTAGCTCATCTTATTAACCAGTCTCATGGCTCAATCGCTGATAATCATCTCGGGGCCCATAGTTCTGTGTCGACAACTGATTCTTTATGATAGCAGACTTGCGGGACCAGACATTGCAGATAGCATGCACAAGACCTTAGGCTTAGGCCATTAACCCTGCTTTCCTTTCAGTCTTGCATGAGCTAAGATAGTAGTGCTATGATGAGGTGCACTGTCATTATGAAGATTAGATGAGGTAGTCATGTATTTCTGAAGATTAGTTATGCTGTCATATTTGAGTAGGTAGGCCTATTTCTAGACTCCGGTTCTCTTTTTGTTTATTGTGTTGTCTTGTATTGTGTTGAAAATCTACGTTATACTCGATTGTATTTAGAGATTGAAGGACTACTTTCCATTGGGCCTTCTATACCTATGGATTCGGGAGACGGAATAGTTATTGTCAGCCATCTTAATCTTCGTTTTCCCTCCCTTCCTCTTTTTCAGTTAGTCCGGTTAACCGGAATTTGCCTAACATCCCTGTCTTGACTGTGTTTACACCTGCCGTGCGGTTACCGATCACCTGAGCCATACATACATAGCAACATCTCTTAATGTCAGATTAAATATAGATGTATCCTGACAAACTGGAGAGGATACACGCGCGTGCGTGTCACCCTCTACCCCATCCCCACCATTATCCTCTCGTCTCTCTCTCTCTCTCTCTCTCTCACACACACACACACGCATACACGCACACACACACAAACACTAAATGATAAACAATTTGTTACAATAACAAAACAAGAAATCTTCGCTCTTAAAGTTAAACAAAATCTAAAGACGCATTTCGCAGGGTGTATTGCAAAACGTTGTTTTCGTTGCTTTTATTTAAAGGTCTGTACACTTTGTGAGTTTAGATTAGATGTCTCTTCGCTTTTCTCAAGTATTCTTCCCTAACAGTGTTTCCTCGTTGCCCGCACATCATTGATTTTTTCAATAGACTAGGTTTTAATTAGGACAGAGGTTGTTTGTTTGTCATATCTCTTTTAAATAGCATCAACAAGAAGAACTTCAGCAATTACTTTCAACGACAAGCCAGCAGTTTGACCATTTATTATAATTTACATATGGACGTTCTTTTAAAATGGAGTGAATACTGTGTAGCCTTTGGATAATTTAACCCAAAGCAAACAGAGTTTCAGTTATACACGCACTATGTTAGGCGTTTATCTCAACAGACTTGATACTCGTTGAGCTCATAGTAGACAGCTTTTCCATTGTTCATAGACAGCAACGTGTCTCGTAGGTAAATTATTTGTTGACCTATGCCCTGTTGAAATGGTTCTAAAGGTTGGCCATTATCCTATATTTCTTAGCGCATCCTCCCCACTATCCCTCCCTCGTTGATTTTTTTAAAAATTGTTGCTTTATAATTTAAATTATAGTCTATATCATTTGTGTTGCATTGTCACTGTTTCGTGTTGTATTGTATTGTATTTCGTTTTGTGCATGCTGTTTTAACATTTTTTTGGATGGATGGTCGTGATGGAGAGGTGGAAGGAAGGGAGAAAGGTGAGGGGGGGGGGGGGGGAAGGGGATCGGAGGTGGATGACGTGATAAAGAGAAGGTCTTCAATCAAAATGAATTTATCTCAGTTGCGTTTGAAATCGTCATTTCATGCGCCTGTGCATTTTGAAATAACTTTCTCTGTAAAGTAATACAATTGACCCCCACAAAGACAGGTTTGATTTTTTTTATCTCTTGCTCTCTCAGTTGTAGGGAAAGAGACTCCGCGAAGTTATTTACTCTGACCTCTACAGGACATATGTATACAACACCAACAGCATGTTGAATGCTTTAGCTGGTGAAACTCTAGCTTAGTCCCAAGACTTCTTACTGGTCACGTTGACGTTTACTTTGAATTTAGTTAGTTAGTCATTGTTTATAGGGTCCAGTTAGTTCGTCATTGTTTATAGGGACCAACGGACTGTAAAGAGCCGAATCAGGAAGCTGGTTGGGTGTTTAAAACCCTCGCTATACTCAGTCAGCTGTACGATTAAGATTAAAAATATTGGGAGGGAAGTTTACAAATCCTCACGATTACCGTATTATTTAGAGTCTGCAGAATTCAAGGGGAGTAAAGGACTTTACGTATAGTGTGTTTGTGCTTGTGCATATTTGTGTGTGTATGTATGTGTATGTGTGTGGGGGTGTGTGTGTAATATGATTTTTTTTTCAAACGACACATGAAAGTAAGCGGAAAGACAGTAAAAGCGAATTCAATTGGTCTTCTTGACGTAAAATTATTCTTCTTGGTAAATTTGGATTTAAATAAATTCCGCTTATATATTATTTTTTGAATTGTTTAAAAAGTTTGTTAGTAAATGCGACGTGCGCATATAGACGTCAGCGTTTGAATTTAAATTTGCCACTTACTTTTGAAGGAACAACAGGTTTCAGTGTTTACCAAGACTAAAGTCAGGGTATGCGTGAAGAAAGGTTTCAGTGTTTATTAAGGCAGGCACACACACGTGCGCACACGCTCTCTCTCTTTCTCTCTCTCTCTCTCTCTCTCTCTCTCTCTCTCTCTCTCTCTCTCTCTCTCACACACACACACTCACAAAATATGTATTGTAAAGTATATTATTTATATCATCAGTGTTACTTAACAATACAACCTTTGCTGTGTATAATGGTACCGTCGATGTACATTCAAATAATAAAATGATGTATAAAAACTGGTTGCTGACATATACAATTAGTACCTTTTTAGGTGTTTTGTTATCCACGAATCCAAGCACATTTTGTTAGTAACTTCGGCAATATTTCTTGAACATCGCAAAATATTTTCCGTATTCACCCATTTTTTGAAAGTGTCTTTCTAGTAATGAGATGAGTTTATGACGAGGTAATTTAGTGTTGCCATTATTTATAGAGTTGACATTTGCAGATCCTCCCCCCCCCCCCCCTTTTTTTTGTGTGGGGGTAGGGAGGGGGCCAAGCTTGTCTGACTGTTCATTGCAGTACAAGCCTGAGTTGAGACGGAACCTAACAAAACACAACACCATGGGAAGTGGTGCTTGTATACTTTCATTAAATTGTAGAATTATACACTTAAGTTTATCGTTTTACCGAATTATTTATACACGTACAGGTTTATTGTTAACTACAAATTTATACATTTACACTATCTTGTTGTTGTCGTCGTATTGTTGTTGGTGTGGTTTTAATGTTCTAAAAAGCAGAATTATACATTTTAGTGTTTATTGTTAACTGCAGCGTTATACACTTAGATACTAGCTTTTCCTGTCCAGAATAATATCCTCATAGGATTATTGTTAAATACCGAATTTCCTAACGTCCTTCGATAAGATTCATGCATACTTGCTCACACAGACTAATACTTTAGGTGAAGATGGAATGGGGAATCAGGGAGTCACTTGAAGGGGTGTGCGTGGGGGAGGGAGTTGGGGTGAGGAGGTTGGGCGGTAGGTGGGTGGAAGCTTGTGGGGGAGTAGGGTAGTACATTTATGTGTTGTTGCAGTACGACAAAGTTCGTCATTGCCCATTTATTTTTTTAATGTCACGATCACGTTTAGGGAACATGATTCATTAGAAATAAGAACGTTACAGCTTGCGTTGTACAACACTGGGTTGACGATTGCTTTCACGATTGTTTTGTCAAATGAAAGAGAAAATCTAATTGTATGCATTGTGCTTGTTTAGAGCTTTTGGTGCTCAAGGCCGGGGCGTAGTAGTAATAACACGGAGAGTGAGAGCGAGAGGGAGAGAGAGAGAGGGAGGAAGAGAGAGAGGGAGGGAGAGAGAGAGAGAAGAGAGCGTGGGAGATAGAGGGAGGGAGAGAGAGAGATTAGTATATATGTTTTATTTTGTCGACTAGAACTGGCCAACAATCAAATGGACAGATGCTTAGCGCATGATTATTATTAGTGTTATATGAGTCAGGTGGGACGGTACACAGCGTTGTTTACGATTCTTTTTACAGCCTCAGTTGCACGGTGTTGCCATGTCATTATTTAAACCTGTTTATTTCTTTGTAGCGCACGCTGTATTGCGTTTCTTTCAGAACATTTGAACCTGACACACGAAAGCTAGTAATCATTCCTTTCCAGAAAATGTTTATACCTGCTTGTTGTAAAGTGAACTTAGTGTGTATTCATTATTATTTATTTATTATTTTAGTTTTGTTTGTTTGGTGCTTGCTTACTTATTTCTCTATTTCTTTAATTTCGCTATATTTATTTACTGGAATAAACAAGACCAGCAACGCCAATATTCAGAGCTTTCATTGTTTTTTTTTTTGTTTTTTGTTTTTTTTAAATTATTATTTATTTATTTGTTTATTCATTCATTGATTCATTGATCATTTCATTCGTTTTCTTCGTGTCTGCTTGAAAAAAAATTGTTTTGAATCATTTTCACATTTGATGACTTGATATTGAAGTTCCATAAACGTTACTGCTTCAGCACTTTTGTTGGTCTTCGGCGCTTCCATCCTTCCTTCCTTCCTTCCTTTATTAGATTTACGTCCCCGCACACCAAAGCGTATAGGGGACGATGCTTCCATCCTGTCATCCAGTCTCTTTCATCCTCCATCTTTTTATTCGCAGCAGCAGCTGGTTAGTCAAGAGTGCAGGGAATGGCGTGGGGCTAGCCTAAACACGACATGCCGCGAGCTTGAGCTGTTAAGCGTTAAGAGACGGCAGTGAAGAAAAAAAAATGCAAAGCCAAATAAACGTAAATAAATTAACGCGACAATACTACAAATGTATTTTGAACAAGACAAGCCGCAAAAGCTTGATGTTTTCATCGTTTAGAGACGGCAGTAGAACATAATTTTAAAAGTAATTTTTTTTTAAAGGAAAAAGAAAAAAATGGTAACTGTAGGAATATATTTGATTAAAATATTTTGTCGCCTTAGGCTATTACTTATTATGAGGCGGTTTTAGAGAAGAAAAAACAACCCGAGGAATATAGTGTACGATAGGCCTAATACAAGTATACTTCATGCAAGATTTGGTATAAGTAGAGGTGCTAATCTTTGCAAGAAAGCGGTAAAAATATGTTATTAAAAAACAACAACTTTGACTTGTAACTCTTATCAAAGCAAATTGCCTAAACATAAGATTGGTGTGTTATATCTTCTTCCTCATTGTGCTTCCTACAGAAAAAGAGCTGGAAGGTATTGGACGAACAATCGGTTATAAACACGTTACCTATATGATAATTTTATTTTGTGAAACTGCTTCAGATTGTAAAAGGACAATAAGAAGATACTGTACTTCAAAGTTCAACATCGTCAACCCCCCCAAAAAAAACTTTACGAGAGAGAGAGTGGATCTTTTTTTTATTTATTTTAGTACTGTCAGCTAGCTGAAGGTCTTTAGACATTCAAGCATTTTTTCATAAATTTTTCTTTTCCAACCCCCACCCCACTCCCTCACCCTCCACCCCTCCTCTCCCGTCTTCCCCTCCCCCGCTTTGGAAGAATTGTTAGTTGTGTCAGTGCTTCTGTAATAATTGGTTTAAATATTAATTGATTCCAAATAAATAACAAAGAACACATAAAGCTTCCCCCACCCCCTTTACACTTCCCACATCCCCAACCAAAAAAAGGGATTTCATGTACTTGCAGTTCTATTTTTTTAATCAGTTTAGAATCACTTGTTTTACTAGAACAATTTGGATCTGTTTTGAAATAATTCTTGTTGTTAACCATTATTTACTGTCTCCTTGCCCTTTGCGCCAAAACGGTAGAATTTGAAGACGTAGGCTACAGCGAATGAAAGAAGGGAGGGAGACCGGAGCAAATCATCCTGGCGGATTCAGGAAATTCGGTAGCTCCGATGCACAGTAAGAGATGAACATTGGCGTCCGCGTGAGCAGGATGGAAGAAAATGCCTAGCTTGTGCACAAAGGAGGGAAAGCAGGAAAGAGAGAGCGAGGGAAATTGGCGGTGGGTTGGGGATTTACTCTGATACAGGTTGAGAGTTGGAAGGGGAAAATAAACGAAGGTCGCATCATCATCCTGTCTATTTGGCTGTTAGGCGATTTTATTGATTTGGGAGCGCAGGAACTAGTGCCGAATATATTTGTCTGTGTGAGATGATGTGTAGGTATGGGTGGGTAATCAAATGCTTGTAAATGGGGTTGGGGATGGTGGTTAGGTTTGGATGTATGGTTGTAGGGATAGTGGTAAGTGGTGATATTTTCAGGAGGTGTGGGTTGAGGGTATGATGGTGTGGTTACAAATAATATGGTTGAACTGGCATGCCTATCTGCATCAGCAAATGGGAAATTGCACGAAGACAGTGATACATTGGGAAGATGTTTCTGTAACATGCAAAGCTGCAAGTGTATGTTGCAACGAGATACATTATTTTTTCTCTTGGTTATCAACTAATGCTTCTGGATAAGCAGCCCACGTTTCAATTATTTGTTTATTTATTCGTTGATGTATTTTTGTTGTATTTTAATGGATTTTGAAGTCAGAACAAATAGATCAGGATGTGATACTTTTCTCTCTGAAACTTACTGCTTCTCTTTATCTCTGTTTGTCTCTCTCCTTCCCTCTTTCTCGTTCTCTCTGTCTTTCTCTTCCTCTCCTCCCAACTCTCCCCTTTCCCCCTCTCCATGGGGGATGTACCTTACTGATTACTAAAAGCCTAATGGTTAAATGTTACATTTAGACAATGATATTAGGTAATATTTGTGTGTAAACTGTTTACTAGTGTAATCTTTTTTTTTTAAATCCCCAAAGTCAAAAGGCAATATTCAGTTATTTATTGGAAACTTCCCACCCACGCCCTCAAGAAAAGCAAAAGTGTAAGCAAGAATGCCATTCCATGTTATCTCTTCTTCTTGCCTTGTAATAGAAATGAAGGAAGGAAGGAACACTGAAGTTTAACGTCCACACACTCCATTGGCGATATGGCAGACAGGGATAACCATCCCAGGAAAGAGGGGGTAGGGACCTGCATTAACACTGAACCATCAGAGCAATCACACTGCTAAGGTGGACAGCGATTATCTCAAAGTGCGAAAAATTTACATAATAAGTTCATTCAAATAAATCTATCTAAAACAAAGTCCTTCACTTTTCTGCTGTTTCAGGATGAGCTGCTGGTTATGGCTGACAAGCTGATTGTCACTATAGAGGATCTGGTGGCTCGGATCTTACCTGCCAGCACGCAGGAGGAGTGGGCCTATGGCACCCCTATCTCGGACCACCATGATGTTCCCGTGGCCGAGGGTTATATTCCAGAGGGCAACTCTGAGCTTTCAGCCTTTGCCAACCCCAATGGAATGCAGCCCATGAACTTTGAGGAGATTGAAAAAGAGAAGAAATTCTGTGGTGAGTAATATTGGTTTTGAAGACTGTTTGTCAACTGTTTTGATTGGGTTTATTTTAAAAGGCACTGTATTGAGCATGCTGTAGGCATGTAGGCATTTGAAACTGCAATCAACCAGTTAATTCTGAATAGCACACAACTTGATGCCACAAAGACATGCTCGTGTTTGTTTTTATTTTATTGCATTATTCCATGCTTTGGTATTCATCCTAAATGAATTTTGTAATCAGAACTGTGAACATGCTTTTTGTGTACTGATATTTACAAGTGTAAATAAAATGCTTGATTTAAATTACTGATTAATTTGCAGGTATCTTAGGCAAAAACAATGATTTGATAGCGCCAGTAGTGATCATGTCCTACCCTGTGTACTGTCGCTTCCGCGCCATGATGCGACGTTTGGAAGGCACCTCTGATGCCTTCTTCAACAGCATTCTGGTCATGGCCATAGGTGGTTTCACCATGCTGAAGGCTGGCATGAGAGTCATGTACTGCCGCCAGGAGTTTGAATTCTCTGATTTGGAGGATTTAGAAATCCACCGGGAAGATCTGAGTAAGTTTTGAATGGACGAGCACACACACATGCACCCATATTTAATGGTCAGAAGGATATTAAAAGCTAAAAGTAAAGCAGCAGACTTTTGTTGTGGTTGAGAGACGAGCTTAGTTTTCTTCTCTCAAGAGATTTAGTTGTTTGCCTGATGATGATTTGAGAGGTATTTTGTAATTGGCTAAACTGAACATTGTGTGTGCATATGCTTGTTTGTGTGTGTTACTGTTTGTGTGTTATGTGACCAGACTACAGTGAATTCAACATGTAAGGAACGAATAGTATACTTTATGGCGCTAAGTTGTGTATAATTTTAGATGTGTAAGTTTCATATTCGTGCTGTATACCCCCCGCTCATAAAACTGGCCCATGCTTGTCATGGTGATGAAATGCACACCATCAGTAATGCAGGGGAGACAACTAATTTCAGAGTGTGTTGTATGTATTGTATTGTATGCTGTTAAAAGTGCTGAAAAGATGAGGAAGGAATGTCATGATTTACAATACTAGCAGAGATGGAGAGACAAACTTGTGTATTTCATTCTGGGCTGATTTTCTGTAAACTGTTTTCTTTCTTCTAGCTCCTAATCTAAAGGGCAGGCCACGCAAACGCAAGATGAAGAGAGATGACTCAGACAGCAATGGCTATGAATCTTCAGACCAGAGCTGCAGTACTTCCAGTTCGGCACCTAAAGTCAAAGTGAGATTTTAAAATACAGCTGTGATTATAGGACAGTTACCTAGGTTGTTACCAGGACTTTGTCAAAGCCAGTTTCAATCATATCTATTATGATGAAGACATGACTGGGAGCTCTAATTTCAGCTGTCTTTGAAGAATGGTGCACATACACACCAAACAACAAAATTATATAATAATAATAAAATAAAAAGAATAACAAATAACAACAGCAACAACCTAAGAGTACATTTACCTAGATTTTAAAAAAGTATACAGTTTCCATTTTAAGACAAGAATGTGTTCATTTAGTCACTGAGGAAGCTATCACAGAATGGAGTTTTCTGCTAAATTAAATAAAAGGACATTTGAAAGCATTGCGCAAGATACTAGAGACCTAAATTGAATATGATCTAAATTTTCTGTCAGATGCATTGAGAGATCAAAAGTGATGACAGTTTATTCGTATGCACATATACTGTTTTCATTCTTGGAAGAAAGCACCTTCAGTATAACGGGCTTGTTAAAGTGCAATGTTATTTCCTTTGCACTTCAGAAACTGAGTTCCCCTTGATGTGTTTTCAGTCACAGAGGTTACAGGAGAGACTGGACAGCAGAAATGGCATACATGGATCAGAAAACTCGGGCGATGATGAAAAGACATTCCTGAAAAAGCTGTACAAGTTCATGGCTTCCAAGAACTCTCCTATTGATCGCTTACCTGTATTAGGATGTAAAAAGAGTAAGCTTTTTTTTTTTTTTTTTCTTTTTTTCCTTTTAAAAAAAAAAATTCTGGATTTTTGCCTTTGCTGTACAATGTTTTGGGTTTATGTGCAAGTATTGTGTTTCCTATAAATGCAAAATTGAGAGAATTACTTTATTTGCAGGAGCGAGGACCAGCTCCCTTGCAGAGCTCAAGCTTGTTATTAGTATAGATTTTAGATATAGAGATTCATTTTAGAGTTACTTGTGTTTTAAAAAAAAACAATTATACAAGTTGCATTGTATGGAGCCATATTGTAGCGAGTACACTTGTTTTATTTCTTATTATTTTCAGTTGACCTGTTCGCATTGTACCAAGCTGCAAAGGAACTTGGGGGCTACAAGAAAGTAAGTTCTCACTTTTTCTTTTTTTTCTTTCCTTCTTTCTTTCTTTCCTTTTTTTTTTTGACCCTTTGGTGAGTTGTTTTTTTTTGTATGATGTGGACACATATGTCTCTCAGTGAAGTAATTACTTAGTATCAATTTTGTGACAATTTAAGGTGCTTCTTACATGATTTACTTTCATCAGACATTTTACTGAAAACAAACAAACAAAACAAAACAACAACTGAGCATGATATTACTGTAAATATTCACATATTGCATTGTACTAGATCTGTGACAACCGTTTGTGGAAGAACCTGTATGATAGACTAGGTGGGCAGTCATCCAACACAAGTGCTGCTACCTCGACACGCAGACACTATGAAAGGTAAGTACGTTAATATTTTCAAGTGAGGTCATTATTAATTTGAAATATTCAGTTATTTATTTACTTTGTTGAGTATAGAAAGGTTTATGTGTACTGTTGGATACTTCAAAATTTCAGTTTTGTGTATTTGATTGATTTCTGAAGCATAAAAAGTTGATGCCATTGTTGCAAACTGGAGCGAGTCTCTCAAGGCAGGGCAAGGGAGATAATTTGATTCCAGTTTCGTGCCAACATTTTTTTGCAAAGAGTGATGAGATTTGCTCAAAAGTGTAAATGTATACGAAGTTTTTACACTATCCACAGCAGCAGAATAATACATTGATGCAGTCCTAGTTTTGCATAACAATCATGTGAGACTGAACTTATTGTATTGTACTATTGGATGGTAGAAATTACTGCAGTTGGGCAAAATTCCTTGTGCAGACTGATTTTGCCGTACGAGAATTTCCTGCGAGCCAGTGAGCGGGCAAACAGGGCAAGAGGAAGAGCTGAGGCAGCATCCAGAGATACTCACGTGAACGGCCAGTTCAAGGAAAAAGTGAGTTTCATGCAGCGAATCTTGCCAGCCATTCCAGTGAGTTTTCTGCGGAAGTTTAGTAACAACACTTACCTTACCTTACCTTACTTTTTCTTTCCTTCCTTCCTTTTCAGACTAGTTCTTATTCCTATGTTGTTCTTACATAGCGCGCTTTCCTATGCTCAAAGAGCTGCACAAGGGGCTGGAGTGATATCCGATTTAACTCCAGCGGCCCGAGGCGCCCTCTTGCTGCTGCCGTAGGCGCATCCGTCTCACTCCTTAGACAGCTGAGCACAATCTTGAGAGCCCTGCATGGGAGAGAAAAGGACCCGGTGCGTGCTGGTTTTATTTATTTGTCACCGTCACCCACCCCTCTAGGACATGAGCGTCTGGATCTTGAAAAGTCCATCTGTTGGACTGCGTGTGTGCACATACGAAACCTTGGTTTATACTCTCATCTGAGGAGTAGGGTCTGCTTGCCTATGAAACAAGATCGTGTTTTTTTTTCTTCTCGGCACTCGGTTCATAAATTTTCAACCGTTACATGTAATGTTATCACTTACATTCGACACTTCAGCTGTTTTGCTGTCGCTTTCACCACTCAGGGGCACCTTTTTGCCCAGGTTTTTGTTTAACTTTTAACAGTCGGATTGTTATATTTGATAAGCCACAGTTAACTTATTATTGACAAACCCGTCAAATTTATGTATTGAAACACGCTTGTCTCTGTTTAATCTCGCTCTCACATACACACACTAGTAAGGTATGACAATTATACACTCTCTTTGAAAATATCTTTTAGAAGCACAGGTTACATTTATCATCTTGCTTTGTTTTGTTTTGATTCTGCAATTTTTCCTCTCTCTCTTTCTCTTTCTCTCTCTCTCCTCTCTCTCTCTCTCTCTCTCTCTCTCTCTCTCTCTCTCTCTCTCTCTCTCTTAATATGGATCATCATACCATCTCCATATTTTTTCACCTTAGTCTTTCTTGCTATTTTGTTGTTTTTCTTGCGTTTTTTTAAAATTATAATTATTTATAAAATATATTTTATTTGTTATTAACCAGGGTGGAGAATTCTCCGCGAATCCGCGGATTTCCGCGGAAGGCATTTGCATTTCCGAGAAAAAAATATTGAGTTCCGAGTGTGAGAAGCTGAGAGCTACCCTTTACTGGGCATAGCGGCCAAAAGCGGCCGAAGGTCTAAACAGGCAAAACGTCCAAAAGCGTCCGTATCAACCATGTGGTTATATTCTCGCGTTGTTTGAAAGATTGCGAGACTTACGGCAATTGACTTCCGGTTAAATTCTGTTGTGAAAACATTCGACTGCATTTCCACAAGTTTTCTCTGTGATGCGTTCGTTTTTTCGAATTTTTTTTTCAAATTTTCTTGTGTGTGTGTCTAAAATGGATGGTTTGGATTCTTCGACTGATGAAGAAGAGTTTACAGGCTTCCATTTATCAGACATTAAAGTGAGAGAAATGGACTTGGAGTCGGAGGAAGAGATCGGTACTGACATTAGACAATTAGTGTCAGTAGTGTGCATGCATACGATCTTTCAGACTGGCATAAAAGTGAAGAAGAGGAGGGGGCTTGTTTGGACTTTTTAAAACTTTTTTATTGTATACACATGGAATAATCAAAAACAAGACATGACAAGAGAAGTATAAAAAGGTAGATAATCAAAAGAGATTTATTTCTGTTCATTTTGCATTTTATTTCATTTAAATCTATACACTAGTCACTAATACCTAAGATGTAGTGTTTTTACTAACGTACCCCTAAATATCTCTAAAATTATAAAAATTCTTGCCTGTTTACAGCTAAAAAATAGACAAACGTGTGCCCAGTAAAATTTGAAATGTGGAGTTTGTGTGTAACAGTGGTGGACCTCAAACTTTGTTAGGTCTACAAATCAAGATTCTTAACTTTTTTGACAGACATGTGCATAAAACATTCTTTTTGTTGTTGTTGTTGTTGTTTCTATTCATGTTTACTTTGTGCTTTTTGCTTTCAGGAGAGGCCCTAAATTACTTTCAAAATAGCATACATTCATTTTCTTCCAGGGGGCGAATACCGGGGCTTGGCCCCTGGGCCCCGGCCGGATTTCAGAGATTTCTTGATTCAGTTGTTCTCCACCCTGTATTAACATCATCCCTGTTTATATCTCTCTGTCTCTTGCCTTTTCATGCTGTTTTCCACATCAAACCTCTTCTCCACATTTCGCTCATTGTCTTTCTCACTTCTTGTTGTTCAATTCACTTCTTTTTGGTTTTGTTTTATTGTTGCTAAACTCATTGTCGACTCAATTTGTTGTTGCTAAGCTCATTGTCTACTCAAGTTGTTGATTTTGTAAGCATTCAAATTCATCCAGACTGACCTGTCACACTCCGCTCTATATAACTAACTCTTTATGTCTTTTCTCACCTCTTTTTTTTCTCTCTCACTCATCTGCTCTTTTAGCTTTTTACTGACTGTCTACTTTTTATGTTGATCTTGTAAACTATCAGAAGATAAATAAGAGACTGATTGTGGACTATCTGTTGTTACCCTAGCTGGTTGTAACGGAACACAAGATGGTGGTGGATGAGAAAAAGTCTGACAGTGCTAACAAAAATGGGACAGTCAACACAGCAAACAAAGTCGGCACAGCTGACGTATCTGATAAAATCAGCACGGTCGACACTGAGCCTGAAAGTGTTCGCACTGACACAGACAGTGTACACATTGCAGCTCAGGTATTACTGACAAGAAGCATCTTTTTTTTTTTTTAATAATGCATGCTGATCTACTACATCCGCAGAACTTTTTTTTTTAATCATCAATTTTTGTCCCACCGCCTGGGGTTTTCTTGATCGTGCTTGCTTTTTGAAGTTACTTTTGTGTTTATGAGACTCGCACAGCAGCTTCACTGTCTTGTCGTGTTTCATCTGTGGAAGGGGGCAGGTTCCCAGCACGCTTTGTTTCCTATTCAGGCATTGTGGATTTCCTCATCATTTGATGTTGAAGCTTTCACGCTTGTACAGTTTCCCTACAATCCCTGGTGCAGTGATTTATGGAATCATATGTATGTGACTTTCCAGTTCTCCGCACCATTTGGAAGCAAGGCCTATTTATTATGCTTTTCAATGGACATGATATGTACAAATTTGCTTCACTTCCAAGCTTTTTTTTAAAACTAAAGTTTGTCATTTAATCCCTGGATTTTCTGTGTCCAACCCTGTCTGTTTTAATCCTTTTGTGTTTTACCCAGTTCAAGCTGTGTTCTGCTTTGTTTTTATTTTCCTTTCTTATTTCATTTCATATCTTCAGCATTTTCCTTGATTAAATAGATTTTTTGTTAATTAAGAAGAAAGGAATGTATATATCTTAATTACTTGTTTGTCAATTTGGTGATGGTGTATTTTCTTTCAGCTTCTTCTCCAAACAAAACCAGTGTTAGAAAATACATATTTTTTGCTTGTATCACATCCCAAAATAGCACTAGTGCTTGTTTTTTTATGCTTTGAACATAATTATCACTGCATGTCGATTAAAGTGCATTTGTTTAAAAAAATGCCTTTTTTAAAATAGAAAATTAGAATATTGTTTTATGAAACAAGGAAAAAAATTGAAATACTTGTATGTCTTTTTGAGCCTCAAGCTAAAGAATGTATGAGTGAAAAAAAAAATAAAAGCGACATATTATAAAAAGAAAACAAAAACTTTTAAACACATTTGATTTTAAGTTTGATTTTTTTTCTTTTCTTTCTTGAATTTATTATGTTTTAATTTGTGTGCGAGTGCATGGTGAAATTCTAAATAAATTGTCAGTTGTATTAATTTTATTTTGACATATTGTTTAACTTGCAGGAAAAGGCAACAGCTGTGAAAAATGAGACAGCTGACGGAGAGGATTCAAAGAAGACGTGTACGACTTCAACAGGGACAGGCCCAGAACCGCCCAAAGGAACATCTCCTTCAAAAGCAGTCAAGACAGAGGATCCTGTGCACAAGAAGCCAGCATTTCCTCACCACGTACCACCCCTGGAAGTGCCAGTGTATCGCCACCACCGTGACAGCACCAGCATCCTATCTCCCATGATGCAGCGCAAGCATGGCCACCCCCACCCTTACCCATATCATTACCCTATGGCTCAGCAGGCGGACATTGCCAACCACAACACTCATCACAAGTCACACCATCTTAGTCAAGTTGGGAACCATCGTCGTCATGGCCCCGTTCATCCCACGAACCATCACGGACACAACTCTCATCACAAGTCGTCTCCTTCCTCTCACAAGTCATCAGGCAGCACACACAAGGCTTTGCCAGCCTCCCCGACTGTGCGACAGCAGTGGCAGCGCAGGGAGGCCAGAAATTCTTTCAGCGACCCTGTCAGAGACCCTCATGTGTTAGCGTCGCAAGATTCATCAGAAATGCCAATGAAACATCCTTTGATTGCCGCTCACATTCAAAGCATCCGCTACCCTACTACTGACATCCCTCCTTTGCCGCCTGGCCATGCACACTTGCGACGTCAGAGGGTTCACACAGATATTCACACGAGCCTGGACAATACCAGTTTTCCCCGCCCTGACCAAGTTTTGAGCCGAATCCACACTCAGCAAGCCCAGCTCCTGTCAGCCCACCAGATCCACACAGCAAAGCCTAGATCCAAGATCACAGTCGCAAACTCCAACACCACTTCCTCAGTTCGCTCCACTGCCTCTTCTTCAGCAGGGGCACAGAACTTGCACTCAGAACTGTTCGCTGGTGTGCCCAGTTTCAGAGACCCTGGCAAGCGGGGAAGACCTGGCCCTCAGCCAGGCACCAGCAGCTCCAGTAGTGCCAGACCCAGCACATCTACTTCAGCAGCCTCGATGGCTGGCATCCAGGGCAGCAGCAAAAACAGTGCAGCGCAGCAGGCAGCAGCTGAAGCCATTCAGCAGGCACATGAGCAACAGGAGGTTCTCCTACAATCCGCACTCTTCGGCTCCCAGTTTACAGCATTGCCTCGGGTCAGTACATCTTTTTTCTTTCTTTGCTTTCCTGACACTCCCCCCCCCCTCACCTCTCATCATCGCTTCCTAACACCACCCCAATTTTATTTTTTTATTTTTTACACATTTGTGTGAGGCGAGTACTAAATAGACCCAGAGTGAAATTAATATAAAAAAAATTTGTACGTCAGAACCTATTTCAAGTATCATAACCAAATTTGGTAAGTTTGAGTATATCCATGAGACGTCATAAATGATCGGTGAATGAATTACTTCACTTGAAGGTCAAGGTCCCAGGGTCAACAAATGTTAGTAAAAAAAAAAAAGATAACTTTTCACAAAATTTCACTTTTTTTCTAAGTTATTAATATTGAACTTATGATTCTTTGATGCACGATAGATATCAATGAGACATACATACTGTGCAAATTTGGTCAACTTCGCTCTGTTACACTCGTTGTTGGTTATTTAAAATCAGTAGTTGATTCAGCCTATGATGCTTGAATCCTGATAAGTGTAACTCGGATTCATTTATCCACACAACCGGTTCACTCAGCAACAAGGCAGGAGTTGTCGTATGAAGTTTTCTAACTTTATTCAGCATACATCAACAACTGCATACAATCGCTCAATCGCTTTTTCCACTTTTCCTCTCTTCAGACACAGTGCATCAATTATATAGTTTTTCTATACTCCAGATAACGTTAGAACATTCCAACGTGACGCAATTACAACCAATCAAAATAAACTTCCTCATCGCTGTCTTATGTCATACAACTTTCTTTATGGTCCAAGAATTTCTCTGCTACTAGTGGATCTATCTAGATGCTTTGATCGATAGTAAACAAGCAATCCTAGACAATTCTCCAATAAT
This sequence comes from Oncomelania hupensis, assembly GCA_036898135.1. Lineage (NCBI taxonomy): Eukaryota > Metazoa > Mollusca > Gastropoda > Littorinimorpha > Pomatiopsidae > Oncomelania > Oncomelania hupensis. Next base: position 89,724,034 of record CM072511.1, on the reverse strand, counting down.
ATCGACCAACGAAAATTAATAACATTATACCAAGCTTCTTCTAACAACAACGCAAAATCAAATCAAAGGTAAATACACTCTGTTATTGAATGCTTTGCAAAACAAAACGATCAGATCTATCGTGCGCGTCTCACACATACTATCGTGCGCGTCGCAAACGTAACACACTCCAAGGTCAATGTCACTGGAGCTGTCAAAAGTGGGTTAGTATAAATACTTTTAAGTGAAACACATACTATATTTGTATCTGATTTCTCTTTGGTAAGTTAGCCTCCTTGTTACTTTATTATTGTGAAGTCCTTGTGAATTTTGGAGGGTGTAGTTCTTGGTTTGGTAAGATGGTGTGCTTTAAAAATACAAAACAAAGCTTTTTTTTAATTTTTTTATTATCATCTCCTCAAAATGACAATTGTAAAAGTTTTTTATTTTGTTATGTCTGCAGCCGGCTAAGCCTTCAGATGCATTATCTTCATCAGCAGTTTCAGCCTTCCTGCCATCCATTGTCCATCATCACCCTGCATTTGTTCAGGCTGCCCTGATGAATCCGGGGTTGATGCCGCCTACTTCCGCTGCCTCAACGCTTGCCGTTTTTCCACCGTCTTTGCTGGCATACTCTGAAGAGATGCAACGGCAGTTGGCTGCTGTATCTTTATCACCTTTTATGCAGCTAGGCTCATTCGCTCAGCCACCCGCTGCTAAAGACTCTTCTTCTCAACAAAAATAGCCAGCCTTAGCGCCAGGTTGGCAGTGTGTGTGAAGGACACGTTACAAGAAAATTGATGTTGGATAATACAGTTTACAAATATATGCAGTCCTCCATGATTGTGACTTTGTAATGATGTACTAGACTGCTCATACACATTGACACTGAAGCTGTCAATTTTGGCATACCGTGAAAGTACTTTGCAATCTGCAGTCAGTCTGTAAAGCATACACAGACGTTTTATTCATGTGTGTAAAGATTTGTTTCATATTTCTCGTGCACAAGATGGCATTATTATTTTGAAAGAAACTTTTGTTGTTGTTGTTGTTTTTAATGTACATTTGAATTCGAACATGACTTTAGCTTACTTTGTTTCGTTAATTTATGGTACCTTCCTCCTTGAATGTACGATACAACAGTGGGTAGAGATACTCTGAATCCTTGAATGTATTCATGATACACATGTGGGGAGAGCTACTTTAAATCCAGGTATTGAATGTGAGTGTTGTGAGTTGGGTTGATTTGGTTTTTCCCAGATTGAAAGGTGAAGGAGAATATGAGTGTATGTAAACTTGTCTTCCACCAGTAACACTTTGAAGGATCCTGCACCATGAAACTTGATCAGTTACATTCTATGCGTTTTGAACTGATGCTCACTTTGGGGAAAAGATATATATTCATTTTTTCAAAAGTGAGAATATATTTATGCACCTTTATTTTGCTATGCATGTGAGTCTATGTACTCACACCCAAAACCCCCAAAAAATCTGATTTTTGCAAATCTGTGCAAGATGAGTCCTAAGTAGTCAAAAAAATTACATTTTCTAAAACAAAGTGTCTGTCCGTCTGTGCAAAACTTGCAAGTGGCATATCTCGGAAACTATTTAAACTATCACAACCAAACTTGGTAAGGTGGTATATCCATGAGATCTCATAAATGATCAGTGAATAAATGACAACAGATATTAGTCAAAAAAATAAAAATTTTCAAAAATTTCACTTTTTTCGTAAGTTATTAATATTGAACCTATAATTCTTTGGTGAATGATAAATATCAATGAGACACATACTTTGCAGATTTGGTCAACCTCACTCCAAGGTCAAGGTCACTGAAGCTGTCCAAAGTCGATTCGCATAGGTACTTTAAGTGACCTTGACCATAAATTATGGGAGATATAAAGTCCAACCTTGTTGTATTTAGAGATAATAGATTGATTTTTAATATATTTTACGTTTATGAGTTGATCTTGAAGGCCAAGGTCATTTTAGGCCTTGCGAAAACATTTTTAAAATCCTACAGTGGAATGGCTCTATATTTAACCCATTGAGTTATTTGATCATATAAGAGGTCATGTGAAGGTCAAGGTCAGTGAAGGTCAAGTTTTTGTGTGTGCATAATACAACTTTTGCCGTAGTTTATTTGATTGTACATGAGTATTTGGAGCCACCGGTCAAGGTGAAGAGCATCGAAAGATCAAAGTCAGTATAGTATTACTTTGCATTTTAATGTTTTTTCTTGGCACTCATTTTGATGTTAAATATTGCAAGTTCCAAAAGAGCATGTGAGTCATATGTTCTAGTTTTATTATTCTTGATTTAGAAGTTGACTACTGACACTGTTTAAAGCACTTTCAAAAGGCAGTTGTCTGCAGCAATCTCACTTTGTTGAAATAGACCCTACTCGGGAGAACGAGGAAAAAAACAACTTTGGCTGGCTTGCCCACAAGTTGCGCCAGAGTTGTTTAACATTGGGACGGATATTCTTTGCAAACACAGTTTCTTGCGTACAATTTCTGCTCTTGTCCTCCATCGAACCTTCTGGATCAACAGCAAAGTTGGTTTCATTTGCAATCCTAACTAGCTCCGCTAGTTCGGCCTTACACTGCAAGGCAACCATCATACCCCTTTCCTGAACCAAAGCTTGCAGCTCGGGGTAGCTTTCATAGTGTTCTGAGATTAGATGTTCCCCTGGATAACTCTAGGTAACTAAAAACAAAACAAAAAGACAAGTTACATCCCATTTCCGACTAAGGCCTATTTGTCAAACTATTCTAGGTACATCAATGTTTTATTTTAATGGGTTACCAACAGGAGTTTTTGAAAACGGTGCCAATTCAATTTTGGCTGTTACTTGTGTCTGCTTGCTGGCCACAGGCAGCCTAGTTCTTTGTGTTAATTGAAATGGTACTGTCATTAAAAAAATTAATTTCCCTCCGATGATCATTGAATCATATATATTTTGGGAAATTTGAAAAGGCAAGCAAAATGTGAAAATATCTCCGTTTACTGTCATAACTCATTAAGTCATTTATAATTGATCGAGTTCCAGCAATTTTTTTTTTGCAGGAGGAGACATGTTAACTCTTTTCCAATGATCTGAGCCGCCATGTTTGTGCTATTCCGTTTCGTTCCATTTTTTTGCGCAGTCCAATCCAAGTTTTATTTTAACCAAAGAGAGATAACTCTTTCTACTTTCGTTCTCGATCGACACGCGCGTTTTTTCTTCAAATTGATTCGTTTTTAGAGTGTTTTTTGTGCATTTTACTAAGCATAGTGATGGGCACAATCGACAGTGTGTCAAACTCTGTGCTAATAATCAATATAATTTCAAACTGTAAAGTGTATTTTGATCCTAAATAAATTTTCTTTCTGGTGTGTGAAGCTGATTCAGTGATTGGAATTATTCCTCCAGATTTGTTTTATCACTGTGGTATGTAGAAATATTTTTATTTTATTTTATCATTTCAAAAAGATCAACATGCTTTCAAAACACATATTTCAATAACATAATCAAATTAACATTTTTGTGTTTTTTTTTCTTATTCTTCACTCATTTCCCTTTAATTTGATATGAAATATGTCTATTTAACAACTATTATTGAAAGAACAGTAGCTTAAATGCCTAAGGTACTGAACTTTCTTTCCAGTGCCAGAGAAATGTCTGGCACAAACGTGGAAACATGCCTGGCAGGGAAAGAGTTAAAAAACTTTTTTGTTTTATATTTTAAATAAGGCGTGTAGAAGAAATAGACGGTTGTGTGGATCGTGGATTTTGTGTATAATATATTCTCATTGATATTTTTCCTTTTTGTGTGTGCTAGATGAATGACGATAGTTGACATTTAGTGTTCATGTTGTTTGTACACAAACATAAATCTGGCATGGTGAAGTTTAAATGTGATGCTAAAAAAAATAAAATAAATGGCAGCTTCAGCGTGAGAATAAAAACGAGAGCTTCTGTGTGAGAGGATATAAACGTGAGACATAAATTACTGGTCATGTTCTTGAACTTCATGTACAACTGAGCAGATTTAATAATTACATAGATAGTTTTCAAGATCCCAAGATAAAAATTTTAAAATTGTGTCACCTATGTTCACAGGTAAAGTCAAATGCTACTGCCTCAGTGTAGGAAATTTTGAATGCAACAGAAAATCCGAAAGCACTGTTTAAAGTTTTATGGCAACACCTGATGTTTGTTCTTTTAAATGTGAATATTTTAAAAAAATATTATATTTTACGTGAAGCTGTATTTTTTCTGCATTTTGAAATGCGTTTTTTCCAAAACATTCTGGTAACTTTTTACTAGAGGTACATAAAATAATTCAAAGATATTATAAAGATGATATCAGAGTTGGTTTTAAGCAATTTGAAGCTAGTTAACAAAATGTGACTGGTTATACAGTTATGGCATTAATGCTTCATTTTGGAGAAGGAGAAAAAACTTCATCAACCATAATCATGCGGCAAACATGAAAATATTTGATTTTTTTCCCAACGAAGATTTATATACTGTCGGTTTTTTTTTCTTAGTGCATTTTATTTTGGTGGGAAAAAAGTAAAATTTACCATGCGTTGATATGTTGTTTATACTGCTGCTGTACATTGCTGTGTAATTATGTACAGAGCACCATATGAAATAGGTCATATTTATTCAAAAATTTCTTACTGAAGCTATAAAACATGGTATTATTGTTTAAAATACTTTGAACTTGTGTCATTCTGTGTGACAATGTCTCAGTTGCGCACAGTGTTTTTGCATCTGAAGTTTTGTCTTAATATAAAAGTTGAGAGTTGTGCATTTGTCCTACATCAACTTCATTTCATTCAAAAGGAAACCCAGCCTTCCAATGTGTTCACACTTTTAAAAAAAAATACTATACAGATTCAGCACTTTGACATTCAGTCAATATTCACCTGTGCTTGTAACTATCTGTGAGAAACTTCCAGAAAACGATAATTATTGGCCGTGGTTAAAATGAAGATGAAAATAAAATGAATCGCAGCTTCGGCTTATGCTGTTTTTTTAATGTTATTTTGATGTGAACACTACTAAAACTAAATCAATCAAAAATTGCTTCTAGGCAGTTTTTGTGATGTTTACATAAATGTGTGACAAAATTTGCAAATAATTGAAGGCTTAAAGTTAAAGGTTAGGTTGTTATTATGGGATTTTTTTTGTTTTATTTCTTTCTGTGTTGTAAGGTAGAGTTTGAGAATGTGCACTCACCACTGTGTGTGTGAGTGCACAAGCGTAAGTATATGTTTTAGGGAGACTGTTTCTAGTGTATGGGGAACCCCGGTGTAAATATGTCTCTGGATTTTTGTGGTGTATCTTTATATGGATCTCTATATAAGTGCAAGTGAAAATGTAGAATTTGAAAAATGAAGTCAGCAAGTATATTTTTTAATACATTTTGTGCTGGTTTATTTGTCAAATATAAAATACAGCTGGAACTATTTTCTTAAGGATGGGAAAATAACAGGTGTTCAACAAGTGTAGCTTTTCTTGAATAACTAAATCCCTGTATGGATTTGTTGTTGTAATGGGTGATTATTTGCAGTTAATTTCTATATGAAAGCTAGACATTTAAAATTCTGTCATTCACATAACCCTAGGATTTGGAACTACTTATGCAGGAAATGAATAAAAGTATGTTTATGGGGTAAAATTTGTTTGAGAAAATAAAATACTATTTTTTATGTTTTAAAATACTTTTGGGTTTCACCAGTTTTCTGTTCTGTGCAAGTAGATGCTGTGTTCCCTCTTTAGTGTAAATGCTTTGGGTATCAGTGAAATGTTTTTGTTTTTAATTTTATTTATTTTGCTCTGCCACAGACGCAAAGGGGGATTTAACACTTCCAGATGTCCAAAAGGAGCAAAAATGTCAAAATGTCGCTAATGTCTGTTAAATGTGTTACTTGGAGTTGGAGACTTTTTGTTTGATATGGTTGTTTGTTGAAACGAGGAAGCAATTCTAGTTTGATTACATTGTTGTGATCATCTCATGTTTGAACGTTAGGGTTGTATGTGAGTTGGTGTGCCTTTGTGAAGCCTTTGGGTTTTGTGAATACAGAAGGTAAATGGGCATTGTGTGTAGTATGGAAATTCATTGTCCATGTTAAAGAAACATGTTCTCCAGTGAACATTCAGATTCACTAGGCATGATGAGGCAAGTGTGACATGACTTGAAAGATAGGGAAAACGTTGAGAAAGTATGAATTGCTTTGCATGTAAATATGGATACTGGCAGGTGGAAAGAATAAATCAATTGTGGCGAGTTAAATGTTTTTGGACCTTGGGTTGTTATGCAACCTCTTTTTTCTCTCAGGTCTGTTGTGTACAGAAATGTTTGTACAGCTATAATAAACGTCTATGTCAACAGTTTTGATACATTGTAATCATCGATTATGGACATACTAGTATTTGCGAGCAGTTACACACACACGCACATATATATACTATGAACTTTTCAAATGGGACTTCTTCTAATAATTTGTTTATTGTATACATGTGTACAAAACATGAAACTGTGAATAATGTTGGGTTTTAAGTGTTGTAAATTTGAGCAGGGGTTTTTAGGTTGCAAAGTATGTTTTGTATGTTTTGGTAATTAACTCGATGTGTTTATATTTTCCACTCTGGCGTATAGTGTGTGCTGCAAAAGTTTGAGGATACATACAATGTACAAACCATCAAATATAGTATTAGCGTCAGCAGTTTTGCATGTATGAAATTATACGAGTATTACATGCCAACCTAGCAAATAGGCATATGGTGCATTTTCACATTCTGATCAAATGAACAATCTCAGGCACATTTTCAAGTTTTTTTCAAGAGAGTTAAAAAGTCTTCATGATCTATCAACATTACCTTTTGCCAGTAATGCTTGTATTGTATGAGAGATAAGAGATAAAACAAAATCTGTTCATGTTCTAGTACTTGTACGTGAAAAAGAAAAAAAAATCGTTTACAGAAGCTATAAACATATTACAATACCAATACTACATAATCAGCTGTTTTGACAGTGTTAAGTATCGGGATTGGAGTGTAGTAAGTTTATTTATAATTGCTTTAAAATTCTATCACCGTTAGGAGGGTGGCAGACTTCATCTTGCCAGTCAAGAATTCTATTTAGTATTATGTTGGTAAAAACTATTACTTTTGTTTTGCAAGCTAGGATACACTTGTAATTCAGTTTACATAGGATATGATCGCACATGGACAAGACAGATCTTTGTGAAATCTGCAGCATTAGTATTGCAATTAGTTTGTAGCATTCCTGTTAACATATTTTATTTTATTTGATTTGTTTAGTTAGAAGTGATTATGTGTTGATCAGTGCCTTGTCTTACATGCTGACAAAATTCACTAGCAGAAGCTTGTTAAATGTTTCAGCTAGTTGGTCAGCAAAGTAGAGTCTTGAATTATGAAATAACGTGGTTTTTATTGTGTTATGGTTATGATGATTGCATCCAGCTTGTGCAATAGTTACCATAACAGTTACCTATATATATATAAATATACAAATATATATCCAGTTTTCAGTCATTACAGTACACCTATATGTACATCACATTACTGTCATGTATCTCGACTTTTGTTATTATTATTATGATTAATATGTACACAATAAAGCGAATGAATCGCAAAACTGCCTTGTGATTTGTATGGTCTGGAGGGGTTGTTCGTCTTCGTTTGTTTTGAGGAGAGATTTGTTTATCAATCTGATTTGGGGAATTTGTATTTTTGGCAGCTGTAGCTTATCAGGAGCCAACTCAAGTTCCTCATCTCCGAACTTACAAGGTATCGACATCAACACAACGCACAGCCCAATAGGTAACAGGCCTAGTCAGGCGTTTAGCCAGTTTCTGCTCTTCTTTGCATATAGGTCAGTCTGCAATGGACAGGCGAAGGTTTCACGCTCCAACTGTGTGTGGTGGGGCCAAGTGATACGCTGCTTGTTGCAGTACCATTGTTACAGGCTGGTCAGAGTGTTGGTTCAAAAGCTGTGAGGGCGATTGGGCTTTGTTTACCATTCATTAAATGTTACTGCAATTAATATTTGAACAGGAGGCATACCCATCATTAACATTACAGGTGTTATTTTTCAGTACTGGGAAATACCGTACTAATACAAAAAGTTTTGACCTGACAAATTATGGGTAGAGTAACTTAAAATTACAGCGGCTAGTTAATCAGTCATGTGGCCATGGCAGGGCAACATGAATACCAAATAGCTGACATATGGGGTAATTTGGGGAAGGGAAGGAGAGGGGGGGAGGGGAGGAGGGTGTGTGTTTGATGTGAATACCATCCCTGTAGTCAAGTCAGAAATAATAATTTATTTTTATTTATTTGTTTATACTATAGGGTCCAGTGAACCTTTAGCAGTCATAGCTGGACACAGAAATAATTCTCACATTGAAAGAGAAGATAGGAAGCTCTTCACAGCAAGGATAAAACCTTACAGAAAATTAAAAAAAAATAAAACAGCAAAATGAAAAAGAGTCATCAAAACAGCTTTATTAAAAAAACAACAGCGGAGTTCGTTATGTACAGTACACATTATGACAGTTTTAACATTGTAGTGAACAAGGTAACAAGCATTTGCAAGTTACCATAACTTTGGAATAAGAAATAAAAACATTTCAGACGGCATTTTACATCTACTCACATGCACACAGTAATTGTAACTGAAATGGAAGAATGCGATATAGTTGTTTAAGTTTATGTACGTCTTCTTTGTAACGTGTAAACCCAACCCTGAGCAGTCTACATAATGCACACTCACTTTTGCAGCCCAATTGTCATTATTGTAAATTGATAAAATAAATAGCATAACAGAACATGGCATATGAAACAGAAGTGAAAGGCTACAGACAAGAGTAAATGCACTTGAAACTTTATACACATACACCGTGGTCAATATATTACTCTGATAAAAAACAACACTATTTTGCATTACAAGTGTTTATGAGCAGAAAACAAAATAACATGAACAGAAACTAAATGCTACTTGTATAATAATCATAAAATACTTGTGTGATAATCGTAAAATAGAACAAAAAGGAGTGATGTTTGCATGGAGACAATTGACATTTTTCGTCACACTATTGTACGACAACTTATCTCGTCATAAGCCGTCAAGGGATTAAAACTATGTATAATATTTCAATATTATATGATTTTTTTGGGGGGGGGGGTAATAACTGACCTGATAGAGGCCACGTCTACAAAGAGTTAAATGTCTCTGTGCTATATAGCAAAACCCCCGTCAAGTGCGTGCAACTGTCCAATGAAAAAAAAAAAATCTGTCAAGTTAACAAAATCATTGAGAATGACATGACGTTGAAAAAATTTAAACATAAAATAAAAATTCATGGACATCCAAATTCTCAGTGATTTTTGTTTTCCATCTTGGGAAATGAGCTGATTGTGTTCATGCAAACACCACTCAAAGCTCCTTGTCACGTTCTTTTGTGAAATATGGCACTTTTTAAGGCCATTTTATTGTATTTCCTGGATGGAAATACTGGAAAATGTATAGCTATATTTTGAGGAAAAAAAGTTTTGTTTATTTTAGTATGAACAGGTTAAAAAAAAGTGCAAATTGCCTTTCCATTTGTTCTGGATGTTGCTTTCATTAAATGTCTCACCACGATTGACAATTCTAGAAGCACACGACATTTTCAAAAAAAAGTTAATGAAGCGTGTTCATCACAGAAGAAGCGGCTTAGTCAAACACACAAAATTTCAATCACAGTTCTACAATGTCTCCGTTGATGTTAACAGACTTAGTGCATAGACTAAAAGAGAAACTCAGAGAATAGCATACGCGGGCGGTGCACCTTTCTTTCAGTAGGTCAACAATACGTGCGAAATGTACAGCATAAGAGGCGCCCGCTAAAGTTGTAGCCTATAGCAGTGAAGCAGTATTAGCGGGCGGCGCACCTCTCTGTCAATAAGACGACATGAAAATGGGTATTGGTACTCGGGAAAAAAAAATTCTCTGGATTTTTTTTCTCTCGGAATTTTTTTAATTCTTACTCGGAAAATCGTGGATCAGTGGAGAGTTCTGCAGCCTGTATATATCTTGAAATCTCAAAACATGCACATTTCAGTGATGTTAGTTTCACATGCAGGTTTGTCGGTGCTACTTTTTGTTAAAAATGATTGTAGCGATTTGTTCAATATTATGTTATTCAAAAAATAAAAATACTGATTTCAATTTCAACTTTATTATTGTGTTTGATGCACACTCGATTGAAAACTAAATGAATGGCCAAACAAAGCACTGAATTAAGGGAAGCAACCATGTAGGGATGAATGATCCAACTACAGCTTGAAACATTTGGTTGCTTCCCTTTGACCATTCATCTGCTGTTGAAAATTCTTGGAAGTGCCACTCGTGTTTAAAAGTGAAGCCGAGTGCCAAGGGGCACTCACGTCGTCAAAGAGTTAAAAATGCGCATAGAAAACAAACAATTTACAGCAGCACTGACAATTTGGCTGACTGAAATCATCAACCACACAAAATGAAACACCACTTAGCAGGTCCAAATACATTACATTATCATAGTCACATCAACACAAATACTTCACATAAACAGTCGCATGTTGTATTTCTAGGTAAAGCAAGTTGATTAAAAACAAGCATTTATATGCACATTGCCTTTCAGCATGATTAAACTGTCAATATTTAAGGGCCAAAACCAAAAACATAAATGGAAATAATGAGCAAAAACACTACTACCCGGAATACGAACACATACATTGTACATGCGCTTATGCATTTCATATACAATCTTATATATTGTGTCAACTGCATACTGTCCTCCGAAGAACTTGTTATTTCATTGGTTCAGCAGATAACAAAATTTTTTAAAAACAAATGCTGCAATAAAACCCTCTTCTCATCTGCCTCATTGAAAACCTCAACAAGCATTTTAGTTTTCAGTTACAAAAGATTTGTAAGATTCAAGAAGAACAGATGCTTAACACATTGAGGGCTTGAACTCTTGTTCAAAACAAAACAAAACGTCCAAATGGCTCTAGCTAACCCGCCACTTCTCCACTATAAAGTGATAGGGATTTGGCAGTCCCGATCAGCTACTAATGGAGAGCTGTTGTTCCACAATTCGTGGAAGATTTTCGGCTTCCATTCCTTCATCGTTGCTATTAATGGAGAGCTGTTCTTCTACAATTCTTGGAAGATGTTCTGCTTCTGTTTCTTCGTCGCTTGCTTGTGCCACAGCTTCTGCCCAGCTCAACTGATAGAAATAAAAGAAAGAAAAAAAAAGAATTACTATAGGAATTTTGGATTAGTTTGAATACAGAATGATTTCATAAACAATTAAAATTATTATTTTACTTTTCCGAATGACAAAAAAAACCAAAAAACAAATTACGACATGAACAAGCCATTTAGAATTATGGTAATGTTTACTAACTAAATAACCCCTTGGGGTCATGAGCAATCTTGCCACTGTAGATTGTTCAAACCTATAAAGGGAACAGTGAAAGCCACAGTTGAAAACCTGTCTTTCCTTTATAGGCAAGACGCTTCACTGCGGCAACAGTACCCCCGTTGGAGTGCCGGGGGTTTTCAGTATAAATAGTATCCCCACTTTATGGAAATTTAGTGCTTTAAATTCCCACTGTCGCTGTCTTCCTCATTTACTCTTTCCTATTCTTGCTCTGTCCTTCACTCTGCTATACTATCTTCTTCTTCGCTAGATCAATGACCTACCTTTTTTCTTGAAAACTCTTCCTGGACAAGACTCCTTGTTTGTGTATGAGGTCTGTTGGATCAGCTTGGGAGTGTTGGACGCTTTCTGCCGGGTGGTCACTAGGGCTTCCTATGAATGTACTATTTAGCACTATAGGCATTTTATATGTATGTGTTTGGTTGATGATTTATAATGATGTTTGTATTCTATTTTGTTTTTGTAACCGGGGTGTTCGCGTAGTTGAGGTCAACCCTCAGCCGTCCCCCGCGTGGGATGTCTTTATTGTAAAGTGACTGGCCGGTGGAGGGCATTCAATTTTCCCACTGGGGTTGTTTCAGCAGATCTTTTATGCGGATCGGGGGTTGTCCGGTCCTGATTTGGCTCGGAAGAGTCCGCTGGACCTAAAGCAACAATAAATCAATCAATCAACTAACTAAATATAGTCTCCAGTTCATAAAAGTCTTGATTTGATCAAAGTGGCCAGTGATTAAAAAAAAAATTTCAACAAAGATTTTTATTTAATGAAGCAAATCTTACTGTGCCGCTGTGCGCAGGTACTGAGAATCCCGTGGCCTTCGTGTTGGGAAGAGCTGGAAAATCACTTGATAGAACATTGGCATGCCTGTCTTCTTCACAATCTTCAAAGATGGAACTGAAGCTGGAATCTGGCGTGGAATAGCCAAGGTCCGAGGGGGAACTCGCTGTGCTGCTAGACGAGGCAGAGCTGTGCAAAATAAAGCAAGGTCTTAATTAATAAAATGCAGTAAGCTAATCATGCAATAAATAGTTTTGAGATGGTCCAACAAAATTACAAAATAAACATATTTCCTTGTGTTTTACAAGGACGATAAAGATTCTGATATTTATATATATCATTTGTAAAGTATGAAAAGGAGAAGAGTGTCAACTCAACTCTGCAATAACTTTTTTATTTTAAATATAAACAATTATTTTACTGAATATTCTGGCCTTTCTATTTTTGGCAACACATGACTGCATCACTGTCATTGAACTATTTAGAAAATTATCAAAGTTGCAAAGAAGCACATTCCTATCCTTTAACTCGAAAGTTGTTGGGGCACCACAGATTGTTTACCAGTGTACTCCATCTTTCTCTGTCCTCAGCAACCCTCATGGCTTCGCTCAGTGTCAAGCCAGTCCATTCTCAAACGTTGTCTGCCCATCTCTTTTCCTGTCTTCCTCTTCTTCTGCTTCCTTGCACTGTGCCTTGCAAAATGGTATTTGCAGGTCCTGATGCTCAGATGACGTGGCCATACCATCGGAGTTTCTGTTTCTTCATCACAGAGCATGTTATCGTGTTGTTCAATGCCTTGTGTGATGGTCTGTCAGACTTCGGCATTGGTGAAATGCCCAGAAGCCTTCTGCAGCACCTCATCTCCATGCTTTGTATTCTTTGTTGTAGGTCTACAGTGAGGGTCCATGTTTCGCAAGTGTACAGGAAGATGGAGATGACAATGGAGCCTTAACTTGGAATGTAGACTGATGGTCCTTTCTTTCCAAATGGGCTTCAACCGTATCAGGGCAGCAGTTGTTTGTGCAATCCTGAAGAGGATTTCCTGTCGGGGCCCATTGTCTGATACAATGGCTCCTAAATATTTGAAGCTATGCACTATGTCGAGGGATTGTTCAAGTTCTTGTTCCTCTCCAGACAATCCATCAATGTCATCCTCAAAAACGAAGGTTAGAAATTGCTCTACCCTTTATGCTGACTGTGCCTTCGTGATCTGCAAGGGTCTATGACATGATGCGCTCCAGGAAGATGTTGAGTGTTGGAGAGAGTAGCCATCCTTGACGCACGCTGATTGTTGTTCTGAACCAATTCCCGATGGCGCTGTTGTGGAGGACTGCACTGTAAGCCTTGTCATACACGCTTTTGATGACTTCAATAATGTTAAGGCTGATGTTGTACATTCTCATGGTTGCCCACAGAGCTGCATGCCAGACTCGGTCAACTTTCAACACACTTTCTTGAAAGAAAAAAGCACATTGCTTACACAGAAAAGAAGCTGCTGAACACTTACCCTGACCTTTGTCTCGGAGTTCTGGGCGAATTGCGAGTTCTGCGTGAATTGAAAGTCACACTTGGTTTGAATGCTAGATTCAGTTTTCTGGGACTCCTCCTGGGGGTTGAGCAGTGCTGTCCATCGCTGGGGATCTGTGGTTCATCATCCCACTGATGGAGAGATTTGCGCCAAGACTGAATCTGTAGGTCCCACAAACGTCTGCTGCACTCTGCGTTTTTGTTGGGTGTATGTGGCAAATGCTGCCCACGCGTATCTCTGTAAATTTTACAAGATTTCAATTTTGACACGGTTCTTGCAATTTTTGACAATGAAAAGGAAGCACAAGACAATATGCTATAGTAACTCTTGCAATCAGGGGAGAGCAGTGGGCTAAAGGGTCGACACAACATCAAAACAATTGCAAGATGGAATGTTAAGTGATAACATTGAGGCCCGTACAAGCAATGGTTCCAGGCCTGTTGACAGCCTGCAGTGCCAACACAAAAAAATGAGGTGACCCTCAAAAACAGTCCATTCACTGGTGTACTCAAACAGGCAAAACTAACTGAAGTACCGAATATAAAGTGACAACATTGTATGCAACCTGTACAGGCAGTGAAATTTAAAAAATATAAATAAATAAATAAATAAATAAATAAATAATATATATAATTATATATATATATAATTATATACTCTTATACGCACCGGAATGTGTCAACATTTTACTTTGTGACGGAAAGAGCGCTATTTAAGGGGAAGGGTTAGGGTAAGGGTTAGTTGCAGTTCTATCACTAGCCCTTGCCCTAACCCTTTCCGTCCCAAAAACCCATCTGCCTTCTTGGATTCTTAAATTGTATGAAACCAAGTGAGGACGCTATCCGGCGTCAATAAACGGTTCGAAAATATTCCCAAACGGTTGGTAAAAGTCCCCTGACCTAGATACAACTAAGTGTGACCTACTTCGTCGCCTAGAGGGGACGAAAGTTACTTTTTTCTCAAGTTTCTTTAAGTACTTCGGGGCCTCCCGTTATCTGTCAACTTGCGATGTTGACACTTTCCGGGAGGCCGTTGCACAACTGCCGTTGTACTAACGGTTGTGCAGGTTGACACATTCCGGTAAATATGAGACTATATATATATAGCGACAGAATTAGCAGCAGCGAAACTTGTAAACAGTTGTTCAACATTTGCAATCAGCTAAGGGGTAAAAGCAATGCAACATCACTCCCATCCACGCATCCACCATGTCAGCTACCAGATGTATTTTGTAATTATTTCACACAGAAAGTGGCTGACATAAGGGACGCTCTTGACAGCCATGAGATCCCACTCATTAACCCATTCTCACCTTCCCTCACTACTGCAAAAATGGAAGTTTTTCAACCAGTAACAGAGCAGGAAGTCAAGAAAGTCATCTTAAGCTCAAAACCAACATCTTGCTCTCTTGACCCCATTCCTACCCCCATGTTGATAGAGAATCTTGACCCTCTACTCCCGACCATTACCCACATTATCAACGAGAGTCTGTCCTCTGGTGTTGTTCCGTCTGTGCTCAAAACGGCAGTCATCAAACCCCTCCTTAAAAAGCCAAGTTTAGACAAAAATAATCTAAAGAACTATAGACCTGTTTCAAACCTCTCCTGCCTGTCCAAAGTCATAGAAAAAATTGTTCTCAAACAACTGTTTGCCTACCTATATGATAACGCTTTACTTTGCCCCAACCAGTCTGCCTACCGACCCTTCCACAGCACTGAGACAGCCCTCCTAAAGGTAACCAACGATCTGTTGCTGGCCTTAGATAATGGTAACGTCTCCGTTCTCACCTTACTAGACCTCTCAGCCGCTTTTGACACAGTCGACCACCACATTCTCTTTAACACTATTCAACACTACTTTGGAATCTCCGGCTCGGTCCTGGCTTGGTTCCACTCATATCTTTCCGACAGATCACAAGCAGTCACTGTCGATGGCTGTTTCTCCAGCACAGCAGACTTGGTGTGCGGCGTGCCTCAGGGTTCCGTTTTAGGGCCGGTGTTATTCACTCTGTACACCAAGCCACTGCTTCTCCTGCTTAGAAGGCATGCTGTTGAGAGTCAGTCATTTGCAGACGACACACAACTTTATAAATCCACAGCCCCCTCTCTCATTAATTCCACTGTTCAGACTTTGGAGAACTGCATCACAGACATTAAGTCATGGATGACACGCAACAAGCTTAAGCTTAATGACGATAAAACCGAAGCCCTCCTCATTCACAAGCACAACACCTCCTCCTCACTCCCACCTCTCCCAACATCGCTTACGGTAGGGACAACAAACATTCAGTTCTCATCCTCAGCAAGAAATCTCAGCTACATTCTCTCCGATGACCTGTCCCTCAACAACCACATCTCCAACATCTGTCGCTCTGCATACACGGCCATACGCCAAATCAGCTCCTTTCGCCACTATCTTACGCTCACTGCCACCAAAACCCTAGTCTGCGCTCTCGTCCTTTCTCGTCTTGACTATTGCAACTCTCTCCTCGCTGGCTCCCCAAAACACATCATTGACAAGCTACAAAAGGTTCAGAACTCAGCAGCTAGACTAGTATTCCGAGCTAAGAAACGCGATCACATCACACCTCTACTACATTCCCTTCACTGGCTTCCTGTGCAAGCACGCATAGAGTACAAACTCTCTGTTCTCTGTCACAACTTCTTCACAGATTCTTGTCCCTCCTACCTTGCTGATCTACTGTCTGTCTACTCCCCTTCACGCACTTTAAGATCTTCTGCTGACACTCGCACACTCAAGGTTCCCGTCACCCGCACTAAGACATACGGCCAACGTGCATTCGCTTACTCCGCACCTAAGCAGTGGAACTCCCTTCCCTCCCATATCCGCAACATACAATCAACACAAGCATTCAAAAAGGCCCTCAAAACCCACCTCTTCAAACTTCACTATTCAGAATGATCTGTATCCCGCTGCCATTCTCTCCTCTTTGTCTCTGTCTGATCCGTAAGTGTATACACGGATGTACATATTTATATCGTTTTTCCTCCTGGGCCTAACCGGGCATATAAATAGCTGTGAATATGTTTTTGCTATTCTATTTGTCTTTTCTGTCATTTGTGTACATAGTTGTAAATTGTAATTTGTGTACATAAGTGTAAATAATTTGTACCCTTACTGTTCTGTCTTTTGGTGTATTGTAGCGAAAGCGAGGTTTATCGAGTGCATGTACTTATATGTAATGACTATGTAAAGCGTGTTGAGTCTGGTCATAGGCTGGAGTATCCGCTATATAAAAATCCGTTATTATATATATATATATATATATATATATATATATATATATATATATATATATATAAATAAAATTTTAAAAAATAATAAAAATTACCCTGAGACACTGCACCTTTACTCCTTTGGATGGAGTATAAACTGAGGTCTAGTCTAGGCACACACGCATCCCATCGCACTGACTTTAAAAGAGCCCGATACTCATGTCCTTTAGTCTTTACTCATATTAGGGCTGGTTAAACGATTATCTATGGTGCCCCAACGACCTTCGAGTTATGGGATAGGATAGGATAGGATAGGGCGAGTGCTAGCAAGCACTAGGTCCCTTCTCCATCCAACCCTGGTGGCCCATGATTGTGCTCAGTCAGCTGGACATATCAGGATATGTGCCCAAAGATTGCAAGTGGGCGCCTTGAGTTATATCCTGTACTGGCCTGTGCCTTAAGCATCTCTGGGGCTGGAAAAGCTCTATAGAAGAATAATAAAATAAATAAATAAACCAGTCTGCAGAGCTGCCAACTGCTATTGTTGGTCGGGAGTAACAAAAAGGCAACTTGGGAGTAGCAAAATGGCGTTTGGGAGTAGCATTTCAACAAAATGTTAACCCTCAACAAGTTGAAATGAAAATGGTAAAAATCTGCACACTCTGACACGGTCTAAAACCATGAAGAACTAAGATGGCGGTCAAGCGTTTCCGGTAATTTTGTACTGTGCTTTCCGATTGGCTAACACAGACGCAGTGTGCGTGCGTGCGGCAGATACAAAACGGTCACACGGCGACTTGCTGTTGCTGTGCGAGTTTTACACAGCCACTTTCTTGTCAAAAAGTGGTACGCTAGACAAAATTTGACCGGGCGTAGCAAATCGAGACGGGCGTAACAGCGTAGCCAAGTCAACTCTAGCGTTGCAAACTACGCCCAAAGCGTAGCACTTGGCAGCTCTGAGTCTGTGATGCGAAGGGCTAGGCCTACGACTTTTTAAATGTTTCTAATATTGTACTGTGGTTGGGGTCTTGATCTGACGGCAGGTTTAGCAAATTCTTTTTACGCTATTAGTAAAACAACAAAATTAAGCTGCGCATGTGCGTATGTAAATGAATTACTGAAGGCGGGTGCCGGCTCAAGCTCATGCTTGTGGATATGCGGGTGTGCGGATGTGCGTACAAGAGCCTGTATGTGCTTGGCACGTGCAATCAATGGAGTTTTGGGTTGTGGCTTTGCATGTTGTTAAATTTGGTTTGCCTTCATTTGTATATTGTACATACAATTACACCAATATGTCTTTCGTTATTTTTATTTTTATTTTTTTTAACTTTTAATTAGTTATCACTTTGTAAATGTACTGATGTTACTCACATCTTCCGCTTTTTGGGAATAAATTGTCGACTTGACTTGTCTTGAATTATATTTTAAAATTCACCATCATTACAAAAAAACAACAACAAAACAAAAAACTATGCAGTTCAATGTGATCTTCTTAATAAATTCTGTAATATACATGTAATTTTCCCATGTTTTTTGTGGAATAAAGATTTCTTGACTATGACTATGTAAAGCAACCAACTAGCGAGTCAAATCACATCCTATAATTCCTCAATGTTTACAGGTGGATACATTTCTCATGGGTCCGCTACTTACTTTGGCACTTGCTCAACATAGTTTTTGTATCCCTCAGTGTTCTTGCCATAATCGATGTCCTTTTGACGTCTGGCTAACTGTGTTTCTGTCAGCGGCTCTTTTACCCTGTCACAACAATCACCTCAATTATTATTAAGTCTGGTGCAATTTTTGTTTTACACCATGATCACATAAGAGTTTATTATTCCATATTACAGCAGTGAAAGCTTTCCAATATGTTCATAGCTCGTTTCCAGCCATTGTATAGCTTTATAACCTTGGGATGTTTCATTCAGCCGTCATTTTGTTACAATGACGCTATATTAGTAGACCTACATTGTAATTGGGGAAGATTGTAGCTTATGCAGTCAGTGGTAAAAAATACTCTTAGACTAGAGTGAATTAAGCATAGTACATGTTTCTTTCCGTACTTCGATATAACTTTATTTACTGCAACTACACACTATATAAATTCTTACTACTTTAACCACATAAATTACAACAAATTTAAGAAATAAATAAGAATAGAAGATCTAACTCTACCCAAGGACAAAATGTGCATACAATTATAAAATACAATGAGAACTATAATAATAAATATAATGAGAACTGTAATAAAAAGTAAACAACATCAATAAGACACAATTACAAAGTGTAGTGTACAGCAATTAGGCAAAAACTATAATTAGGTTCAATGTAACAAATATGCGTAGGAACATTTGTTGAACTTTGAAGTAGTACTAAATGTTACACATAATTTAACCTTATATGTTGATTGGTTCTAGTGAAAATACTGTCATCGTATTCTGATTGGTTCTGGTGAAAATACCGCCATGTTATATCAATTTGTCCACAAACACACAGCACCCAATCTAACACAATGGTACAAGTTATAAAGCAACACACACACACACCATGCACAATTATAATAATCATCAAGCGAATGATACAAACTGTAGGTCCTCTACCAACGACCATAAGTAGCTTACGGAGCTTCTTTCTGTGGAGAAGAGCCGTTGGAAGGAGAAGCGTCAACACCCTCATCATCCACGAATGCTTCATCCTCGTCCTCCTCTGCCTCCCACAAACACTTCCTTGCTCTGGTGAAGTAAAATGGCAATGTGCACTGTTTTAGTACTTAGTAATAACCATCAACATTGATTGAACCCAAAATGGGTAAAACTTTTAAGTCTGAGGCAAATTGACTCATGCAAATTAAAAAAAAGACATTTTATTTCCACATTGTTATTTATTGTTTTGAAAGTTACAAGCATAATAAAATTCGGAATCATAAATGTGTTAAAATGAATTTCAGTGCAACAGAAAGAAAACAAAATGGCAAGAGGTTAAAATGTATTACCAGACATGCACACACACACACAGAGCTGAAAAAGTCAGCATTTTTACACAAATGACAAAAAAGACAGAAATAGAATAGCAAAAACCTATTCACAGCTATTTATATGCCCGGTTAGGCCCAGGAGGAAAAACAGGTTTAGTATCGGTATAGTAAAAATAATTTAAAAAAAAAAAAAAAAGGTTTATCCATCCGTGAGATAAAGCAATTTAAAAAGTCGTTTTGAACAAAAAAGTGATATTTGGAGCGAAAGACGAACTGGCTAACAAATGGGCTGCCACAGAATAATTGGCTACGAGTTAAAGTATCTGTCTACCAAAAATCATCAAAACTGGTCCCTTTTTTAAAATGTAGAGATATAGAACAAAATGTGTTAAGCAAAAAACTGCTCTCAGTAATCTTGATCTTTAAGGTAAAAAAAAAATACAAAGGTACAAGAAGCTGATCACTTGGTAATATTCCAAAGAAGTTCAAAACCGAGCCTAAACATTCTTGAAACCTGTAACCCAAGACTGTGCAGCGATACTTGCACATATTTGTTTAGCTTTCTGTTAAAACACCCAACCAAGTGTGGTTTTATATGGTGCATATAAACATCCACATGCCAAGTCATGCTAAAAGCATGCAAGTAACTCAAAACAATGAACAATATTAACTGCTGTAAAAAGATACCTGAAGGAACTACGGATTTCTCCATTTCTCTGTTCAGGGTCTGGAGCTCGCTGGGAAGAGCCAGGATTCTCTTTATCAGCAGGCTCTGAAGCTGCTTTGGGTGAACTGTAAAGAAGACACGAAATCTGATAAAGAAAATGCCACATCTATCAAAAAGCCCTTGTTCAAAACTTCCAAAGATAGAGAGTATGCTGTGGGCAGTACTCAAAACAAATCAACTGAAGAAGAACCGAACAGTTGAAAGTGAACAGTACAGATCGTGTACCTTCAGAAGGATTCAGTTATAAGAAGAGTCTAGCCAGGATAAGGATGCATGCAGTACATCACTTCTGAATGAACATTTGAAGTATAAATTATGTCTACATCCAGCATTGGCGATGATGGTAGACAGGATCTCTGTTATCTTATCTCAAAAACAGATATAATATACATTTGATGATCTACATGATGTAATCCAATTTTCTACATTGTCTATATACGAGATCCATGAACTGTACACAAGTTTTGTGTGCATAAGCTGTCGGCATTCATTTACTCGAACCACTGTGAACTGCTGTCTTTAACTGTTATTATATTTTATACTGTTTCTTCACCGTTTTATTGGACCTATCACTAGTAATTTTAGGCCTATCTGAATGAAATCTTAAATTTTGGCTTAATTTTAATTAGTGTCATAAACTTACATATTCAAATGTTAAAATTCCCTTTTGAGTCATGCCTTAATTTGCTAGGATGCTATTTACATTTACATTACTATACATATTTAATTGTGGCAATAATTTTATTTCTTAATAGTTTGATTGCTGGGACATCTAAAAATATTGATCATGTGAATCAATGTTGATGCTATATTTGATGTTTTATTAATTTTCTATTATATTGTCCTCGTCATGTTTCGTGCTTATGTCAAATTTCCTAGTGTAAAAATAGAGATAATAAATGATCTTATATTATGTTCAGAATCCAGACCTTTGTGGTTTACGAGGTGTGATATATGCTGTGCGCGGCCTTCCCCGACCTCTGCTGGGTCGATCTGCAGTTGCTGACATTGGACTTGAATGAAATGGAGCTTTTGCCCTAGGATTGCATCTGTAAGTGTAAATCCAAACATCTGGCAAATTCAAATTGTAATTCGTAAAAATGGCAAGCTGAACATTCAAGAAGGTATAGTCCATTCAATAAAAAATTCACTTAGACAACTCTATAGATACTTCCAAGATTAAAAAATAAAAAAGCAGCCATTCACCTTTTTCCAGGACAGTGCTTTGATACACTTTCTTGCTGTAAAATTCCTAGTCTATAAATTACAACCAAATACTTTTTTAAAAACTTGATTGGAGTCTATATGTGAATAAGCTGTATTCTAAAACAATCTGCAGTGAATGCAGGCAAATTGTAAATTCTGGCAATTAAATTCTCACAAAATTCTGAGATTACTTACCTTCTATTAGTGTTGCTGTTGTTAGCATTGTCAGCTGTTGTTGGTGCTGCCCCAAACTTTGTAACCAGGCATGGCGCAAAGCTGCAGAGTAACATTTACATTTTAACATGCACTTTATGCAACTGCTAAAGATCTATAAAACTTAACGTTAATGAGAAACTAATGTGTACATACACCAAAAGAATACCAATTTAGACAAAAACCAGACAAAACATCTTGGGGTTTTGTGGTCTTTTGGTTTATAGCTATTTGCTTCTCATTGATTATAGTACCTTTTAAATGCTAGCAGTTCAGTTTTATTCGTGCCATCCTTCCATCCATCCATCCAAGCTTAAGGGTTGCATCATACATATGCCTCAGCTGTGTATCTAATTCCTGACACATCTCACATCCGACACCGCAATGGACTAGATAGAGGGAGAAATTAGAATATTACATTTTATTATTGGAATTATTATTTTCAAAACAGCTTTTACTTGCATCAAAAGTTGGCATACTGTTGTTATAATCTGCCCAGCAACAACTTGAGAAGCAATTATCATGAATTATAATGCGCCTAACTTGACTTTTTTGCATTATTTAAAAATCAGACTTGACCGAGATTGATTATCTTTATTATGCAAATACTTTACCTACAGCTCAGTCTTTCAGGTCAGTTCTAGTTACATTTTCACTTTCTCAAAGACCAAGGTTGCCGAGGCCCATTGTTTTTTGAACATGTTTTGCACTGCTATCTCAAAATTTCTCAAAACAAATTTTGTTAATTTTTAGCTTGCAGACAGTTCAAATAGTAGCCAATCTTCCATGTCATTTTAAAGAATAAAATTGAGAACAGCTCCTCAAAATTAACACGTTTGAAAATGTTGGTGTGTCTGAAAGTACATTTGTACAGCTTGCTTTAAAAAAAAACAAAAAAACTCTTGCTTTTCATGAATAAAATGTGTTCTGACATATATTATACTTTACCAAAAACTGTCGTAGTGTACATAGTTTGCTATCTGCGATATACCCCTTGAAAAATAAGGAAAATTGTATACTTACTTTGCAAGTGTTGGCACAGGTCTGGTAGACCTACTGAAGAAACAAAAGAAAATCATATTAAAAATAACAGAGTTTGTTTATGTTGCCATTAAAATATATTTATATATATAATTTTTTTGTTTGTTGTTGTTGAGATTTTATTGTCTCTGTTTAATCAGGAAATTCTTGGCCGCCTTCCTGGGTCAGGCGTATTTGCAGCCTGTGAGGGAGTAATTTTGTGTAACCAGAAAACCCCCCAGAGACGTTGCCAGAGTCAAATGTAAATAATATTTGGAGAAACATAATGCCCAGAACTGGGATTGATCCCATACCTGTCAGGCGCCATTGGTTTCTAGTCTGTGAACAAAATAAAATAAAATAAACAGACATATTGTTTACAACTCCGTTTGTCCATTGTACTTTGTATTAAACATTTCTGCAATAATTTACATTATGAATTTAAGCAGACTTTATATATCTATGGGTAGTAATAATTTATCTGTATTACAACTTAAAACTCCCTGTTCATAGGCATCTTTCACTCTTTGTTCATAGCCTCCCCAAAAATAAATGATCCGATTTGTCTTTGAGGAAAATTACTCCAAGGAGATTTACTGCAGACTGAATGTTACTAGTCATGTAGAAGCTGATTTAAAAATACAGGTTCCAATACAAAGACTACGTATTTTGATGGGCAGGTAAACCAATTATCATTCAATGTCTAATCTGTGCACGCACTCCATCATGCGAACTTGTTAACATCCTGACATTCATGCCATTAGACAGGCGAATGCCATAAATTTAAAAATACTCGAAAGGTAAAGCTCATATGATCTATTATCTCTAAATACAACAAGTTTGGACTTTACATCTCATAGTTTAAGGTCAAGGTCACCTCAAAGTACCTATAGGAACAACTCCAGTGACTTTGACTGTGACTTAGGTCGATCAAATTTGCATACTAACAGAATGGGTTTCAATATTAATAGGTAGTCAAAAGCCATTTTTAAAAAATGATTTCCTCATCACAAAACTGACATAGATTTAAAGAGCTTTTTATTCTGAACACAGTGGTATATTTTTTTCCCCCATAGGACAAATAGGTAAAAAGTTATTAATGTTTGAAAATGCCGAATGTTGGTGTTTTTTTGGCAACGTTTTGGAATTGAAGAAATTGACAACTTTGGAGTCTCAAAGTGAAGCCAATATTGATACCAGAAAGCTGATTTTTGACAGGTAACCCCTTCATATGTTATACTCCAAGCCCAATTTTCTTCAGGCCTATCCCATGTAATGTTCAGCCGTTTTGGTGCTTCAAAGTTGGGAAATCATCAAATTCGCAGTGCGTGCCGGCAAAGTATAGGCCTACTGGTGTGCTACTACGCTCAGCACTCGTGTCGCAGAATAGGCCTACGAGTCGGCCTTGGCCGGAAAAAAACCCGAACACCGTTTGGGTACACTTTTCTACGGCAAAGCGCTCCGCGATACAGTAATGCACAAATTAATAAATACCCTAGTTTTATAAAGGAAAGTCTGCTCTTTATTTCTTGCTAAGTTTTAAACTTCTAGTTAAAATCAAACTTACATCAAAACCGCTTTATCCACTTTGTTCGGCTCGTAACAAAACTTTTACACACGAGAGCCCCACAATACTTATATGTAAATGAAGCTAAGTATACGAACTTTTCATTGGTTCTTATTTTTAGGCCATCCAATGAAGTATCGCAAAGCGCTTAGACTTTGAAACGAGCCACCTCTCAGCAAACGACGATGACAACTTTTTCGCAGCGGCATTCAGCGTTCGGATAGGGGCGTATTCAAAAGCTGTTTTCTCGGAATCTTTCGCATATAAAGATAAAGCTTTCAATTTTTATTTGAATACAGCCACTGTTCGTTTTGATGCAGTTTTACATTAATAATAAGTGTTGAAAGTGAAGTGAAAACTGAGTCAAAACTGCCGACTGGACAAGAGCCAATGAAGGGCTTGGAGTACCTAATATTAATATAGGTACTCCAACGCCTTCATTGGCTCTTGTCCGCTCGGCAGTTTTGACTCAGTTTTGACTTCACTTTCAACACTTAGTTATTATTAATGTAAAACTGCATCAAAACGAACAGTGGTTGTATTCAAATAAAAATTGAAAGCTTTATCTTTACATCTGTGTTGTTTTTAATGCGTTTATCTGAAAGATTCTGAGAAAACAGCTTTTGAATACGCTTCTATCCGAGCGCTGAATGTCGCTGCGAAACAAAATGTCAGCGCGTCTGTTGCGAGGTGGCTCGTTTCAAACTCTAAGTGCTTTAAGATATTTCATTGGATGGCCTAAAAATAAGAACCAATGAGAAGTTCGGATACTTAGCTTCATTTACATATCAAATATGGTGGGCTCTGAAGTGTGAAAGTGTTGTTACGAGCCGAACAAAGTGGTTAAAGCGGTTTTGATGTAAGTTTGATTTTAACTAGAACAGTAGAAGTTTAAAAAGTAGCAAGAAATAAAGAGCAGACTTTCCTTGATAAAACTAGGGTATTTATTAATTTGTGCATTACTCTATCGCGGTGCGCTTTGCCGTAGAAAAGTGTACCCAAACGGTGTTCGGGTTTTCTTGCGGCCATGGCGAACTTGTAGGCCTATTCAGCGACACGAGTGCTGAGCGTAGTAGCACACAAGTAGGCCTATAATTTGCCGGCACTCACTGCGAATTTGATGATTTCCCAACTTTGAAACACCAAAACAGCTGAACATTACATGGGATAGGCCTGAAGAAAATTGGGCTTGGAGTATAACATATGAAGGGGTTACCTGTCAAAAATCAGCTTTCTGGTATCAATATTGGCTTCACTTTGAGACTCCAAAGTTGTCAATTTCTTCCATTCCAAAACGTTGCCAAAAAAACACCAACATTCGGCATTTTCAAACATTAATAACTTTTTACCTATTTGTCCTATGGGGGAAAAAATATACCACTGTGTTCAGAATAAAAAGATCTATGTAAATACTTTTTGTTTCCAAACTGAGTTAAAGAAAATCACAAAAAAGGTTGGAGTACCTAATTAATATAGGAGGGATAAATTCAATATTTATACCTTAGAAAAAAAGTGAAATTTTGTGAAAAATTGTCATTCTGTTGACCTTGTGACCTCAAAATGAAGTCATTTATGCCCTTATAATTTCGAGGTCTCGTGGATATACCATTTTACCAAGTTTGGTTGCAATACATAAAATAGATTCCGAGTAATTAGCCACTTAAAAGTTTTGGACAAAAGGTCAGTAAACAGATGATTTGAATTTTTTTTTTAATTTCATTTTCAGATTTTGGGACTATTTTAGGACTCATCTGGCTTGTGTGATGGTCTGTCACACTTCATCGTTGGTGATGTGCTGGGAATAGGAAATGCCTAGAAGTCTTCTGTAGCACCTCATTTGTATTCTTCGTTGTAGATTGGCTGTGAGGTTCCATGTTTCGCAAGTGTATAGGAAGATGGAGATGACAAAGGAGCTCGGCAGCCTTATTATTTTGGAAAGTAAACTGATGCCGTGATGGTCCTGTCTTTCCAAATGGGCTTCAACTTTTCAGGGCAGTAGTTGTTTGTGCGATCCTGGAGAGGACTTCCTGCCGGGACCCATTGTCTGATACATTGGCTCATAAATATTTGAAGCTATACATTGTGTTGAGGGATTGGCCTGACTTTGATATCCGTGTTGATGTCATTGGTGTTGGTCATCATCGCGGTCTTCTCTGCACTTATTTCCATTCCTGTTCTACAGTAATATAGTTCTAAATAAGAAGGCTGCTATCTCCGACATAGCTACTTAATATTCACAACCCTCACATGATGCGCTACATTTACACCACATGCTATCTTCCGATTTAGGGACAGAATCAGTCAAGAAGTGTGATGTCAATGCTTTTCATTTGACTAACCTGTTGGCACTAATTGCACCTTGTCTGTGGCTCCGTGCCTGTCCTTGTCTTCTAGCTTCCACATGTGATGAATGGGGTGAATCTTTACCCTCAGAGTCCCTTGCTCTTTTGTACACTGGACTCCCTAAGAGATCATGAGGATCCCTGCTGGTTCTAGGACTGCAGAACAAAGAAAACCATTTCAAATATATGCCTGCATTTTAATTTTGCAAACCATTATTATCAACCATTGATAAACTTGTACATAATAAAGATACCCCTCATCAACCCAACTTTAGACCTGTTCATTTTTCACACATGACCAGGTCGAATTTCTCAAGAATCAACATACAAAACTTAAAAGACTAAATCTCACAGACTGAAGAATAGCACTGTGAACTTGGCAAACTGCCAAAAGGCAAATTTCATGTCTAATAGTAATACACATGACAGATTAAAAAAAAAAATGCTGAGAGAGAAGGTAACATCATCTGAAAACTCAAAAGAACGTCCTTCCAAATAAATTTTGATACAAGGTGGGGGTAGCACTATGAGATCAAGGATGTGTAGGTGAATATCTTTACAGCTTACATTTACCCAAGAGCTCCAAGACTGCTCTGGGAGCTGCCAGAAACCATTAAAAACTTTGCAGCTTTAAAAGTACTCCCAAATTACTTCGTTATTTTTCACTCTATTAAAGTTTTTGCAATGTATTAACCTTTTGCTGTCAAGGGAGAATTGCATTGTTACAACCATTTGCCAGGAAAATTTGGCTTTCGACTGTAAATGTTTTAAAATTCTAGTCTGAACAGTATTACTATTACTAGTATTAGAAATAATTTGGAAACATACATTTCGGAAAGGTAATTTAATTTTCTACCCAATTATGCTATTTCATGAGTAACTCTTGACCCTACCGTTCTGAATATCTACAGACCTGTCACGAATCTGTCTCTTGTCTCAAAACTTCTTGAACGCGTTGTTCTCGATCACCTGAATTCTTACCTCTCGTCTAACAATCTGCTGTCACTTCTCCCATCAGCATATTGCCCTAACCATTCAACCTGAAACTGATCTGCTCAAGATAAACAATGATCTTTCTGCCACAGATCAAGGTGAAGTTTCTGTACTTGCTCAGCTGGATCTGTCCGCAGCTTTTGATACTGTTGACCTCTCCATCCTCCTAAACCGGCTTAGTACCACCTTTGGCTTTCAGTTTCATGGCTCTGCTCTTTCTGGTTTCGCTCATAACTCACTGATAGGTTCCAGCCAGTAGCCATCGATCGTCGCATTTCAGAATCTTGGCATGACAATTGATATACATTCAGCATGAACAAAAACATTTCTTCTATCTGCCGTACCGGCTACCTCAAACTCTGTCATATCTCCTCTATTAGAACTACCTTACAACAGATGCAACCGCCAAACTAGTCACCTCAACAATACTCTCTCGTATTGACTACTGCAACTCACAGCTTGCTAGTCTTCAATAAACATCCATCTCTAAACTCCAACGCATTCAGAACAGTTCAGCCCGCCTTGTCTTTCTAAAGAAGACAAGACCCCATCACTCCACCCTTAAAACAACTACACTGACTTCCTGTTGCAGACCGCATTAAATGCAAAATCAATTTCCTTACATACAAATGCATTCACGGAATTACTACTGTTTATATCTCTGACCTAATCACTCTGAGCGGCCCATCAAGAAATCACAGCTCTGCCGACGACCACCTCAGACTCAAAGTGCCTTGAACCAGGCTTGTGTCAGCCAGTCAGCACTATTTCTTATATCAAGCTTACCGTCAACTGGAATTCACCTCTTTCACTCCTTCAGAAACAGTCTGTTATCTTTCAAAACTGCCCCCAAATCCCATTTGTTTCCCCAGTAGTGGCTATCTTGATCACTTGCACTAACCGGCTTGCACATAGTCTATCACAGTGTGTTGCATGTGTGCGTGTGTGGTGTATTTCTTCCTCCACCTTCAGGGTCCTTACAGAAAAATGGTTTCAAAATTCCCAAACTTTTCCAACTGCTACTTTTCTTTTCACTGACTTAATTCGCAGCAAACTACAAACGAAATATAAATAAACCAGTATTCCATCCCATACATATGACTGTTGGCATCAGCATAAATAGAAAAGAATTATTTACCTGCAGCTCTCGGTGTATGCACATTATGTTTTTAGTTTCAATCATTGTCACAAGATCTGAGTGAATGCATCGTACGATTGTCAGCAAACACCAGACATGTCCAATATCTGATTCCAAAATTTATGTTCTTTCAAGAGGCAGACTTTTTTTTTTCATGGATCAGCTTCTCCACGGGGTCCCCTTTATTTCTTCTGCTTTCTCTTTTGCTCTTTTTCTCAAGGCATTGGACTGTTAGATGAGGTCCAATCTGTTATGTTTTTCAGCATCTTCTGCTTTAGAGTCTGCAGTTTTCTGTATAAGGATGCTTTTCAAAGTTCCTTTACATAGAAGAAATGCGAATTTTCGTTTTGCATACTTTGCAAAACGCTTCCTTTAAATTCTCTCATTTTTTAATCCAAGCAGCATATTCTGGTTTTTTTTCAACAATTCGTCACGAAACGAAGATGAGCCTGGCATTGTGCACAAAGTTAACACGTGGCTCCATTACATGATTATTGCTTTAGGTCCAGCGGACTCTTCCGAGCCAAATCAGGACCGGACAACCCCTGATCCGCATAAAAGATCTGCTGAAACAACCCTACTGGTAAAACTGAAAGCTCTCCACCTGCCAGTAACTTTACAATAAAGACATCCCACACAGGGGACGCTGAGGCTGTACTCTAAATCTAATTTATCGAACCCCCATTTACAAAAACAAAATAGAATACAAACATCATTATAAATTATCAACAAAACACATACATATATAAAATGCCTACATTGCTAAATAATAACATCATAGGAAGCCCTAGTGACCACCTGGCAGAAAGCGTCCAATATTCCCAAGATGATCCAACAGACCTCATACACAAATAAGGAGTCTTGTCTCGGAAGAGTTTTCAAGAAAAAAGGTAGGCTACTGGTCTAGCGAAGAAGAAGATAGTATAGCAGATTGATAGAACAGAGCAGGAATGAGAAAGAGCAAATGAGAAAGACAGCGACAGTGGGAATTTAAAGCACTAATTTCCAGAAAGTGGGAATACTATTTATACTGAAACCCCCGGCACCCCAACGGTGGTACGTGGCTACAAGGAGGCACGGTGGCCGAGTGGTTATAAGAGCGTCGGCTTGCGGATCTGAAAGTCCCGGGTTCGAGCCTAGGCAGGGGCATTGTGTTGTGTCCTTGGGAAAGACACTTTACTCCTGTTTCCTACTTCTTGGGATGAGAGTATAAACCGAGGTCTAGTATGTGTCACATACATTCCATCATAACGGACTTTAATGATCCTGATGCTCATGTCCTAGATGGGTGAGTGCCGGTGACAAGAACATACCCAGCATGTACCTCCCCTCACCCCCCTTAACCCTCATCTCAGTGCAGCAAGTTTCTTCAACATATTGAAGTTGGCTGTCTACAACAAAGAAGAAGAAACATGGATGTAGAAGCCCGGATGTCCGCAACCGGAAATGAATAATTAGAAACCGGAAAGGAATCATTAGAAACTGAAAGCAGACTTCTTGAATTTTCAAGGTTCGGGAATATTCGCTTCTCATTTTATTTATGTATTTATTTTTTTATAATTTTATTTTGCACATCGTTTTTACCAAACAAAGACAAGTGCTTAGATAGTTTAATCAGTTTTCCAAGACTTTCACTGACCAAGACAATTTTGCTCAATTTTCACAGATTTTCACAGACCGGAAAACACCCTCTCAAATTTCCCAAACTTTCAAAGACTTCACAGACCTGTGCGGACCGTGACCTTAATTATGGATTCATATATATTCATGTTAGCTTTTGATTTTTCCCTCCCTCATAAGATTGGACATCCATCGTTTCATCGTTTTTGACTTTTTCTATACATGTACTATTTTCTATTTTATGTATGAATGCGTGGGAATGCTCCTTGAATCACTCTTTTTTTGTGAGATATGTGCACTACATAAATCTATTGATTATTATTATTATTATTTCAGTATTTGGATAAAGAAAAAAATTATTGCAAGGATGTGGGTGCAGTGGGGTGGGGGAATGGGACGAGCTACCCTCTGCCAATGAAAAGGTTATCATTCCTAAATTATGAATTACTGTTTTGTAAACCAACTAATCATTGGCATACTAATCATTGGCATATTTCGTCACACTATTGTATGACTATGAGGTATCATAAGCAGTCGAGGATTTAATCCAGATCAAGAAATACGGTTCCATGACATTTCAGCGCCAACATTTCAGCGCCGTACATTTCAGCGCCGTTCATTTATTTTCAGCGCCGTACATTTCAGCGCCATACATTAACATATTGAACGTTAATGATAAAATCACATAAAACCCTGGTGCCTCGTGTCCATTTAAATCACTGACTTAGCCTATCATTTATGCATCGCCATAGATGGATGGCGCTCTATCATCATCTATAAATGGTCACCATCATCGTTTAGTGCCTCTCATAAAACATGAATGCAAAAGCAATTCCCTCCATCGTGTTCATGAGAGAACGAACCCCTGCATTGTACTGCAAGATAATAGTTTTGACACGCTTTTGTAAGTCTTTGTACTTTCGACGCTTCGGGGCAGGTGCCTGACCTCCGATCAGACGCGTGACGTCAGCTTGAATCAGTTTGCTCCTTTTTGAGGACAGCAATGAGCTTCCACAAATCTGGTGAGTACGCCCTTACGTGATTCTGGAAAGCGTTGTGGAATCCTTCCACACTGTTGTTGGATTTCGCTGCATCCGAAAGGACTCAGTCGTGCACATTCCACATTTCTATTTTGAAAAGTGGTGACTGACGGGGGCCACGACGACGAGGTCGGCCGATGTATGTGTCTTCAAAGTAATCAAATACTGGTTGGCCACGTGCGTCATAAAATGGCGATGTAGGGTCAAAGACAGTTTCAAAGGCATGCTCGATGTCTCCAGGAGGCAGATATGCCAATCCCGGGAGCATTCTCATCAATTTTGCGAAATTTTCATCGTTTTTGTAGGTTTCTCTCTCTTTCTCTCTCTTGTGAACGATTACTCAAATCACAATTTGTAACTCACAACTCTCTCTCTCTCTCACTGTTTGGCGCTGAAATGTACGGCGCTGAAATGTACGGCGCTGAAATGAACGGCGCTGAAATGTACGGCGCTGAAGTGTTGGCGCTGAAATGATGTGTCACCAAGAAATACACATGCATGATGGCGAATTCCACTTGCCTTGATCAAATCCTATTTTATCCCGTAACTCAAAAGTCATTGAGGCACCACAGATGATTGTAGCGTATTCCATCTCTCTCTCAGTCTCTGTCCTCTGCAACCCTCATGGATTCGCTCAGTGTCAAGCCAGTCCATTCTCGAATGTTGTCCTCCCATCTCTTTTTCTGTCTCCCTCTTCTTCTGCAGCCTTGTACCGTGCCTTGCAGGATGGTCTTTGCAAGACCTGATGCTCTGGTGACGTGGCCAGACGGCATACCAGCGGAGTTTCCGTTTCTTCACCACAATGAGCATGTAATCATGTTGTCCAATGGCTTGTGTGATGGTCTGTCAGAATTCGTCTACTCTCTCCATCTACTCTCTCCAACACTCTTCAACTAGATCAAATAACGAGAGATATAAATAGATGTATCCTCTCACCATAACTGTCCGGGGACGGTAATCTACCTAACAAAACGAAACGAACCATAACCAGTTTCCGTTTCTTCACCACTGTGAACATGTCATCATGCTGTCCAATGGCTTGTGTGATGGTTTGTCGGACTCCGTCTACTCTCTCCAATACTCTTTGACAACCTGATCAGAGAGAGAGAGAGAGAGAGAGAGAGAGAGAGAGAGAGGAGAGAGAGAGAGAGAGAGAGAGAGAGAGAGAGGTATCTTCTCACCATAACCAGATCCCCAAAACTTCTTAGTTGACGCAATTTTTCATAGCAGGATAGCATTGCCATTAGTACTAGTAGTAGAATTGCATTGGCGTCGGTTGTTTGAAGAATTTACCAACACCAGAAAAGCGAGACTTTCGAGAGTAGGCAAATAGAGGTCAGTACTTCAAAGAAAAAGCTCCAAACTATCTAGGCTAAGTACCAACCGGCAAGTAAATGTAATTTATATCGATACTAGAGTATGACAATTAAGATTTTCACAAGCTATTCACTATTATAGTGTCACAAGTGTGACTACAACTTCCGCGCCTCTTTATCTTGCGCACTTCTCGATCTCTTGTACCAGACTACCAGACCAGGCTCTTAATTCGTGGTGGTAACCTGCAATTACTTTCAGTTTCACAATGAAAAATACAAGAATACAAGAATTTTAAAGAAATACCTTCTTGTTCTTCTTCCAACGTTTGGTTTGAAATCCATGGTTCTTTGTTGTGTTCTACTCGCCCTATACTCCCAGGAACGAACCCTGCCACTCCACTAGAATAGTAATTCCCGCGATATTTTAGCGCATGCGTAATAAATGATAAACATGACCTCAAAGGAAAATGATAATTGTTGAAACATTTTGTTTTAATTTGAAAACAGTTTATTTCATTTCCACTATGTTTTACTATAGAAACCAACTTGAGAGCTATTCATTAAATATATTTTATTTTCGTAAAAAATCCAAAACGGACAGATGGTTGTTAGCATCGTAACAAGGACGCCACATCTGATTGGATAATTTTAGTTCAAAACCTATGGCGGTGGTGTTCCGTGTCTGGGCATATCTTCAGATTTAGTGGCAAAAAATATTTTAGTTATATTTATAACATTTGTGCAGGCAAAACAGCGCAGCAACTGCACTATATAATTTGATAATAGACAATTCTAATTTTAGGCCTTTTGAATGTATACAACGTTGAAAAATACCTTTGTCAGAAAAAAATTAGGGCGCGTCCTCTGCTGCTGGGGATGAACTCTAGCTAGAGACCTTTAAAGAAGCGTGGTGTATTATACCAGCCAAGTGTTGCTGTGAAAGAACATTGCATATAGGAAACTTTCTCGGTTTCATTGTTTGAAGGATATGCTTATATGATTAGATACTGATAATGTCCAGAGCGCCACTGAGACCACTTAGCTTGAATTTGAGTTTGAATGCCAGCAACACTCCTAGTTTTAAAGCTAAACGCAGAACAAGACCCAGCATGTCGCAGACAGAAGACATGGCGAATTCCACAGTACCAGCTCCAACTTATGGGCTTAATTCGCCCATGACCAACTTAGTAATGGATCTGAGTGAGCTGTCAACGAGAAGGTAAGACAATTAAAATGCTTTTAACATGTTTTGTGTGTGTTTCATTGTATGTTTTATTTATTTATTTAAATAATATGTGTAAAACCCAAAATCACTAACATAATGATAATGTACAGATTCTCTTCAGGCGTTTCTACTCTTTTAGCTCAGCCTTTTGTTGCTTTTAGTGTTTCATCGTTTTTTTTTAATAGTATAATACATTATGTCGAATTTAACTTGACCCATGTTTGCGCGCCTGTGTTAAAAAATAAAAACAGATTGGCAAAACAAGTGGACAGTGTGACTGCGAGACGCCGAGAGTCTACAGCAACCACATCCCAAATTAATATTCTGTAAAAACAACATCATGACTTAAAGTTTACTTCCGAAAACGCTCTTTCATGAAATGCATATTCACTCGACGTACCAAGTTTGTATTAAATATTCATATTAACACAAACTACTCATGATAAATTACCTTAGATATTTCAATAGGTTTGTGTAAATATTATTTGGCATCTGCAAGGCCAAGGGGCCATGAACCATTTTTATTTGGGAGGGGGCTTTGTTTTGTCAGTTATTTCCCTGGGCATTTTGTGCTATCTTGTTGAACAAATCATCTATAGTGGACTTTGGAGAAAAAAACTTAATTTTATTTATTTATTTATTTTTTATGACTGAATTTGTTTTTTTAATAGAACAACGCCCAAACGCCGTCTCTCCCTCTGTAGTGTTGACACCCCAACATCAGATGATAATCGCTCATCTATGGAAAGTGTTTTTAGCCATTCATCTGTGGAATCAGGTTGGTGTTGTTTTTTTAAATACTGTGCATGTAGTAGTAGTAGTAGATCAAGGCTATTTTTAAAGGCCTTTCGGTCTATTTCGCGCCTCTTCTTTCAACACTTTTGTGTGCAGGTCACTTAGCAAAATTTTGATGAAACATGACCTCTAATCATATTCTTTGATAAAACATGACCTTTAATCATCATATTCTTTAAACTTATCTATATTAGTATATATATTTTGGGTTACTATCCAGAAGATTCTTGAATGAGTTGATATTTTAAGCGCATTTTATGCTAACTGAAAGATCATTCCAGTTTCCCACTACCCTTTTGCAATATATCAGTACTTTCGAATATTTGTTGGACTAGCGTGTATCATGAGAATTTCTACATGGTGTATGAACAAGAAGTTTTATTATATAGTGATTTCTCTGGTTAATTTTCGAAGAGTGCACCCACCACATGTTACTTTCTGTTGATATTCTTGAATGAAATATATACAGTTGTTATCATTTGGCTTTGCATAATTATTAATTCTTATATTTTGTAGTATTAAATTTATTCATTTGTTTTATCAGCTGACTCGCCCAATCACTGACAGGAACAATGCCTGCCTTTTTTTTTCTAGGTTGCTTCTCTGATGATTCACCAACACTTCTTGATTCTCCAACTTTGTAAGTACCATTATTATGGCTTTCAATGAGTTTTATACAATTTTGGGTTATGGGTGCTAAATGCACTTGTAAATATAACGAAGTTATTTAAGGTGGTGATGGTAGAAGGAAGGGGAGATGCAGTGTATGTATATCTCATGGCAGCTATGTCTTTACCTAGAGCAGAAAAGTGTCATGTGCATTTGTGTGTGTGTGTGTGTGTGTGTGATCTTGGTACATGGATTCGCATTGTATTGCGTGGCCATAATTTTCCAGAGAAAATACTAAACTAAAGCCGTTGTTCCGTTTTTTCATTTAGAGCTGTAGAAACTTTGACACAAGACCCGCTGACAACGTCAAACGTGTGTCCAATTTAGTCTTGATAGAGCACGATTCAGGCGTATTTCTGATATTCAGTTAAGCGTACTTGATACAACATATATAGTAATGTATGTTGATAGGTACTACAGAGACTACTCTTGAATGTACTCATTATTTTCGTTACCTCTTTTCGTGTATCAAAGACTGGTTGTTAACAGATTATCACACGAGCCAAACCTTTTGTTTTTGAAAATCAAATCAATAATAAACTATATCAAATTCTTTCAGATTTGTCTACTTCTTTGCCTAACTTTGCGTCCACTTGTTAAGAAGAAACTGTTTTTGCTCGCCTTCATGTCAGGCATACTTATGTCACCCACAGTTTCCTTTTGAAAGGAGAAGAACCACCGTGGTGCTTTGCATGTGACAAATCCTTTTCCATCCGCCATTTTATGTCCACACACTGATCTGGTTGATGAGCGAGAAAAGATGTTTTGGTTTGATATCTTTTGATGAGATTTTTAAAGTTTGCAATGGTGAAAATGTGTGCTTGATTGGATATTGAAGGTTGAGCTGGTTTTAATACTAACTGTTATATACATTTTTTGTTCTGTTTTGATGTTGGCGGTCTAGTCTGCTTCGGAAAGGTTTTGGGTGGTCCTGACTCGGCTCTTGGCAGTCCTCTGGACCCTATAAACATTAATTATCTATCTATCTTAACTATTCCAACCATTTTGTTGGCCTTGTTAATACAATTCTGAATATGAGGATCAAAAGATAGAACTTTATTAAAAACAACCTCTAAGTCTAAGTCTCTCTTTCTCACAAGATGCCAATTTCTTAATGCCACTGCTAACTTTTATCAAATAATTATACTCAGGATTATTCCTTACAACATGCAAAACCTTGCACTTCTCGACATTAAAATGCAAATCCCATGTGTCAGAACCCTCTTGCAAGTGATCCAAAATCAAGCTGTAGCATATCTTTATTGCTTGATTCATTGTAGATTTTAGTATCTTCTGCAAATATTTTGCACATGCTACTAACACAATTAGGTAAGTCATTTATGAAAATACATGTAGTAAATAATATAGGGCCTAAAATGCTTCCTTGAGGTATAGCACTCAGCACTGGTATTTTGTCAGATGTTGCATTTCCAACTTTCACCACTTGCTCTCTGTCATGAAAGAAATTCCTTATCCAGTTGAAAATGTTTCCACATACACCATAGGCCTCTAGCTTCTGAAGAAGCCTGTCATGAGGAACAGTGTCAAATGCTTTTCTAAAGTCTAATTATATGATGTCAGCCGTTTTCTTTTGCCAAGTAAGGAAACTGTATCATAGCTATAACATGTAGTAACTGAGCAACTCATGTTCGTTTCTTTCTAAAACCATGTTAGCATTCAGTGTACAGACTATTCACAATAAAACGATTAACGATTTCGTCTCTGACTATAGATTCTAAAGCTTTACATATAACACACGTTAGAATCACTGACCAGGAACTTTTTTTTAATAAAAAGCACTTATCTCAGCAGTTTGCCAATCTCGTGATACAATACCTGTTGTAAGGGACATTTTAAATAAAATGCAAAGTGGTTCCACCAACTCG
This sequence comes from Oncomelania hupensis, assembly GCA_036898135.1. Classification (NCBI taxonomy): domain Eukaryota; kingdom Metazoa; phylum Mollusca; class Gastropoda; order Littorinimorpha; family Pomatiopsidae; genus Oncomelania; species Oncomelania hupensis. The sequence goes on along the minus strand of CM072511.1, from coordinate 89,686,288 downwards.
TTACACAACTCTTTAAGAACTTTGGGGGGAGGAAAACACAGTCTGATCCTTGAGCTTTTGAAAAATTTAATCCTTTAAATTTTTTTCTTGACAATATTAGGAGTTATAACTATGTCGTCTATAGTGCACCCATTTGATTTTGAGCCTCTACTAGGCAAGGGAATTTTACTCAAATTCTCTTCCACAAATACACTTGAGAAAAATGTATTCAAAGTTTCTGCATTCTCATGATCTGCTACAGCAAAGGTGCCATCTTCCTTTTTAAGTGCATTTATGTTCCTGTATGTACTTTCAAAATATTTTGGGTCTCGTTTTACATTTATCAGCAATATTTATTTGGTGATTTTTTTTAATTTCATTTTATTCATTTGTTACATTTGTTTCGTAAAGTAACATATCTTTGATAATCCCTACCTTCCATAGTTTGAAGATATCTTTTATATAACTTGCGCCTCTTTTTAATTTTTCGTTAAGTACTCTTTATTCATCCAAAATGATGTAGCCTTTTTATGGGGCATGCTCTTCACTTTAGGGATGTGCAACTTCATACCTTTCAAATTTGAAGACTTAATTAGTGTCCAGAATTTTTACACTCGGCAATTGTCTTGCTAAATGGTTTTAAAGTCTATGTTTGCAATATGTGCTTTAAGTCTATCATAGTTCCCCTTTCCCAGTTTAAAAGAATATTTATTACTGTGAGTGACATTTGCCTTAGGTACCTAGAGTATGAAAAAGTAAAACATGGTCACTCTTACCAGTGGTATAATTTATTTATTGACAATCTCCTACTCAAAATCATGACTGGAAGACACACTTGGCAGATGTTTTATGTTCCAACTGTGGCGATAATTTTTCAAGTGTGGCAGTCGCTTTCGTATTTATATATGTGAATGACATAATTGTGTGTGTGTGTGTGTGTGTGTAAATATATTCTAGTAGTCTCAGACATTTATGGTGACTCATTAGTTGGTCCCATATATCTAGTGTAGCTTCACTTGTCGCATCTCAGATTAGTTGTTATAAGGGCGTTTGACAACAACCTGGGGCTATCCACAAGATAAACCACTTCAGGAACCAGCAACTAAATGGGGTAAGAGGCAGGTCATCTCAAGCTGCGTACAGGCCTCGTTGAACATTACCTCACGTTTCATAGGTTAGGCTATAGTCTCGACACCTAGCATATAGGGGACTATAGGATTAAGAATTCATTTTAAATACATGAAAAAACTATGTAAACCCTAAAGGAGGCAAGTAAAAATTAAAAATCCTTTCAGGACCACGCTAAAAAGATAAAAAGGTACTATGAAGAGCGCCAAATGTAGGTAAACTAATGTAATCCTTAAGAAAACTTTAAAAGGAATAAGATTTTTAGCAGAAGAAGCAACCGCACACCTCCCTCCCCCTCAAAATAAAAAGAAAAAAATTGTTACCTCACTTTCATTCATTCATTGTGTAGATTAAGGTTCCCGGACCCCGGAAGCGTATAGGGGACGTGGAGGTGATGTCGTGTTGAATCCTATCCTATCCTGTAACTCGAAGGTCGTTGGGGCACCACTGATGATCGTTTAACAAGCGTACTCCATCTTTCTCTGTCCTCAGCAACCCTCATGGCTTCGCTCAGTGTCAAGCCAGTCCATTCTCGAAAATTGTCCTCCCACCTCTTTTTTTGTCTCTCTCTTCTTCTACCTCCTTGCACCGTGCCTTGCAGGATGGTCTTTGCAAGGTCTGATGCTCTGTTGACGTGGCCATACCATCGGAGTTTCACTCTCTTCACCACAGTGAGCAGGTCATCATGTTGTCCAATGGCTTGTGTGATGGTCTTTCGGACTTCGTCATTGGTGATGTGCTGGGTATAAGAAATGCCCAGAAGTCTTCTGTAGCACCTCATCTCCATGCTTTGTATTTTTCGTTTAGATCTGCTGACAGTTTCCATGTTTCGCATGTGTATAGGAAGATGGAAATCACAAGGGAGCGCAGCAGTCTTACCTTGAATAAGAAATCAAAATGAAGTGCCATAAGGCTGTCGCATGATGTTTGTTCATTGCAGTAAGGATGACAATCGTTGCAAAGGGAAGTGTTCGCACAAGGCGGAGGCATGTTGAAGAAGCAGGCGCACAAAGGTGGAGGAGGAGGTCGAATCTCTCGACGTTGGCGCAAGGTTTGGCCGTAGGGTCTACAAGGAGGGCAGGCAAACATAGAGAAGCTCTGGCGATGTTAAGGACTTACTGTTCGGAGGTGGCCACTCTCCACAGAAGTCCTCTCGTTGCCCAATCGTAGTGAAACAGGACAGCCAGGGAGTGGAGCAACGGCGGCAGAACATTAACACGTCTTTCGTCGATCCGCAGCCTCTGCCCAGTCAATAGAGCTCTACAGGCAGAGGAAGATGTAGATTGAAGGTTGAGATGGAGTATCGTTTCAGGATCTCTTACACAACACTGTCACAGCTTCGACTTCCGGTCCCTGGATCTCAACATCCCTGGCTATTCCTTTTTTTAGTAGCCTGGTTGGGTCCATTATTGTAAAAGGGAAATGCCGGGCATTGGTTAACAGTTGAAGCAAAGAGGGTCGAAGGAGCTCCGCTCGTCTCAGTATGCTTACTCTCATGGAATACGCTCGGCCTCGCAGTTCCGGCTTCGGGTGGCTATTGTTAAAAGGCACTGGAAGAAAAACCTTGGTGCTAGATCATGTGAATGTGCGGCACCTTGTCTGTGGAATGGTCTTAGTCTTTGCGGGCATGTGACACAAAGGAATTGCCACAGAATTATTGCGTATTCTTCATTGGCTGCCTGTGAGGGCAAGGATAAAATACAAGGTGGCAATTTTGTGCCGTCAATATCTCCATAGTCATACTGCACCATCGTACCTTTCTGAGTTGGTCATTCCATATGTTCCTAGGAGACCGCTGCGCTCTCATGACACTTCTTTTTTGGTCATACCTCGCTTCTCCATTAAGACCTTTGGCATGAGGTCCTATTTTGTGTTTGGTGTGGAACTCTCTCCTTCTGAACCTTTGGCAAACTACATGCTTTGCCACTTTTAAAGAGAATCTTTTGACGCATCTTTTTACCCCCTCCACTCCCTACCCTGATTTTTTAAATTATGGACTACAAAGACATCTTTTAGTGACAGTCTTTGATGTACATTGTCTGTTTTGTAACTGTTTTTTAGACTAGTTGATGTACATATGTTAAAGTAATTTACTTTTTTTACTTGCTTTTAATTTATGTTTGTATCTATGTGTCTTGCGTGCTTAATTATTATTGTGATAATTAATACTTTATTTTTGTAGAGTGCACATATGGGACAAATAACAGCTGAAACTAGCGCATTAAAACATCATGCCGTCCAATGTTTTCGAAACCTGATAAAGATTAACGTGGATGCGAATCCTGACTTCAGCAAACTATTTTGTGATTGCTGGATAGTAGTGCAGGGCTGAGCTTTAACGTTCGCCAACTCGCCAATGGCCCCTAAAAATAGTGTGTGGCGAGCTCGATTTGGTGTACCATTCGCCCGGCTGGCGACTTGAAAATACCGCCAGTGGTAGAGATTCTGTACCTGTACACGGACTTTTGACTTGCAATGTAAAACAAAACACGCGCCAACCGCTTCTGCAGTCAGCACCAGAGACCCGTTCCGATGCATGCTAGGTAGTTAGGTAACGCTAGCAAAGCGAGGGATTTCCGAAGTAAAAATAGCCTTTTCTCGCGAGACTTTCTTCTTTCCCTCGCCGCGAAACGCTACTGCCCTGCGAGATCCTAGCCTTCTTGCTTCCTTGCGTGTATCGGAACGAGTCTCTGACTTCCTTGATGAGTCACGCGAGACTTGCCGTACTTTCGATATTCCCCATTCTCAGTCTTTTGTCAATCTCGAACGATGTGGCGCTTTTTAAGCGGTGTCTCGGAGCCTCCAGCAAAAAAAATAAAGTCCGAAGAAGAAAAAAAACAAAAAAAAAACAGCTGAAGAAGGCACACCCAAGCTCCTTCAAGTTTTGAAACATTGAGGAGTAGGATGTCGATGATGAATAAATTATACAGTGCTTGTTTTAAAAAATGAAACAGTGTTGTTGTTGAAATTTATCTGTTTATTAGCTGCAATAGTTATACAGTTTAAAAAAAAAATGACCGTGATTTCAATCAAGGGGTCTGGCAACCTGAGAAATATTTTGGCAACTTCAACTTCCCAGGTTAGGAGCCCGGCTGGCTCCTTAGCCTGGCTTGCTAAATCTCAGCCCTGTAGTGGCCAGTCTAAGTGCGCTATATAAGAGTAATCTCTTTCTTTTTCTTTTTTTTTAAATGGTTCTGCGAGCTACTCATACCCATTCTTGCTTAGGAGATCAACTATCATACGTTTTCTGTTTCATAATCATTTACACATGCTTCATGGATATCAACTTGATAAAAACAATTGTTTATATATTTTTGCATACGTCTGAAATAGTAACAATTAACACTCCGAAGTTTCACATTTTCAGTGTGGCTTCACTTTAAAAAATATAAAAAAGCACCTTTATATTTTTGTTTCCATGAAACCAATGAAAGGGTAAACATAAAATTCCATCAGGTGTGCCTTGATGTTTAAATTCCAGTATGAGAAGTAGTAGTAATCACTGTAATGTGGTGGCAATATGAATCCGTGAAGCCTTTCTAAATGCCCCTTCCTCAATTTAGCAATACCTCAGTTGGTATGTTTAGCATGTAATTTTCCAATGTATTTCATTCATTCATCGTAGCATTTTTTTTTTACATCTGAAAGCAAGTTTAACTGCTTTTTAAACGTATTTATGCTTGGTGCATTCTAAAGTGAAGCAGGTACATTATTCCAGTTAGTAGCAACTCTGAAAATTAAAACTTATATTAGTATTGGGGTGCTGAATAAATACTTTTCCTTCCGAAATGCATGTAAAATTGCAGTGAGGCGATGCAAAGAAACCAGACCACTTTAAATCATCCAGCCCATTGTATATTTTGTATGCTTGTATTAAATCCCCTCATATTATATACGGCCATACAATGAGTGCAGTCCTAGGTACTTTAATCCTTCATGATATGACCTATCCCTATAGACCTTCACAAGTTTCATAGCTCTCCTTTTGCACTCTCTCAATCTCAATAGATTGTCTTTTTAACACTGGATACTCAAGGGGAGGCATAACCATTGACTTGTACAGTTTACAGAAAAATCTTTATCTAAGAAACTTCCCTCATTGAGATGCCGGGATTTTCTGTATAAATAGTATCTCCACTTTTTGGAAATTTAGTGATTTAAATTACCACTGTTTCTGTACTTCTCATTTGTTCTTTCTCGTTCCTAATATGTTCTAACTTCTATCAATCTATTATCTTCTTCGCTAGACCAGCCACCTACCTTTTTTCTTGAAAACTCTCCCAAAACTCCTCATTTGTAAATATATGGGGTCTGTTGGGTCAGCTTGGGGATATTGGACGCTTTGGATGGTATTATTATTTAGCAATGTAGGCATTTTATATGTATGTGTTTAATATTGTTTTTGTAAGCAGGGGTTCGATATATTATAGTACAGCCTCAGTGTCCCCTTCATGGGATGCCTTTATTGTAAAGTGATTGGCTGGTGGAGTGCCTTCAGTGTTACCATTAGGGTTGCTTCAGCAGATCTTTTATACGGATCGGGGGTGAGCCCTCTTTTAACCAAGTTGTGGTCCTGATTCGGCTCTTTGCAGTCGCTGGACACTATAAACAATGACTAAGTAAGCAATCTAAGAAACTGAAAGTCCTTTTAATTACTTCTATCATTTCGTTTACTTTATTGGCACAAGTGTGTATATATATGTGGATCAAGTGATAAGGTTTTGTCAAATGTCACATGTCAAATGTCACACCCAAATCTTTCTCTTCTTCCCATATCATAAGAAGTTTATTTTCACTGTGAACTTTCATTGTGCATTTATTTTGAGGATTATACTTTCTAACATTCAAGATTTTACACCTTTCCCATGCTACTTGAGAGACATTGTCCCTACCCACAAATCCTCAAGGCGCCTTCGCTCCTCTTCCCAGTTTATGTTGTCCGTTCCAAGTGTGGATGGTCACAGGAAGAGGCGCTTGGGTCACCGCTCCTTCTCCCACTGTGGCCCAGCATTGTGGAACACTCTCCCCCAGGACTTGAGAGTCGTAGAAACACTGGATTCTTTCAAGTGAAGACGTATCTTTTCTGACTATTTTTGAGTGTATACATAGAGAAGTTCTTCTTTTCTTTTTTTTCTTCACCCTTTTTCCCCAACCCCCTGCGCCCTGAGCATGCTGCCAGCATGGATATGTGCGCCATACAAGTGGACATCATCATCATCATCATCATAAAATATAAATTCCATAAGTTTGACCACTCTTGTAAGCAATCTAGATCCTGATGTAATTTGATACCATTGCTAGTAACGTCATATATTTTGCAAGTACTCTGTATACATTCTGTTTAGTCGTTAATGAAAATTGTAAATAATATAGGGCCTATGTTAGTATGTAATTTAAATTTACTAGACGTCTCACCACCTACCCTTACTGCTTGTTCTCAGTCAGCCCAAAAGTCAAGTATCCAGTCAGCAATATTTCCGGTTACACCATAAGCTTTCAGCTTACATAAAAGTCGTTGGAGGGAAGGAGGAGGGGGGGGGATGTTACCGTATCAAAGGCTTTCCAAAAATCAAGGTTAATAATATCCAATTAGTTCTTATTATCTAATAAAACAGTAACATCTTTTTTAAGTTGCAGCAGCTGAGTGACACAACATCTTTTTTCTTTGTCCTTGATGTTTGAATTCTCTTTCCCGGCAGCATCATAGCTTTCGGGTTTTAAAAGTGGGCTGGTTGGATCACACAACTCGTCGGTTGATTGACTGGATCGCAGGACTCGTTTGTTGATAGAGAGATAAAGGATACGGCAAAGGCTGGCAGGTGAAAACCGTGTTAGTAAGTCATTGTTTATAGGGTCCAGGGGACTCCAAAGAGCCGAATCAGGACCACGCGCGGCCTTATCAGAGTGACCATTTTCTTGCCAGGAGAGGAGGGATGGAGGGGGGTGGGGTGGGAGGGAGAGTGTGAAGTGGAAATAACTGGACGTGCAACGACCCCCAGCAGCTGGAGTGTAAATTGTATTGTCCATTCTATGTGGGCAACGTCAGAGGTGGAGGAGGTTTTCCTAATTTGCCATTGCTCTTACAAGAACCAAGCAGTGGGGATGGTCTCTAGGGTTGGTTGGTTTGAACCATGGATCCGTCAAGAGATATCCCACCATTGAAGATAACTGCGCATTGCATCATCTTTTACGGCTCTGGTCACTGTTGGTGCTGCTCAATCACCTCTCCACCATTACGCTTCTTCCCGTCACCCCAGGCACACCATGCATTTTAATTTCCTGAAGTATTCGAGCCACTTTCCTCTTGAGCCCCAGAGATTGATTATATGTTGCTGTAGGGATGTTGCTGCGTCCTCCTAAGCCAGGGATGCACACAATTTTGACAAGAATTATCATCGCGGGGCACTGGTCGACGTGAAACCGAAGATAATGAGGGTTTTGACAACCCATTTGGTTTTGAGATTAGGTGTTGCGTACCTTACAGGCATTAATTGTTACGTCTTGTGATAGGTAGGGCTTACTTAGATTGTGTTTGGTATAGATTACGTAGATAAGCATCATTATTTATAATCATGAAGTTTATTCCCTCTAGCCCCAGGATAATTGTTGATTTAAACCGTGGGAAAACTAAGCATTAGTGGAATAAATTGTCTTCTCACTTCTGCACCATTGAAGAGTTTATTTTCTTTGGTGGTGTTTTTTTTTTTTTTTTTTTTTTTAAAGAAGAAGAAGTCATTAATGTTAAGCAGTATGTTCTGCAACCTGTATAGATTTCTTCTTCCCCCTCTCCCCACCTCCTAGAAAAAGGTTCACAGCACTGAGCATGCTACCCTGCCCCCCTTCCCAACAAGAACCACCAGACACACGATCTCAGGTGGATGAAATTGCATTTGATTATTCGAAATACACCATTCATGCACGTTAAGCATGGTTTTACTAATTTTCCCGCTTTCTTGATAGGGTGCAACTTAAATAATTTGGACCCTGAAATTTTTCTTTTGTGATGCCACATTTGGCAGAACAGATAGGATATCCTGCAGGGGAAATGGCTAATCTGGAGATTGTTAAGAGGGGCGTGAAGCCTGTACAAATTGCCAATTTGAACTATTACATGGGCCAATCCGTGAGGCTGGTTTTGAATGTCAGCCCCTGTAGAACTTTCAGAGAAATCAAAAACCTGTGTATGAAACCAATCACACACGCTTTTCTCTGTGTACAGGTCAGCAATAAATTTATAATTAAAAGCAAAACATAATGATTTTAAACATTTGATAAATAAGATGACATGAATATTGTAGTATACAGTATTTACAAACAAAGACCCACGGACAATAAACCCCCAAAACACGCTAATCAGAGGTAGATAAAGCAACATTTAAGATATTAACTATTTCAGTGGAATCCTAGTCCAACACCATTTTAAAAAAACAATTTTGGTGAAAAGGGACATGATAAAAACGTACATCAATGGAAAAAAAAAAAAAAACAAAAAAAAAAACAAAACAGTAAGGTAATGTAAAGACAACTAGCTGGTTATGCATGAAAACGTAAGCTTGGGGTGTAGAACATACTACTAGGCAAACAGGCTACGAATAAGAAACAATGTGATCTAAAGAGTGACCTAAAACCTACTATAGGTTACTAGTACTACGCTAGTTATTACTCCCTGCAGTCTACACACAAATGAGATATAATTATGTATCCAGGCACATTGACCAAAGTCTATTTAATTGTGAGAGTGGTGGAGAAAAGCAGTTTAAACTCAGGAATGCTAGTGCAGCAGATAGCATTTATTGCCCCCACCCGAAACCATATCCTCTCCATTACTAGTCTTTCCGTGGGCCACTTTTTTTTTTTAAATAGTAAAGTTATGAATTAATGACTTGAAGACTAGGACGCCAGAATGAGTATCAAATGACTTTTGACAATCGTCTAGAATGTTGCCCTGATAGCACATCAGTTGTGTACTTTACTTTCTTCACTCCGGTGTTCGAATTTCTCCCACACACATTTGACCTCTACAGTCAAGCAGGAATGAAGTAAGATATATGCGAAGCCAGATATGGTGGAGGAGAGGTGGGGAGTGGTGTGTGGAAAGGTACGATGTGGAAGAAAGGGCAAGCACAGTAGAGTGAGAGCGTTATACTGGAGAGAAGGAAGAGGTTTCACATGAGTGATTGAGAGTGGGCTGGGGAAAACGCTTTACGAGGAAATTCTGTAGCTGCAGTTTGCATCAGGCAAATTTTTGAATTTTGAATTTTAGCGAATGAGAGGAAAGCACGTAAATTACCACCAGGATGTCAAAAGCTTGTTTTAGTAGAATAGTAAGCCCAAGAGCTTTAACAAGCTATCACACAGACGTATGTAATAGCAAAGTGAGATATTTCTTCCCACTCACAATTTGACCTCTAATTTGAAAGAATACTGCAGTATTGTCTACTGTATGTGTTGCTTGGATACAAGTGATGCGAGAGCGGGTGGTGGGTGAATGTATGTCACATGTGGGTGTGCAGTGGTTCCTTAACTTTATTTTGTATGAAGAGGGTTCCTAATGCTTGAATTAATTAGCAGGTTTTGCGACCCTTTGTGTTATATTAATTTAAACTTTATGTATGTTTTAGATTTGTAATATCTATAGACAGAGATAGAGATATATATTCTCTCCCTCCCCACCCCCACAAATATAAGTTGTTTATTTACTATTCAGTTGATTAAAATTTGTATGGTAATATGGATTTTTTTCGTGATACTATTATTGTGCGTACTTATTGTTTTGCTGACAGACAGACAGTTGCATTTGTAACAATGAGAGAGTAATTATTGAGGTGGTGTTTTTGCATTACAGTTACACACAGCGCTGCAAGCCCAACAACGCTGTTGCGGCTTTTACAAACACAAAGTAAGCAGTGTGTGGCAAACTGGTGGCTTGAACTGCATAATTTAAAAGTCTTTTTTTTAATTTCCTCATGTAATCATCAACAGATCCTTGTATATATGATTTCTGTCATGCCTAATTATCTTACTCTTTTTTTTGTTTTCTGTTTGTTGTTGATTTTTTTTTTTTTTTAAACAAAACATCAGTTCTACTATACAGTCTAGATATTTTTTTCCTCTTCAGGTTTTGTCTCGCATGCATGCATAGCAGTGTGAGTCTATGTACTCACCATCCTACCCCCCCCCCCAGTCCCACCGTCCCCCCCCCAAACACACACACCCCACCCACCACCATTTACCCCCCCCCCCCAACCCTCCAAACAAAAATGCAGATTTTTGCAAATATGTGCAAGATGAGTACTAAATATTCCAAAAATGACATTTTAAAACAAAAATAATTGTACATCCGCCCATCCGTCTCGTCCAGAGTCCGCTGTTCGGAGTCCGCCATCCGTCTGTGCAAAACTGCAAAGTGGCTTAATATCTCAGAACCTATTTTAACTATCACAACAAAACTTGGTAAGATGGTGTATATCCATGAAACCTCTTAAATGATCAGTGAATGAATGACTGCATATCAAGGTTAAGATGAAAGGGTCAACAAATGTTAATCAAAAAAGGACTTTTTTTTTTAACCAAATTTCCCTTTTTTCTTGGTTATTAATATTGAATTCATTATTCTTTCATGCATTACAGATATCAATGAGACACAAATATTATGCACATTTGGTCAACTTCTCTGCATGTCAAGGTCACTGGAGTTGTTTAAAGTGGGTTCATATATATATGTACTTTGAAGTTACCTTGACCCCTAAACTATGAGAAGTCCAAACTTGTTGTATTTAGAGGTGATAGATATGTTGTGTTCCGTTTTTTGAGTTGATCTTGAAGATCAAGGTAATTTAGGCCTTGCTAAAATTTTTTAAAATGGACTATTGTACACTGGAATGGCTCTATATTTAACCCCTTAACCTTGGGCTATTTGATCATACATCAGCATGAGAGGTCAACTGAAGGTCAAAGTCATCCCAAGGTCAAGGTCACTAAAAGTCCAGTTCATCCCAAGTTCAGTTTTTTTTAAACTCTTATGCATAGCAATATAATTATGTATCCACCACCACCTTCTTCCCACCATTTGGTCCACCTCACTCCAAGTCAAGGTCACCGGAGCTGTCCAAAGTTGGTTAGTATAGGTACTTTGAAGTGACCTTGACCCTAAACTATGATAGATATAAAGTCAAAACTTGTTGCATTAAGTGATAGATTGATCTTTCAAATATTTTCTGTTTTTATGTTAATCTTGAAGGTCAAGATTATTTTAGGCATTGCAAAAACATACAAAAAATAGATCATTGTACTGTGGAATGGCTGTTTATTTAACCCATAGTCTGCAACAACATTGGGTTATTTGACCAGACATGCATGAGAGGTCACATGAAGGTCAATGTCATACCAAGGTCAACTTTAAAAAAAAATTACTTAATATTACTTTGCATTTTAATGCCACTGTTTCATTTGGTTTTTTATGGGCCCTCATTTTTATGTTAAATGGTTTGATTTTATTTTTGAGTTTTGACATTTTGTTGTACATTTTTATCTGGATATTCTGGGCTGCCTCTCCTGGAGAAGGCGCTGTGGCGCACCCAGTCGAGAACTACTTAGTTGTGTTTTTGAAATTTTGCTGGAGGAGCAAACCGGAGTACCCGGAGAAAACACCCGAGGCATTGCCCGAGTCAAAAGTTAATAATTTTCATAGAAACATAATGCCCAGAGGCAGGATCAGTCCCACACCTGTCAGGTGCCATTGAATTTTAGCCTGTGGACAAGGAAAGATATAGTCCCTCTTTAAACCACACGGCCAACACGCTCGCTCTTTTGCGCGTCCAACAATGAGCATGTGAGTCATTTGCGCTTTGCCCTTCTAGTTTTTGCATAATAAAACTTTTGCTGTAATTTATTTCATCATAAATGAGTATTTGGAGCTGTGATCAAGATCATTTTAAGAGCATCGATAAATCAAAAGACAGTATTTTAATTCCACCATTTCATTTAAATTTTTTCTGGGTTTTTGTGGAACATGCAAGTCATGTGGGGTTTTCTCTTCTAATTTAGTGTACAGTTTAGTAGCTTTTCAGTTTTTCCTGTCTTTTAATGTTGTAGTATATATATATATTTTTTTTTTTAATCATTTTATTTTTAGTACATGTATAGGACTATAAAGTACACTAGATTTAATACATTAATGTTAGTAATATATACATAAATTCTGGTTGATTTTCCTAAATTTGTTGTTACAATTATTATAATTACAATTTTGTTTTTACAGTTTTGTTGATTATCAATTTATTTTCAGCTATTGTCTGATAATTAGCATTTATTTAGATTTTAGTTTTGATGATGATCATTAGCTGACAATTTTTTATTTTCATTTTGATATTACAATCTGTAAATTTTTGCTTATAAAATCTTGTCCAATTTGCTCTTTAATTATCTTAATGAGGAAATGATTTTTAATGTTAAACAAATAAAAGAGTTAAAACAGTTTTGGTTTTGTTTTGTTAGTCAGTATCGATGTTGATTATAACCTTTGCACCTGTAGTTGGTTGTAGATCTATGCATAGTAATTTTCTTTCATATTGTGATTGCTGTCATAAATTTTCCACAATCCATTGATCTTTTCCTCCTTTCATTTGAACAATATTACCCATCACACACCATTACCATCACCAGTGAGTTTCAACACATTGTTTTCTGCTCTAGAGCGTGTGGCACAGCTTTTTTTCTTAATTATCTGAGTGCATTATTTTCTTGCTTGTGTATAAGTTTCCTTTGCGATTAAAAAAACAACAGTTAGTTAGATAAGTTAGTTTTCTATTTGTTTATCTGCCACATTATTTATGGTTTAATATAATAATTATTTTACACTTCTTAGGATATATTGAATTACCCTGTGCATTCAGATTGTGTGAGTTTAATAAGTAAGAAAAGAAAGATGTCTGTGTGCAAGTGCAAATGAATTAAGTGAGAGTAGTGAACACGAAAATATTAATGATGGTGATAATGATGATGATGGTGATATTACACACTTCAAGTAATTTACAAACACATTTTTTGTAAATAGTAGTTGTTGTTGTCATTTTTCTTCCTCTTCATATTCTTTTTCTTCTTTTTTTAATTTTTATTGCTTGCATTCCCCACCCCCTACACATTCCAATTTTTTTCTCTCCAGATCTTTGCAAATCTGTGCCAGATGAGTCCTAGATGGTTTAAAATTGACAAATTTATATGTAAAAAAATTAATGTATGGCATCGATCCATCGTCCGTCTGTGTTAAAAACTTGCAAGTTTTCTCAGGACCTATTTCAACTATCACAGCCAAACTTGGAAAGATGGTGTATATCCATGAGACCTCATAAATGATCAGTGAATGAATGATTTCACTTCAAAGTCAATGCAACAGGGTCAACAAATGTTAATTTAAAAAAAAAATTAAATTTTAAAAAAATCAAACTTTCACTTTTTTAAAAAGTTATTAATATTGAACTTATGATTATTTGATGCGTAATAGATATGAATGAGACAAACATACTATGCAAATTTGGTCAACCAGGGTCATGGTCACTGGAGCTGTCCAGTCAGTTTCTATACATACTTTGAAGTGACCTTGAACCTAAACTATTAGAGATATAAAGTCCAAACTTGTTGAATTTAGAGATGATTGATTGATCTTTCAGATGTGTTCCGTTTTTTGCGTTGATCTTGCAGGTCAAGGTCATTTTGGGCCTTGCAAAAACAATTTTATAATTGGTCATCATACAGTTGAATGGCTGTATGTTTAACACACAATATGCAACCACTTTGGGTTATTTGATCATACATGAGACTGAGAAGTCACTTGAAGGTCAAGATCATCCCAAAGTCAAGTTCATCCGAAGGTCACTGTTTTTGTTTTGGGGGTGACTATGACACCATTAGCTGTAGTTTATTTGATCATACATGAGTGTATTTGGTGCTGGAGAACAAGTCATTTCAAGATCAAGAGCATCGAAAGATCAAAGTCTTTATTACTTTGGTTTTTTATACCACTGTTTTATTTTGTTTTTTCATGTTAAATATGGCTCGTGGTAAGTTCCATAAGGAGCATGTGAGTCATGTGGGCTCTGCCCTTGTAGTTTTGTGTGTGTGTGTGTGTGTGTTTTTGTTTGTGCTTTGCTCCTGAAAGTTATCAACACTTTTGTGGTCTTCTGAACTGTCCTGGTTTTAATCGTTTCCTTCTCAGTCCCAAATTGACAATATCAACAAGAATTTGTTGATGCAATTGATTGTATACGTATCAAGTCTTCTCTGTTTTTTTTTCTATTTTAGTAATTAGCAACACTATGTTCAGTCCCTATAAGATTTCCTCTTGCTGGTTCAGATTATTTATGTATTATTTTATCTCCTTTGTGCTTAGTGGTGTATGTTACAGAATTATTGCAACACTGATGAACTTTAGTTGTTGTGATTGTTGTGCAGTAACAAATATTTCTAGCTTATAGCTTATATCAGACTATTGCTAGCTGTGTAATTGTATTATATACTATTGCATTTGAAGGTAAGTGGTGAATGCAACATCAGTATTACTTCTGTATCAATATGAGCTGTGTATTTTGTTTTGTAAAGCATATGGCTCATATGTTGACAACCTGCCACTTGCACCTCCACATTAAAAACTGAGAAATTAGCCAAGCAGTTATTGAACCTGATTAAATATCAAGAAGAGAGTGAATTTGATATTCACTGTTAAATAACATGTTTAGAAAATACATGTCATGGTGTAGTTACCTTGAACTTCATAAGACTTAATGTTTAGATTAAGAGGAATAATTTTCTTATTTTACAGAAAGAAGACGATAGCTTGTAGGAGGATCTCTTCTCAGCCAGTAAGTAATTTAAAACCTACATTTAAATTGGCAACATTTAACAACATTGAATCCAACTATATTAATGTAATAATATACTGTTATTCTTAACATTAATTTTGTGAACCATTTAAAATGTATATTGTTTGGATATCAGGCTGCCTTTTCTGTGTACCATCTGCTTTCTTCAACTTGGCATTGTCAAGTATTTGGATAAAGTGTTTGATTAAATAAAAATATGAATGTGGAAAACGTGTGCTAATCACACTTTCACCACCATTTTGGTATTGCACTGACTGATCCGTTATTATTGAAGTTTTTTCGCCGACAGATCCCCACCATGAGAAATCTGGACAGCCCTGAGTTCATGGACATGGAAGAAGAATGTCACAGCGCTCCTGTGCCCACCAACATCTCTGCACCACTGTCTTTCTCTTCCATTAGCTACACTAGTTCCAGTGCCGTCACAAGGCTGAATTTTTTCTCCGACGATAAGTCCAGTCCCTCTCAAGACTCTCGGTCGTGTCCTTCTCAGGACTCTTCTCAAGACAGTGGCGTCTTTGAAAAAATATGCGAGGTATGTGATTTTGCGAACTTTGGGCTTTTAAGTTTACCTCAGCTGATTTGTGTTAAGGCACAAGTGGGCAGCGCAGTCATGCAGGGGTTTGGGCACATGCTAGAAAAGTTTCGTTAAGCAAAAGTCCAGCTTGGTTAGTACTTGAATTGATGATCATGCTTACAAGGTAACCACCAGCTGATGCACACTGAATGAAACAAGCGCACAACACACCCCCGTCCACAAAGCTATGAATGGGTACAGGGCGCTGTTTAGAACCAAAGAAGGTAAGGCAGTGACGGGAAAAACATGGGCACCACTCTCATTAAGCTGGCTCAGAGAAAAGAGGTCCCAAACACCTCAGCAACAACCAGACAGTTTAGCTTTGTTTTCAAGAGTTTTTTTTTCTCTTTTTTTTCTATCTAGACTTAATTGGCAATGCTTTGAAATAATCGAGAATCAGAAAGAGTGAAATGTAGACAGGCATGCAGGTCTTGAAGAAAGAACAGAGAGAAAGCAAAATAGTAGCAGCTAAAAAAAAAATGTCTGCATGAGTTGTCGCTTTTGGTTTGTAAGACAAATTTCTCATATGCAGGTTTGTAATGATGAGCATGAGTGAATTGAGTTAGAATAAGAATCATCGTTGGTGTTCTTGGTGGTTTTTGTTGTTGTTTTTTAGTTGCACCTCTTTAAAAAATTATAACGAATCTTTCCACTGTTTAGGCACTGAATTCAGCCTTTCATGTGATTAAAAAATATATATTCCGTCAGCAGGAAACGGGTTTTAAAATCCCAGCTCCCAGGCTTCAGCGACGGAAGTCCAGACTGAATTCTTTGAATGAAATTTCTGAGGAAACATGTTCACCCCACAAGTATTCCCCAGTCAAGTCGCCCAGCAAACGGAGGATTTCTTTTTCACTAGGGGTAAGTATACAGTTCATACATGCAATTGCTGTAAGCGCTGCTTGATGCTTTTCCACATGATAAACCTACAAAAACAATCAGTGTACATCTCCTTCTGGTTGAACTATAAGAGTAATTGTTAGTAAAATGTGAGACTTAGTGCAGCTGCATTTCTCATAAAAGGAATGCAAATCGGCATTCACTATTGTTGGCAAACAAGCAAGTTTTGTGTGAGTCTCTTATGAATGATTATTTTAAAATTCTTCCTGAAACATGATGCATTGTGTGTGTGAGTGTGTACCTGCGTTTGTGTGTTTAAGTGTGTTTAAGTGTGTATGTGTGTTTCTTTTAAGGTAAATAGTGCAGTTTTTTAATTATACTATCGACTTTTTCGAATAACACTTGGGCAGTGTTAGACCTTTTAATACATTGACCATCAAGTCAAAAGGGTTAATGAACAAACACAACTCTAGGCCATATACTATTCATCTCAATATATCTCCTCTACTATCGTCTTCTTCGCTAGACCAGTCTCCTACCTTTTTTCTTGAAAACTCTTCCGGGACAAGACTCCTTATTTGTGTATGAGGTCTGTTGGATCAGCTTGGGAATATTGGACGCTTTCTGCCAGGTGGTCACTAGGGCTTCCTATGATGTTATTATTTAGCAATGTAGGCTTTTTATATGTATGTGTTTTGTTGATACTTTGTAATTATGTTTGTATTCTATTTTGTTTTTGTAAACGGGGGTTCGATAAGTTGGGGTGAAGCCTCAGCTGTACCCTGCGTGGGATGTCTTTATTGTAAAGTGACTGGCTGGTGTAGGGCATTCAGTTTTCCCACTAGGGTTGTTTCAGCAGATCTTTTATGCAGATTGGGGGTTGTCCGGTCCTGATTTGGCTCGGAAGAGTCCGCTGGACCTAAAGCAACAATTATGAAATGTAATGTAATTATAGGTTTTGCCATTTTAGTTGTAACTTAACATGAACATGTTTTGCTGTATCGCATTTATGTTTTGCTGACTTCTTTCACACACACCCATCCCCTAACCTCTCATCAAATCCAGCACTATGTTCATATATGAGGATATCAGTCATTATTCCAGGCCTTCCAAAGCCCTGATAGCAGCATAACAGAAGACGGAGACAGCCCTGCTAAAGTGAGAAAATCATCATTGCCGTCACACCCCAGTGGCGAAGAGGACAAAGATGATGGGTTCCTTGACATAGCAGACCATGAGGTGGCAAAGGTGAGACCCATATAGCATGCCATGGTGTGGTAAATAGTGCTGTACAGTGCTATAGCTTTTGGTCTTCAGCTTTAAGAATTTCTTGAACTATAATACGTTGATTAAAGCATGCACACACTATGTTACAGTGATTCAAGATGCAAAGAAAACACACTAAAACTATGGTTTGTTACGCATCGGTGTATACCACTTTTGTGTCTTGCTAAGACTAATTTATGTCAGTCTTTTTTTGTCCAATGTTTTAGATTTATTGCTTTTTCAAACTTTTTGAAAGTGTACGTAGTAGTTGGTGCCTGCTGAACAGGTGTATCGTATTTGCTTATCTAGATCAACGACTTCACTCCAGGAGGCTTGTCAAGTTTGATCAACGGAGAGATCTACTCTGTTCCAAGCTGCAGCAACGAGGATCCTATCATTCCTATCGAGATTGCTGACTTATCACAAACCAACACACCATCGGTATTTACGATTTTTGTCCCCTTCTTTTATTCTTTTCATTCAGCAGCTTCTATAACACCTCACTTGCTTTAACTCTATTGCAAATAAATATGTTGTAACCAGCTGTTTCATTACCTAACATGACCTAATTGTGTGTGTGTGTGTGTATATATATATATATATATATATATATATATATATATATATATATATATATATATATAGATAGATAGATAGATAGATAGATAGATAGATAGATAGATAGATAGATAGATAGATAGATAGATAGATAGATAGATAGATAGATAGATAGATAGATAGATAGATAGATAGATAGATAGATAGATAGATAGATAGATAGATAGATAGATAGCTAGATAGATAGATAGATAGATAGATAGATAGATAGATAGATAGATAGATAGAAATATAGATACTAAGATAGCTAGATAGATAGATAGATAGATAGATAGATATACACCTTAATTACAATAAAGCCGTTTTAATGTACAAAATACTAAACAATAGAGCTCCTGATTATTTAAAAGTACTTTTTAGCAAACCTTCATCTCGGTATTCAATTGTCAGACATAATTTAACCTTGCCACAGCCACGCTTAGACATATTTAAAACATCTCTGTCATATTCTGGTCCAAGTATGTGGAATTCTCTACCACAAGAGATCAAGGAAAGTAAATCATTAAATTGTTTAAAATTAGACTCCACAAATTTATATTTTCCCTTGCTACTAATATTTAAGATGATTGTATACATTTTATTCTTTACTATCTTGCGACAGTTTAATTTGTTCATGTGTGAATTAGCTTGTATATGTGTGTGGTTGTGGTGGAGGGAGGTGGGTAGAGTGGGAGTAGGGAAGGGGTAAGAGGGGGTGGGGAGAGGGAGTATGTGCATTTCGGGACATTAATTTTCTTAGTAATTGTTTTTTTAATTCTTACCATTGTTAAGGTTTGTGTTAGTTTCAAATCAATTTTATGTAAATTATTTTGTTCTGAACTTTTTTTTTTTTTTTAAAATAATTTTACAATTTTCTTAAGGACTAGCTGTAAGACAGGTCCATAGGATCTAATGCTATTATCCAATTAAAGGTTTCGACTTCGACTTCTCTCTCTCTATACAACTCTCTCTATTCACACTTTTCTGCTATCCTATGCACCAACGGGAATCCCCTCAATGAAACATACTTCCGGTTTCTTTCTCCGCGTGTTTTAGTGAGTTATTTCCAAATATTCAAGAATAATAACATGTGTCACTGGCCACCAGTATCGTGCCCTCACATTTTTTTTTGGGGGGGCTGCAGTTTATTATCCCTTTCTATCGCCAGTGGCGCGCCTAAACCCTACCTACCTAACATTATTTGTGAATTTTTGAAAAATATTCGGAAAAACATAACGCCCAGATGCTGGCTCGAACCCACACCTGTCAGGCGCCATTGGTTTCTGGCTTGTGGACAACGCAAGTTAGTCCCGCCTTAGCCCACTTGGCCACAACGCTCGCCTAGCATAGTCAACTACTTTTTTTTAAGGTTGCGACGGCGAAGCTATGGAAAACTACAAGAGTCTTCAGGTCCTGTTTCACTTTCTGTCGATGATCGACGCACCTCCGAAGTCGCCACAAATACAGGCTAGGCCTCTACGATTGTTTTTTGCATCCTTTCACTCAGCATGTACTTTCTCCACCGTTTTTATACTTAATATCCCACTCGTTTTCTGGCTCTAACAATCGTCGTTTTCGGCAATTTGCCATATTTAAAAGTCACGCATCAAGCTTTGATAAAAGCAAAACAAGGCAGACCGGAACTTGGTTTCATTTTAACCTCGTTTTAATTTATAATGGCGATACCCACGAGTTTTTATGAGAGGCGCCGGAAAGTTGTGAATACAAACACAGAGTGAAAACATTTATACATACACACATACAGACAATTAGGTAATGAAACGGCTGGTTATTTATGTAATTACTGTATTTTATACTATTTAAAAAGATTGTGTATTACATTCCCTTTCTCTGTCTGATGGGGAATAGATTAGATAATATAATAGTTATAATATCTCTAAAGTTTCACATTTTTAAGTTTTGAAAATGTGTTAACCATTGAGCTCTCAACTCGCATGGGTGCAGCAGGTTAAGTTTATGTAAATCAAATCAAAATTTTCCAGACTTTTTTACCCCCAACTTCCTGGCATTGGTATGTTAATACATTATGCTTTTGCTTTTTGATTTCCATGCAATTCTCTTGTGTAATTTGACTCTATCTACCTATTACTATGGTACTAGCATCCTGGATGAGTCTTGCTTATGCTTTACATACTGCATTTCTTTCTAAACAGGGTCGGCGCTTCAAGCCAGCCAAACGCCTGCTGCAGAGGTCCCATTCTGTTGATATTCGGTCCACAAGGCAGTTCAAGCGGGTGGATCCCCCAGAGGTGTTAGCTGGGCAGAGCAAACGGTGGAAGTCTGAGAAAAGCCATGATGATTCCTACACTACAGAGCTGGAAAAGGTCTGTAGTATTTGTGTACATCTGTATTCTAGATTTCATTGAATGTATTGTAAATATTTTGAGCAGGAAAAGTGTGTTATTGTGATGTACAGTAAAAGTAATTACAATCATGAGACGGTGCAATGTCATGCAGGAACGGAACTCTTTAACTCCGTGTTCACAATGACGAAGTGCCATATCAGAATATGAAGCCTTAGAATGGTTTTGTTTGACCTTTCTGTTAGTAATTTAGCATGGTTCTTGTGTTTAGAAGATGGTTTTATGAGTAATGTATCTGGTAATTTGTAGATCAGTCTGAAACTTGGTATAATTTTATTCTGGAGAAACCGCAATGGTAATTTTTAAAATCAGCATTTTGGTTTTCTGATAGAGATCAATCTTTCCTGCACACAACATGCTATTTCAACCACCTTTTTTCCCCCAAGAATTAATATGACAAATTTCTTTCAGCACAGGAAAGCAATTTGACTTATATGGAGCTGTGTGCAATGATTTGACTTGGACCGAATAAAGACTGACAAGTGGTGAATGATGAACAGGATCATGATGGGGAAAGACGCTTTTACTGTATAATAGCTGTTTGACCAAGGAAGAGCAACAAAGGATGGACGTTGACACTTGACATGGACCGATAGAACAAATGGTGCATGTAATGTGAGTGGACACAGTAAGTAATAAGAAAGAAATAGTATTTTGCATGAATGTGTGGATAAGGATTAATTTTCGAAGAAAATAAGAGCCAGCGTTTATTGTTTTACCTTTCCATTTGTTAGACTCCAGCTCGCCGCCTTCATCGCTGCCACTCAGAGACAGAGGCCATGATCATGTCTGCTGTGCACAGAATGACAGAGGAGCCGGACCTGCTTGCAGATTCTTCAAAGGTGGGATTTTTACTGTTGCCTTAATATTACAGATGATTCCGTTCTCTCACTCTTTCCCGTCTTTCTCTCTTCCTCTAGTTTTAAAAAAAAATTATCGCCTGTTAGCAGAATATTTTATGTTGCTTGATTTCTATTTCATTTACATTGCACAAGCAATAATTTCATAATCATGGATAGGATCTGCATTCCCTTGCATTTGTAAAATGAACTTACATTTTACACTTGAATTTTAGAAAGG
The DNA here is from genome assembly GCA_036898135.1 of Oncomelania hupensis. Classification (NCBI taxonomy): domain Eukaryota; kingdom Metazoa; phylum Mollusca; class Gastropoda; order Littorinimorpha; family Pomatiopsidae; genus Oncomelania; species Oncomelania hupensis. The sequence continues at coordinate 89,664,560 of CM072511.1, read as the reverse complement.
CATCTATATGACTTTTTATATAGAAAGTAGGCAGCCAAGTTTTACAGCTGTTTGCTTCACGTGATTTTCATCTGCATTTGCTTTGGTTTCCTTTCTCAGCCTTACATCCTACCTTTGGTCGATGGCAAGCACCCAGACTTGAAGTCAATTTCACCACAAACGGTATGCTGTTTTTAAAATCCTTTTTAATGTTTTTGTATTAGCAGTTCAATATAGCTTTGAACAGTTCATACTGCAGTGATTTGCATTTTGTTATTCAAATTACTGACAAAATAATGTTGTTGAGCATATGCAGTACAATATGGTTGATTGCATAAAAGGAAGATTTTGTCGTGTGAGTAAGAAAGTTTTGCTTTGTGTTTATGTGTTTCCTATTTTCCTTATGTTACAGTTGTCAGACTTGATGTTGGGCAAATACTCCAATGAAGTGGAAGAGTTTCATATTGTTGACTGCAGGTACCCTTACGAGTTTGTGGGTGGTCATATTCAGGTAAGCTATATTATATGGAGTTGTTATAATTTCCATGTTTTTTTTTTATACAGCAGCTAAGAGACCGTTTTTAACTAATGTTGCATTGTAGTTTGGATTGCTTTTTGTATAGTATGCACCTTTTTATAACATAATGATTGTTCTACTATGTTTCTGTAAGACTAAACTCAAATTTCAGTATTTAGCAACTTCAAGACAGTTTTGAACCATTAATGTTATCAATTGAAGTTTTAATAGGAAATGTTAGGCAAGCAGCAGAATGACGGCTGTGTCACGAAGCTGTTTCCATGATCGTTAAATTATTTCATAAAAGAAAACCAAATGTATTAATTATTGGTTTTAGCACAGCTTCATAATGCGCGAGGTCACGAGCACCGCTATCCGACTCATAGGTTCGGAAGCCGCATTCGGTCCCAGACGCACCGACAAGGAAAATAAATAGAATAAGTTTGAAAACTCAGAACGCTGGACAACACCAGACAATAGAGACAGCGAAGAATGAAGTTATAGGAAACAATTAATTCACACAACACCTGCTTTGAATTTCTAACTTAATTTATGACGGATTCTTTCATTCGCAGTAACATAAATATAAAATAGTTTACACAAACGTTATTACATCAAACTTTAAATTTTACGTAATTAATATATATTATTTCAATTACCAATAAGCAAAATTCTTTCAAAGAAATTATGAAATCTAAACCTCCAACAAAATTAACACTACCAACCTTCACACACCAAATAAAATATCCAAATAATAAATTCTCACACACACGTCGAAGCAGACGTTTTGAAGCATTAAAGTTACAATTCACAATTATAATTTATAACTTTCAAAACGAACTTTGTTACAATTAAATTTAGAGAAAAACACCTATCACAAAATATTCACTTCACTGTGCCCTAACTTCAGCCAAAACAATTTAGAGAAATATCACAATGATCGAAAAAGTTTATAAATGTAATTCGTCTGCTTCGGCCTATCTCGCTCGCATTCAAATCCGTAACGTTTATGAGCTTTACACGTCTATATATAGGTCCCGTAACTATTGGCAATTCCACGCAAAATACGTTATCGCTCACATGAGACCGTATACATAATTATTGACAAAGCTACAGTTACTACTGCGCAATACCCGATATCTTTTCCACCCTCTTCATCCCTATCAATTCCTATCATAAACTATCACCAAAGAATCACCAAGGCACAGGCGCAGAATTAGAATATTATATAACATGCTGCCTGTGACACCACCCTTTCCCCCGTCAAAAAAAAAAAAAAGGACCCCAAAAGGGTAATTTTTTTTTCTTCTTAAAATTCTAAATCAAAAATAAGAATTGAAACAATGAAACATCAATCTAGAAATTAATCGGATATAAACGCCACAGAACAGAATAGATCAATTGTGAGTATACCTCGTCCAAAAAGAGCTCATTAATCAAGTATGTTTCTCCCTCATGTAGTCGTGAACTAATGGAACGATGCCAGAAGTCCCCCACCCACTACATTAACATGAACTAGTATAGTCGTGAACTAATGGAACAATGCCAGAAGTCCCCCACCCACTATACTTGGAAAGCTGTGCAGTTCTTCCGAACTCCCCATGATTAATAATTATATAAATCAACAACAGCCAATATCCATTTCATGTTTAAATACAAGATTAACTCAGTAATCTGTATATTTAATTCCTTATGTACTCTCCCGGGCGAGATACATAATAAACACACTGGTTAACAAACCTATAAGGTCTTCACACTCCCAAAATGATTCATTCAAAACATAATCAAAAATCATATTTTAATATTATACATCTTTAAAAAAAAAATAAAGAAACATATACATAATATATAACTAAAGAAATTCCACTGTGTCCAGCTCTCCAAAGTTGATTATAGTCATTGTCCAAGAGCACACAATCACAAGATGATGAAAAAATTGTCTCCCTTTGTCCAGTCACTTTTACTGCATACGCCGCACTGCAAACATAAAGCAATGGCACGCAGCACAAAATCCACAGACAAATATTATAAGCGGGAAAAAATGCATTCATGGGCATAATAGAACTATGTGAGTCGGGACAAAACATCCGCCTCAAAATTTATGGAACCAGAAATTGGTAAAACATCAAAATCATAGTCCTGTAGAGCCAAAGACCATCTCAATAAACGGCTGTTTGATTGACCAGATTTCTTCAACAAAGAAAGAGGCGAATGATCAGTCTCTATCACAAAGTGTCTACCAAACAGGTATCTGTGGAATTTATCCACGGCCCACACTAATGCCAAGCATTCCCTCTCAACAGTGGAATACCGAGTCTCTCTGTCTAACAACTTCCTGCTAGCATACAGAACTGGGTGTAGGAGACCGGCATTCTCCAGCTGCTGTTGTAACAAAACTGCTCCTATGCCCGTGGAGGAAGCATCGCATCTTACAACAAATGGTCTTGCAAAATCAGGGAGAACAACAACTGGATCACTAGACAAACAACGTTTCAGTGCCTCAAAGGATTTTTCACACTGAGGGTTCCACCTAACTTTGGTAGGACAGCTTTTCTTTGTCAAGTCCGTCAATGGTGCACACAAAGAAGCGAATTGAGGGATGTAACGTCGGTAAAAGCCAACCAGTCCCAAAAATGCGCGTATTTGTCGCTTCGTTTGAGGGATTGAAACGGACAAGACGTTAGAAACTTTACTCCGCTCAGGTCTTAGTTCATTGTTCCCCACTACATGCCCAAGAAAATCTATGGTTTGGAAACCACATTCAACTTTACTGGGTCTAGCAGTCAAACCATTTTTGTTCAATGCTGTAAGCAGTTGGTCCAAAGCAGTCAAGTTCCCAGTCCAAGTGTCAGTTGCGACTAAAATGTCATCAAAGAAACTTATAGAGGAAAACTTCTCCAAGTCCAACTTCCTCATCATCCGAGCAAATGTTGATGGTGCTGTCGATAACCCAAAAGGCATCCTGAGAAAGTGAAACAGGCCCTGAGGTGTACGGAAGGCCGTTTTCTCTTTATCTTTGGCAGCCATTGGGATTTGCCAATAACCTTTCGACAGATCAACTTTTGTGAAAAAAAACTTGTCTCTTAGACTGGCAAAAAGTGCCTCAATATCAGGGATTGGTTCACTATCAAACTGTGTATTTTTATTGACCTGTCTAAAATCAATACAAAATCTGACAGTCTTGTCCTTCTTTTTAACAAGAACAACAGGCGATGAGAAAGGGGAAGATGATGGTTCAATTATCTTCATTGCCAACATTTTTCTAACCTCCTCTTGGACAATCTTCTCAGAATCAAAAGGCAGAGGGTATTGCTTCACATTTACTGGTTGGTCAACTGTCATCGTCATCGTGTGTTCTACCAATGGCGTGTATCCAGGTAGGTCAGTCAGCACATGTGAATGTTTTCTGAACACAGTCTGAGCTTGCGACTTGTGTATGTCCGACAATTGTGTGTCGTAGACAATGTCATCAACAGTTTCAGTCTGGGTAGTCGGTACTACACCCACAACCACCTTGGTTACGTCATAGTCAATTGTGCCATCTGAAGTAGAGTCTTGGATTACTGCTATACTAGCTGGCACTACCCCTTGTGGGTTTCCCCTGTCCAAGTACTCCCTGAGAAGATTGATGTGGAAAACTTTCTCCCCTCCCTTTCCCGTGTCCAGGAGATAGTTGCAGTTTCCCGTTTTCTTTAATATAGGGAAAGGACCCTTCCACCTAAGGAGCATTTTGTTAGTATCTGATGGTAACAAAACAAGGACCTTAGTTCCAACTTCAAAGGAGCGCAAAGGAGCCTTATATTTGAACACTTTTTGCTTGTTAGCATTGTCAAGCACAGACTTTTGTGCTAATTCCACCATTTCTGTCAGTGATTGCTTGAGATTTTGCACATACTCCGAAACTGTTTTGACCGCTGTTATTTCGGCTTGACCAGACCATGCTTCATACAGAAGTCGGGTAGGACCTTTAGGTACTCGTCCAAAGAGTAGTTCGAAGGGTGCAAACCCAGTGGCTGACTGAGGAATTTCCCTATACGCAAATAGCGCTCCCGTCAAATATCTATCCCAATCTTTGGGTCTGTCAGCCATTAGTCTCTTCAACATAGTCTTCAGAGTTCCATTAAATCTCTCCACCAAACCATTAGTTTGAGGGTGATAAGGTGTGCTATGCAATTGCGAAACTGACAAGAGACGTAAAACTTCTCTCATGGTATCCCCTGTAAACTGTGATCCCTGATCAGACAAAATCTCATCCGGAATTCCTACTCTAGAAAAGATTTGTACTAGAGCATCCGCCACAGATTCTGATGTTATAGTTTTCAGAGGAATCGCCTCAGGAAAACGTGTGGCAACGTCAACACATGTCAACACATATTTGTACCCCCTCTCTGACAAAGGTTTAATGGGTCCTATGATGTCGACCGCTATTCGAGAGAATGGGACATCAATTACCGGTACGTTTTGTAAAGGGGCTGGTTGTACTCTCCCTTTAGGAAATGTTTTCTGACAGATATCGCATGTTGTACAGTACTTTTTGATATCTTTATGGTAGCCTGGCCAATGAAAGTATGGGACAATGCGTTTGAAAGTACCATTAGTAGCCATATGTCCACCAAAAAGACCATCATGAGCAGCAATCAGTACTGACTCGCGGAGACTAGTGGGGACTACTAATTGCCAAGTTGCCTCCCCTTTAATGCCAGGAACGAATCTGTACAAAAGTCCGTCTCTCAGTACAAATGAGTCTGTTGAACGTTTTTCGTCGTTCTTTTTCCCAACTTTGTCAAAACAAGGTTGCAATGAAGTGTCGTCCTTCTGCATTTTTGCGAGGTCGTCGTGAGTCACGTCAAGTTGTGGTACTTTGGCTGTCAACAAAGGGCGAAAAGGTCTATCTTCATTTTTTCTTTGTGCCCTCGTTTGCACTGCCGCTGCAATGTCTGCACAAACAAAGGTTGAGCCAGGTATTTTACCCAAAATAACGTCACAGACCGAATTTTCCACAATGCATGCTTTCACTGAACCTGTAAAGTAAGGACAGTTAATGTTTATCTGGGCCAAAGGTAATGAAACAGTTTGTCCATTGAACAATGTCACAGACATGTGCTCGTCCAAAATTTGGTCTGATCGCACCAAATCTCTTCTTATGCCAACCGTTGTACAGCCAGAATCAAGCATAATCAATGCCTCTTTGCCATTAACAAAGCCATTACAAGTTTGGATCTGACTTGGCAATTCATTGCTAGCACTCATGCCCACAGATGCTTGATTCACTTTTTCATGTCCCTGAGCTTTAACCGGACAATTGTACATCATGTGGCCCCTTTGGCTGCACCAAAAACAATTTCTACCACGCCCTCTATATGATCTAGTACCCCGCTGATTGGCATTTTCAGGGACTGAGCTAGGCTGAACCTGATTTTGAATGATGTTATCAGTGTTCGATTCCGGTGTGAACTTGGAAGCACCATAACTTTTCCGAGGTGTCCATCTTGATTTGGGATTTATATAGCCCACATTAGCCAAAAGTGGACTGGTCAATCCAGAGCGAGCTACATTTTCCTTGATATGTACTTCACGCCACCGCTCTGCTGTTTCAACCATCTGAGCAGCTGTTTTGCAACCCGATTCTCTAATGAACGTTACCAGCTTCTCTGAACAAGACTGAAGCAGTTGTTCCCTAAGAATCAAATCGATCAAATCGGCAAAATTTTTAGCCCCTGCCAATTCAAGCCAGCGGGTAAAATACCGCCTCAATCTGTCCAAGAAAGCCGGGAATGTTTCGGCCTGTTCAGGTTTTGCCGACCTAAATTTTACTCGAAACCCCTCTTCAGTACACAAAAATCGTTGCAAGAGATGTTTTACTAGGTCATCGTAACCTCTCCCTGGGTTACTGGTCATGAATTCATGGTAATAAGAAAGAGCTTTGCCTTTGAGACATGCTGCTAACATGGAGGCCCAATCATCTTTTCTCCACTTTACAGCATTAGCATGATTTTCAAACCGAAACAGGTATGACTCAATGTCATCTTGCCTATCATCAAAAAAAGGGTAATTTAGGCCTTGATTTTGACTGAGTAGAAGATTCGAAATGCTCATCTTTCTTTTTTTGTTTTTCATGCTGTAATTCAATCTCATGCTGTTTGTGTTTTGTATCCTCTTCAAGCTGTAATTGTCTAAGCTTAAGTTCATCTTGTTTTATTTTTATTTCTTCTTCTTTAAGCTTAAGGTCAGCCTTAAGTTCATCTTGTTTTATTCTTATTTCTTCTTCTTTAAGCTTAAGGTCTGCCTCCATTTGATTTTGTTTTAGAACATGTTCGCTTTGCAATCTTTTCTGTTCAGCTTCAAATTGCATCTGCTTGAAATTTTTTTCAAGCTCGAGTTCCGCCTCAGTTTTTTTTTCCTTGCTTTTTTGTTCACGCTCTTGTGCTCTAGCATCTCTGAGACCATCCTGTAGATATTTCTTTATATCTTCAGGTTTAGTAATGTCCAAAAGAGCAGCTTCTTCCTTTAGTCTCTCCACCAACTCACCCAACTGCTGTTTACCCAGCAAATCTACCTCAGCCATTGCTTCAGTACATATAGTGCAACACAATTCTCTCAGAAAATGCACCCCAAAATGTTCAAGCAAAATGTAAAGAACAATTGAATACAAAGCTATATAGTCACACTCAGCGCCATATTCAACAATGCGATGTAAACAATTAAACAATCATGTTATCAATACAATGCAAGAAGAAAATTTATGTCATTCCAATAAGATGTATAAAAAATGAAGAGAAAATTATTTTTACATTATCATATTACAAATGAACAAGCATCAGCTAGCTTAAATCGATGCTCCGCTCCATCCACAGGTATTATACTAGTATAATTTTAACAACCTATTAACTGAATCTAAACAGCAGCTAGAGTAATGGCGATCACCTACCAGCTACGTATAGAAGGCACGTCGTATGCCACGCCCCCGCTGCGTGTGTTGTCCGCTGATCTCAAATCTTCCACACTGTTAGCGACGAAATCAGTTCCCTCCAGACACACTGACGAAATCAGTTCCTTCCAGACACGGAGCACGGCCCGTCACAAGCGATGCATGGACAAAGCACTATGATATCAAATTAATTTATGTAAACAACAAAAAAAAAATTGTCAAGAATAACTACTAAAACAAATTGCAGGCTCGCCAGTTGTCACGACTATTGGAAAAAAAAACACGGCAGGCTCGCCAGTTGTCACGAAGCTGTTTCCATGATCGTTAAATTATTTCATAAAAGAAAACCAAATGTATTAATTATTGGTTTTAGCACAGCTTCATAATGCGCGAGGTCACGAGCACCGCTATCCGACTCATAGGTTCGGAAGCCGCATTCGGTCCCAGACGCACCGACAAGGAAAATAAATAGAATAAGTTTGAAAACTCAGAACGCTGGACAACACCAGACAATAGAGACAGCGAAGAATGAAGTTATAGGAAACAATTAATTCACACAACACCTGCTTTGAATTTCTAACTTAATTTATGACGGATTCTTTCATTCGCAGTAACATAAATATAAAATAGTTTACACAAACGTTATTACATCAAACTTTAAATTTTACGTAATTAATATATATTATTTCAATTACCAATAAGCAAAATTCTTTCAAAGAAATTATGAAATCTAAACCTCCAACAAAATTAACACTACCAACCTTCACACACCAAATAAAATATCCAAATAATAAATTCTCACACACACGTCGAAGCAGACGTTTTGAAGCATTAAAGTTACAATTCACAATTATAATTTATAACTTTCAAAACGAACTTTGTTACAATTAAATTTAGAGAAAAACACCTATCACAAAATATTCACTTCACTGTGCCCTAACTTCAGCCAAAACAATTTAGAGAAATATCACAATGATCGAAAAAGTTTATAAATGTAATTCGTCTGCTTCGGCCTATCTCGCTCGCATTCAAATCCGTAACGTTTATGAGCTTTACACGTCTATATATAGGTCCCGTAACTATTGGCAATTCCACGCAAAATACGTTATCGCTCACATGAGACCGTATACATAATTATTGACAAAGCTACAGTTACTACTGCGCAATACCCGATATCTTTTCCACCCTCTTCATCCCTATCAATTCCTATCATAAACTATCACCAAAGAATCACCAAGGCACAGGCGCAGAATTAGAATATTATATAACATGCTGCCTGTGACAGGCTGTATGTTCAATGCTTTTTCTGCTTTGTGGCATTTTATTTAACAGCTACTCAGTCTTTTGTTAAAGACTATGATTCTAAAATTAGGTGGCAGCATTGCACTGGCTCTTTTTCTGCAGCCTTGGGGACTGGTTGGCCTTTGGGGATTATTCCCCGCGCCCACTGTCCTTTTAGGTTGTGAGAGCGGGGATGTACCCAGGGCAAGGCTTTCTCCACTATAAGCAAACTTTAGCCCAGTTACTGGGATAGCAGTTGCCTCTTATAGTGGTCAAAGTCAAGAAAGGTGGACTAACTCGCAGAGATTGGATTGGTTGTTTTGTTTGTTGTTTTGTTTTCTCTCCAGAATGTGCTCAACATTTCCCCTTGTTGCTCTCACCTCAGTTAGATCAGAGTTTGAAGTTTGAATTATTTTGTTTTTTCTGTATCCAGAATGCTCTGAACATTTTTACCAAGGATGAGGTGGTAGAACGGTACATGAAGAACCCTGTAAAGCCACAAGACCCCAACAAGCGCTTTATCATCATCTTCCACTGTGAATTCTCTTCTGAAAGAGGACCTTCCCTGTAAGTAATGACTTCTGCACTCTTCTTTTAACTATGAGAAATAAACTGGTTGGTGTTGGTGAATGCAGCTGCAAATGTGTGGCAGACAGAAGCAGCGCTAACTTGTCATTGATAGTTGAACATTCTCATTTCTTGCAGCGGTTCATGAAAAAAAATGTGGGTCAGTTTTTAGTAGTAAAGTGTGGATACTTTATAGTAATGGTCACATACGCAAAATAAATCACTGGTTTTGGCTAAAAAATTCTACCTGATTAAAGCAAAAAGAAATAGCAAGTATTGGTGCATCCTATTTTTAGGAAAATGTTTTACTACGCTTGTATTTTGAGATCATTTAACTGATAATAAATTTGACAGTCAATAACAAAGATGCCATGGTTATCAAAATAGGTTTGAGTCTTCCAGAGATCTTTAATAAGCAATGAGTGCTTTAATTTCAGGTATCGGTTCTTGCGAGCCCAAGATCGTCAGTCAAACAAGGAGTGCTACCCCCAGCTTTACTACCCAGAACTCTACCTTCTGGAAGGAGGGTACAAGTCCTTTTTTATGACACAACAGGTAACAACTTGCTATTGTTGAGTTTGTTTGTATCTTTTCTCTGTGTGTTCAAACAGCCTAAAATTTATTTTAAGGGATTTGGGGATTCGAATACAGATCGTAACTAATCAACTTAAGCAAGAGTAATAGTGAAGCATCTGTATCCAGGCAAGCACTGCCTAACTAAAGTGTAAATTGATAAGGTGTTGTTATTCCTGTGTTATTATTTATTTATGTCTTTTGAAACTTTTATTTGTTCTTTGAAATTGCGTGGTGCAAAATCTGCATCTGGTAGGACGCTACAAAGGGCACTTCTTCATGATGCATAATTAACTTTCTTGGCAAATATTGTACAACTGGTAAGTCCTATGAGGGTTACTTGTCTAATAACCAACTTTTTTTTTTTAATACAAGGTTGGTAGTGCTACATCTTTAATATGAATATGCAGGAATTGGTCACAATAAGTTAAAGCAGCAATAAGTTGTTGCTGAACAAAGTTGGTTGTGATTATTTGCAGGTTTTGTGTGAACCACAGGCCTACATGCAGATGCTGCACAAAGATCATATGGAAGACTTGCGCATGTTCCGTGCCAAGTCCAAGTCTTGGGCAGGAGACGAGAAGAAAGGCGTACGACCAACTGGTCTCCTCCGATCCATCAAATACTGATAGCAGCGGGTGGATGATATGCTGCATCAGTGCATGTGAATCTGGTTCAATTTCAGTTCAAGAACATTTGAAGGTTTATGAAAGTCTTTCCACCAGTATGTGTCATGTGGTATTTGCAGAGGCCTGATGACTCTGTTTGGTACAGAAAGTCTTTATGCAGTTCAGTGTTTTAGCTTTATCAGGTTATAGTGGCAAAGCAACACAAGGCAATCCAAGTAGTCACACCACAATGAGCTGTCTTGTTTATTTGTCAAGACCAGATGACTCGTTGTGGCAGGGAAGTGTTGGTGGCTGTTGTTTTCTGCTATGAGGAGGAGCTAACAATTGTTATTTACATTCAGCAATTGCTTAGATCTGATTAGTTGACATGCATGCTAATTAATTGTTTATAAATTTAAAAAAGAAATTTTTTTTAAAGAGAGGGGTAATTGTTTTAGGTCAACGGTCAGCATAAGCAAGAGCTGTTTTGCTTGTCCTTAAGCTTGTAGTTTTAGAAACACTTTTTTTTTTTTTAACATCAGTCAGTTTCTATCGATATTTATCTTCTGCCTTTGCTGTCTTTCACTGAGCAGTTTTATAATAACACATTTTACATGTAGTGTTGGATTGTTTATATGACTGGACTCTTATCAGAGTGTACAAGAAAAGGCATTGAGCTTTCAGACTTCTTGTTACTGAGTGTGTGCAAGAAATTATTTGATTGTTAATAATGACCATTTATGCATGTGGGTCCATTGTTCTATGTTCCCGAGTTTAGCTGGTCACTGCAAAAAAAGATTATTAATATATTATTCATATATTTCTTCGGATGGATGCAAGGAGTGTTGATGTATTGCATGAAAGATGACATGTGATGTCTTACAAACATCACTCAATGACCGTTTGGGGAAAATTGTATATGTTGGGAACTGTTGCTGCCATTGACTTGTGTGCATGTTGATGAAAACATGTGATGCACACATGATGAAGAATGGTGGTGCATGATTTTTAATCATCAGCACATTTTATTGATTGGACAATGAGCTGCCTTGATTGGCTAACGCTAGTAGAGTTTTACAAAATGTTGTAATAAAAATGTTTAAGTTATTCTGCATTACTCTTCTTGTTGATTGGGTATTGTTCTATAAGGTAGACATTTTATTGATGCTTATAACTATTTTTTAAACAAAGGGAAGCTGTTTGGTGAACCTTTGCTTAATTGTGTGTGTGGCAAGCTCCCCTTGCATGTGTGATCCAGCTCATTTAGTTTTGTTTTTACCAAATCTTTATTTTAAAGATTTGTCTTAATTATGCGTGTGGCAAGTTCCTTCTGCTTGTATAAAGCAGTGTGCTGTGTCCTCCAGCTCATTTGATTTTTATTTTTACCAAGTCTTTTTAAAAAAAAAGACTTGTGACTTTGGAATGACGTCTAAAGATGTCAATTTTAATTCGACACCACCTGTAGTGCTAACTGCAGTTGGAGCTTTTCAAGCATTGCAACAATATAAGTAGTACTTGTTTCTTATTTGCATGATATTTCATTCATTTAGGAAGTTTGCTTTTTTCTCTCTGTTTTGTTTGCTTAGTAATGTTACCTAATTTTTATCTGTAAATTTGTGTTTCTTCTTTTGGGAAGGTTTTGTACTTTTTCTCCTCCTTTTACAATACTGTACGATACAATACAATACACTCAAAACATTACAACTTGTTTGATTGCACATGTAACTATATTCCTTTATGTTCTTTTTTTTTTCCACATAAACTGCCCACTTGTAATGACACATGCAATTAAATAATATGAATTGCTCCTATATTGCACCCTTACAACTCAAAGAGCTGCATCAGGCACATCTTTTCGCTTGGCTATGCATAAAGCAAATTACACCTGTTGGCAAATGAAATATTATTTGCATTTGATTGCACCATATTTGATATTTTTCTTGTTAGTATTTTTGTTTTGCTTATGTTTGTTAATGTATGTAATTTTGTTCTATTTCATTTTAAAACCGTTTTGCTTTGTTAAGTATTTGTTAGTGTATTCTTTGTATCTAATTTTTTTTCTTTTCTTATTTCTGATATTTATTCAGTTGATTTTTATTTTTGACTCCAAGCACTTGGAACCTATTTTAGCCATCACAGCCATACTTGTTAAGATGGTGTATACCCATGAGACCTCATACATGATCAGTGAATGATTGACTTCACTTCAAGGTTAAGGTCACAGGGTCATCAAATAGTTTATAACCAAAAAAAAGACAATTTTTCACAAATTTTACTTTTTTTTCCAGGTTATTAATATTGAATTTATGATTCTTTGATGCATAATAGATATCAATGAGACACACATACTTTGTAAATTTGATCAACGTCACTCCAAGGTAAAACCCCTGTGGGGGTGCGGGGGTTTCAGTATAAGTAGTATCCCCACTTTCTGGAAATTTAGTGCTTTAAATTCCCACTGTCACTGTCTTTCTCATTTGTTCTAATTTCTACTCTGTTCTATCAATATACTATACTATCTTCTTCTTCACTAGACCAGTCACCTATCTTTTTTCTTGAAAACTCTTCCGGGACAAAACTCCTCATTTGTGTGTGAGGTCTGTTGTATCAGCTTGGGAATATTGGACGCTTTCTGCCAAATGGTCACTAGGGCTTCCTATGAAATTATTATTTAACAATGTAGGTATTTTATATGTATGTGTTTTGTTGATATTTTATAATGATGTTTGTATTCTATTTTGATTTTGTAAACGGGGATTCAATAAATTAGAGTATAGCCTCAGCGTCCCCTGCATGGGATGCCTTTATTGTAGAGTGACCAGTTGGTGGAGTGACTTCAGTGTTACCACTGGGGTTGTTTCAGCAGCTCTTTTATGTGGATCATGGGTGAGTCCTCTTTCAGCGAAGTTGTGGTCTTGATTTTGTGGTTCTGATTCAGCGCTTTGCAGTCCGCTGGACCCTGTAACCAGTGGATAACTAACTCACTCCAAGGTAAAGGTAACTGGAGCTGTCTAAAGTCGGTTTGTATATGTACTTTGAAGTGACCCTAACCCTAAACTATGAGATATATTAAGTCCAATCTTGTTGTATTTAGAGATAATAGATTGATCTTTTGTATATGTTCTGTTTTTTGCGTTGATCTTGAAGGTCAGGGCCTTGTAAAAACATACAAAATATAGTTCATCGTACAATGGAATGGCTGTTTATTTAACCTATAGTATGCAACAACTTTGGATTATTTGATCAGTCATGCATGAGAGATCACGTGAGGGTCAAGTCATCCCAAGGTCAAGGCCACTGAAGGTCAAAGTGTATTTGGAACCAGAGGTCAATGTCAACTCAAGGTCAAGAGCATAGAAAGATCAAAGTTGGCATTACTTTGCATTTTAATGCCACCATTTCATTTTGGTTTTTTCTGTACACTCATTATCGTGCTAAATAGTTCAAGTTCCATAAGGAGCATGTGAGTCATGTAGGCTTTGCTCTTCTAGTGTTTTTATGAAGTTACTTTTTTTTAAATTTTGTCTCTACTGTTTATTTTTTTCTTTTTATATTATTTTTATAAAAGTAGTTTTTTTTTAAAATAAAAAATATTGTAGATTATATTTTAAGCTAAATATTGTTTTAGTTTTTACAGAAATATTTTTGAGTACCGAGTGTATGTGTTTGTGCATGGTGGGAGTGTTCAGTGTTGCCACTAGTAATAGCTGTATCATGTGTTTTAAACATAGTACCTATTGGGGCATAACAAGATGCACAAAGTCACAATTACATGTATGTGATTTGCTGCATTTGTTCATCATCCATTTCAAACTATGTAAGATATCATTTTATGTTTGCTTTGGATTTGTTGTTTTATTAAACATAGTACCTATTGGGGCATGAAGATATGCACAAAGTCACAATTACATGTATGTGATTTGCTGCATTTGTTCATCACCCATTTCAAACTATGTAAGATATCATTTTATGTTTGCTTTGGATTTGTTGTACTCCCATATTTATTTGTGGTCCTGATTCGGCTCTTTGCCATCTTCTGGACCCTATAAACAATGACTAACTAACTTACCATCTAGGTTTTGGTCGCTGAAGAGTCTGTGTTACCGTTTTATTTAGTTTTCTTTTGTGTTGGAACAATCTAACGGCTAAATCCAAGGAAAGTTATTTTGTTGCATTAATGATTGATTGTTGTATTAACATCTTCTTCATCAAGATGATAAGATGTATGCCCTAATTGCATTAATAATAAATTTATTGGACCCCCTACCACCACTCTTAAAGTTGGATTTATGGGATTGTTCTATCCCCATATAAATTATTTACCCTCCGGACTTTAGGTCGCTGACAAAAAAAGTTATTAAAAGGGGACTTTTATTTATTTATATATTTTGTTTTTGTTTTCATCAGTTGGAATAAGACTTCCTTATTCTGTTGGAGTAATGTGGTCTGTAAATTAAAACTTTCGCAAAATTTGTTGTATTAATAAAAAATGCACAATCTTTCCTCCTTCCCTTCCCCCCTCCCCCCCCCCCCTCTCTAATCTCCTAACCTACTCACCATCCCCACTTCCACCTCCTGCCTAAACTTCCAAACCCCTTTAAAAAAAAAAAAAATGTCCGGGGACGGTAATCTACCTACTGAACTGAACTGTTGATTTTTTTTCTCTCAGCCTGTTTAAGTTTACTTGTACAGTGCTAACAATTTGAGTTGCCTGTTTGTGTAGTCACTTTCTTTGGTTTGGTTTTGATCCATTTTGTTTGATTTTTAGTGATCATTGCATTTTTATTGTATTTGTGGGCACAGTATATAGTGGATACTTAGTCATCATAAGAACCTATTTTTCGTACAGAAATTAAATGTTTGTAGTTACGTGCTGCTGGAAGGGAGATATTCTTAACTTATTCCTGCTTTTATCATTATACTTTTAAAGTTTCAAACAGTTTGTTGCAATAGGTAAACAACAGTGATAATCTTTGTTCAGAAGCCCAAGGTAATTGCAGTACTGATGAAATATATTTCAATGTTAATATTTGGTGATGAATTACTGTACGACATTTGTATTTCCTGTTAACCTACTTCATTTCGAAATCTCACAAGATTGAGCATTCCGTATCCTTATAAAGATTTTTTTTTAAAGCAGTGAGGAGAAATTTGTTCTTGTGGAGCACATTAAGTGTCAAAGAGATCTTATCAAGCCTAGAATTGATAAAATTCAAGTATGGATAATCATGCTTCGACAGGCTTGATCTGAATGTTGTAACTGTTTAATTTTTTTTTAACCATTATATTTGCTCAATGTTGGTAACCATTGTTTGGCTTTTGTGTACTTTACAATCTTACCTTACTTTTTTTTTTTTTTTTTTTTTTTTTTAAATCTAGCGTAATCTCTATATGTTTCTATATGTCTATTTCCCCTCTTGTCCTCTTACTCTCTGTGTCTACAATTTGTTTCTGGTAGTGGAAAAGGATTCAAGTTTATTTCCAACATGCGCTGGTGATGGTTCACATAACCTGTACCTGCTGGTTCACACTCGGCAGTACTGTTTCAAACCAACCTATTTTGGGCAACAAAGACAACAACATGTGATTTATACAGACAGGTAAATTAATGTAATCAATCAATTGAAAGAACAATTAATTTTCTAGTTATGTGCACCATTTTTGTGCAGCATGTTGAGAATACGACTCCAAGATCTGAACCACATTTTCTGTATAGGCATGACAGTGTGATTTTTGCCGTATAAATGTATTCTCGTAAATTATTTTTGAAAAGAAAAATGCCATGAAATGTCAGAATAGAAGTGAAATTATATCTACTGGAACCACACCCAATTGTGATATTAGATTGACTGCAGCAGATGTCGTCAAAAACAGTACAGTGTACAAAAAAAATCATCTACAGCATTCTGGAAAATGTGTACACTCACAATTACTGTATTACGTATGAATCATTTTAGTTAATGGAGATCTTTATTACTAAATTCCTAATTGCCATTTTTATTGTATGTATATACATCTGGACTTATGGAGGTCATGTGTAAAGTTTCCTAACATCACTTTTAACAGTATTTAATTTATGTGATGAATGTTATCACATTTTAACAGCTTAGTCAGATTAAAAGATTACTTTTGCGGATTTTTTTTTTTTGGCATGAATGTTAATTTATTAATTAATTTTTCTATTTTAATTATGGAGAGCTTGACTGAGAGTATCCATGTGAGTTCTGAGATTGAAGTTTGCTTGCTATGGATTGAGTTAGAATGCAAGATTTTTGGGAATGGATTGATTGGAAATTATTTTTTTTTTTAAATCCTATGTTTAATGTTTTATTGTGCAAGGTGAAGTATGAGTGAAATTTATCTTGTTTTATATCCCTCCCTGAAAGCACGTTTACTACAGCTTGTATACGTGTTACTGGTCTGGATGTAATAAATGTACGTGCCGTTACCTTTTTAAAATTGTTTTTTCGAGTATGCTTTTGAATAGCAGATTATTGTTGAATGCAGTTGCTTCTCTCTCTCTCTTGTTTTCTCACTCACTCACCCTCTCTCTCTCTCTATCTCATATACAGTCTCAGTGGGCATATGGAATGAGTGAGCATTCTTGATAAAGCTTGTTTTAGTTTACTCTATTTTTTTGACTTGCAAGCATAGCAATGTGAGTCCATGTTCTCACCCACAAATTAAACATTTTGAGATGTTTGCGAGTCGGTGCAGGATATATAGTCCAAATATGATACCCAACATTTTCCTGGCACCCAGTGGGGTTGCTGGGGGTTTCAGTAGTATAAATAGTATCCCCACTTTCTAGAAATTTAGTGCTTTAAATTCCCACTGTCGCTGTCTTTCTCCTTTGTTCATTCTTTCTTACTCTGTTCTATCAATATACTATATACTATCTGTTGTATCAGCTTGGGAATATTGGACGCTTTTTGCCAGGTGGTCACTGGGGTTTCCTATGATATTATTATTTGGCAATGTAGGCATTTTAGATGTATGTGTTTTGTTGATATTTTATAATGATTGTATATTCTATTTTGTTTTTGTAAACGGGGGTTCAATATGAGTATAGACTCAGCGTCCCCTGTGTGGGAGGTCTTTATTGTAAAGTGACCGGCTGGTGGAATGCCTTCAGTATTACCAATAGGGTTGTTTCAGCAGACCTTTCATGCGGTTCAGGGGTAAGTCCTCTTTCAGCGAAGTTGTGGTCTTGATTTTGTGGTCCTGATTCGGCTCTTTGCAGTCAGCTGGACCCAAGCAAGCAAGCAATGAATAACTAACTAACAAATTCCTGTCTGTCCATGTTAAACGTGAATTACTCTGACCTTATTTTCATCTATCACAATGAAACTGGTTATATGGTGTATAATAGCCAAGAGAGCTTGAAAATTATCAGTGATTGAATAACCTCACTTGAAGGTCAAGGTCACAGTCAACAAATATAAGTTAAAAATGTGAATTTTTCTCAAAATTTTGAAAGTTTTCTGTTATTGATATTAGACTTATCACTGTTAGCATGTGTGACAACTATCAACGTGAAACACCAACCATTCACCATGCATGTTTGGTTTATCTCACTCCAAGGTCAAGGTCTTTGGAGCTGTCTAAAGTAGGTTCAAATGGGTACTTTTGGAAGTGGCCTTGACCCTGAACTAGGAGAGGTAAAAAGTCCAAACATGTATGTAGAGATCATCTTTCACACATGTTCTGTTATTGTGTTGATCTTGAAGGTCAAGGTCATTTTAGGACTAATGAAAAATATCAAAATGTGTTATTGTACCATCGAATGGTTCTATTATGTTACATTATGCATCAATATTGGGTTATTTGCTTAAATAATGTGAAGGTCAAGGTCATTCCAATGTCGAAATCATTCTAAAGTCACAGTTGTTTTTTACATAATAGAATTTCTGCTATAGTTAATTTTATCATAAATGAGTGTTCATGTAAAACCAGAGGTTAAGGTCATCACAAGCTCAAAGTCAATATTACTTCATGTTTTAATATAAATATTTTGTTTTTATACAGACTATTCTGAAAAGGTTCTTGTTTGCCCTTCTACTTTTTATTATTATTTTTAATCCTCTTTTTTCTGAGCGCACTGAGAATGCCACCAGAAACTAGTGGGCAAAGCCCATATGACTCACATGTTTCTTATGGAACTCGCAATGTTTAACATGAAAATGAGTGCCCCAAAAAACTAAAATGTGGCATTAAAATGCAAATACTGACTTTGATCTTTCTATGCTCTTGACATTGAGATGACCTTGACATCCGGCACCAATACACTCATGTATTATCAAATAAAGTACAGCAAAAGTTGTATTATGCCCAAAAAACTGACCTTGGGATGACCTTGACCTTTAGTTACATTGATCTTGGGATGACCTTGACCATCAAGTGATCTCTCATGCATGTCTGATCAAATAACCCCATGTTGTTGCATACTATGGGGTTACATTACATTACATCATTATTGCTTTAGGTCTAGCGGACTCCTCCGAACCAAATCAGGACTGGACAACCCCTGATCCGCATAAAAGATCTGCCGAAACAACCCTAGTGGTAAAACTGAAAGCTCTCCACCAGCCAGTCACTTTACAATAAAGACATCTCATGCAGGGAACGCTGAGGCTATACTAATTTATCGAACCCCCGTTTACAAAAACAAAATAGAATACAAACATCATTACAAATTATTAACAAAACACATACATATAAAATGCCTACATTGCTAAATAATAACATCATAGGAAGCCCTAGTGACCACCTGGCAGAAAGCGTCCAATATTCCCAAGCTGATCAAACAGACCTCATACACAAATAAGGAGTCTTGTCCCGGAAGAGTTTTCAAGAAAAAAGGTAGGTGACTAGTCTAGCGAAGAAGACGATAGTATAGCAGATTGATAGAACAGAGCAGGAATGAGAAAGAGCAAAGGAGAAAGACAGCGACAGTGGGAATTTAAAGCACTAAATTTCCAGAAAGTGGGGATACTATTTATACTGAAATTCCCGGCACCCCAACAGGTGTACTCTATCGAACCCCCATTTATAAAAACAAAATAGAATATAAACATCATTATAAAATATTAACAAAACACACACACATATAAAATGCCTACATTGCTAATAATAATACCATAGAAAGTTCTAGTGATCATTTGGTAGAAAGTGTTCAATATCGCCAAGCTAACACAACAGACAACCATACACCAAATGGAGACTTTACAACCATACACCAAATGGAGACCCATCAGTTCTAGCATGTCCCAAGAACAGAGAAGAAGAAGAAATCCTCCCAATTCTCTGGGAAGAAGTTGAGGCAGCAGTGCAATCGCTGAAGAAAGGGAAGTCAGCGGGAGTGGACAACATACCCGCAGAATTGCTACAAGCAGGAGGAGAAGCGATGATTGATGCCCTGTAACAAGATCTGGCAGAGTGGGGAGTGGCCTACACCATGGACCCAGTCGCTTGTCATCACTCTTCCCAAAAAAGGTAACCTTCAGGAGTGTGAAAATTACCGCACCATCAGCCTCATCAGCCATCCCAGCAAGGTCCTTCTGAAAATAATACTCAACAGGTTGAAACCCCAAGCTGAACAAATCATAGCTGAAGAACAAGCAGGATTCAGGGCAGGGCGAAGTACCACTGAACAGATTTTCAACCTCAGAATAATCTGTGAAAAATAACTACAGCACCAACAACATCTATATCATGTGTTTATAGATTTCAAGAAGGCGTTTGACCGAGTCTGGCATGCAGCTCTATGGGCAACAATGAAAGTGTACAGCATCAGCCCTAAAATTATTGAAGTCATCAAAAGCCTGTATGAGAAGGCTACCAGTGCAGTCCTCCATAACAGCGTCATCGGGAACTGGTTCAGAACAATCGGTGTGAGTCAAGGATGCCTACTCTCTCCAACACTCTTCAACATCTTCCTAGAGCGCATCATGTCAGATGCCCTTGCAGATCACGAAGGCACAGTCAGCATAGGTGTTAGAGCAATCTCCAATCTTCGTTTTGTGGATGACATTGATGGATTGTCTGGAGAGGAACAAGAACTTGAACAGCTGGTACTGAGGGTTGACACCACCTCCAGAGCTTATGGAATGGAAATAAGTGCAGAGAAGACCAAAATGATGACCAACAACACCAATGGCATCAACACGGACATCAAAGTCCAAGGCCAATTCTCAACACAGTGCATAGCTTCAAATATTTAGGAGCCATTGTATCAGACAATGGGTCCCGACAGGAAGTCCTCTCCAGGATCGCACAAACAACTGCAGCCCTGACAAGATTGAAGCCCATTTGAAAAGACAGGACCATCAGTCTACATTCCAAAGTAAGACTGCTGAGCTCCCTTGTCATCTCCATCTTCCTATATGCTTGCGAAGCATGGACCCTCACAGCAGATCTACAACGCAGAATACAAAGCATGGAGATGAGGTGCTACAGAAGACTTCTTGGCATTTCCTATACCCAACACATCACCAACGACGAAGTTCGACAGACCATCACACAAGCCATTGGACAACATGATGACCTGCTCACAGTGGTGAAGAAACGGAAACTCAGATGGTATGGCCACGTCACCAGATCATCAGGCCTTGCAAAGACCATTCTGCAAGGCACAGTGCAAGTAGGTAGAAGAAGAGGGAGACCGAAAAAGAGGTGGGAGGACAACATTCGAGAATGGACTTGTTTGACACTGAGCGAAGCCATCAGGGCTGCTGAGGACAGAGAAAGATGGGAGTATGCTGGTTAAACGATCATCTGTGGTGCCCCTATGACCTCCGAGTTACGGGACAGGATAGGATAGGATAGGATAGGATAGGATAGGATAGGATAGGATAGGATAGGATAGGATAGGACACAACAGACCCCATACACAAATGAGGAGTTTGGGGAGAGTTTTCAAGAAAAAAAGGTAGGTGACTGGTATAGCGAAGAAGACGGTAAATTGATAGAACAGATCAGGAACAAGAAATAAGAAATGAGAATTACAGAAACAATGTTAATATAAAGCACTAAATTTCCACAAAATGATATACTATTTATACAGAAAACCCCGGCACCCCAACTGGGGTGGGAGAAAATATGTTATACATCATGACATGGCCAACAAAATGCACAACGTTTTCACAAGCAAGCAACACCATATGATTTTTTTTTCTTGTTTTATTTTCCATTACAACTGATATATAATATCTCCAATACAGTAATTTGTTTTCCTTTGCATTATTGAACTGAGTTACAAAATAGCTAAGGGTGCAAAGTCTACAAGTAGGTGGACACAAAGAAGGAAGGTACAGAAACATACATCAACATTACGCCAGACTGGTATAACAAAGAGCCACATTAATTTTTAAGATGCACAACAATTTCCACACAAAAATGATGATGATGAAGAACTGGGAACAGCACATGTTCAAGGCAGCAAGGAAAATTGCGGAGGTAGTTCATTTACAAGTTGCGTCTTTTCTGAAAGGTAAGTATCCATTAACTACAATAACCATTCATACGCCCCTGTTAAGATTTCAATGTTTTGTGGCCAAATTTTCCTCAATACAAGCTAAATTATTAAAATATAATAGGGATGTTGATAGTTGCAAAATGTTCACTTTTATGAGAAGCATGGCAACAAAGCGGCTAGAAAATTGGATTTCATTTTTAAAGGAGCTCTAAAATGCACGTTCTGTTTGTATATACTGCAATTATTAATCAAATGAAGACTTGCCACCTTAAAGAAGAGGAACAGCAATTTTCCAACATAAAAAAACGGTAGCAGAAACTTTCAAAATTTCATTTATTTATGTAAAAATACATATTTGCATCAGCTTGTTCAGAATCAGTAAATTTTTGCTGCATAAAAAAAGCCTAATAACAGTAGTATGACATTTTGTGTTCAGCTCAGTAATACACTTATACAAGCTCAAAAGCAGACCATTCAATCACCTATGCACTTTTTCAATACACTTACTGATAGCAAACGCACGCTCTCAACCATCTACAGACACACATTCTTTTCCTTTCTTTTATAACCACACTCACATTCAATGTATGAACTGACACCCAAGTTTTAGTCCAGTTTTAGTCATACACAGCACATGTTTGCATTCTTACTTAACAATCGCACTATACTGTTTGCACTTATCAAGTATCCTTCCAACACAGTGGCTCATTTTCATTCAATCTCAAAACATCATTCATTCAGGATTCCTTTCAATCTATCCACACCTGCGTCCATTTTCACACACACCATAGATGTTTGCCTAGATTCTTTGTCATTTACAAATGTGTTGTAGTTCTAAACTATCAATCTCTAGAAGTAAATCTTTAATTTAACAACTCGGAGGTGAATAATGTACAATTCCAATATAATGTTTTCTCGAGTTGTCTGGTTTCTCTTGAATAAAGTGTCTGGTGTGTTTTCACATTTTATCGTGTCAATTTCGTTTATGACATTTTATCTGGTCAGTTATTTTTTTTTCGTTTTGTGGAGGACAATAGTATGTACAATGTAAATGACAAACTGTACAATGGACAACATTCTGTACAACAAAAATTGACATGATGTACAAAAACACACAGATATAAAACTAAAATGTAAAAAAAAAAAACCACACAAACAGGGCCTCGTTGCTACATTAGACCACTGAAAAACGAATTAGGCAAGCAAACAATTCCTAAAATTTAAAAAGGAAACTGTCTTAGTAGGAACCAAGTCCAAACTTCATAAAATGTGAAAAGATCTTTTATCATCATCAAAACTAGGAAGACTTCTTCCCCTTTTTCCCCACACCACCTCACCCCTCACTCACCTTTTTATCAGAGCAACCTGAGCTCACCAAACTGTTAGTATTATGACTTTATTTTATCAGTTAAGAACTATCAGTATTATCGTTTATATTTACGCACTTAAGATAAACAAAGACTTTTTCGTTTGTTAACAAATCCAAGACCAGTCTTATGTTACAAAATGTGCCATAATTGAAACAAACAATTCATCAAAACAAAACTAGTTGCATTTTATGCTCAAGTGCCGAGACTGTAATTCCATCAGCTTAATCAAATCAATCAACACATCATATTAAAATAGAACAAACAAAATGACAAAACACTTTTATCTCAACCCCTATCCCTTAAGCCCAATACCAGAATGTAAAGAGGTCCTCAGACTGCGTTAGAAAAGCACAGACAAAACCAGAGGTTAGACAAAATCAAAGAGAGCAAAAAATATCTCCTGTATAATGAATTAGTATGTACAACACAAAGACAATTCTGTCCCACTCAAAAAGAGTGATTTAAATGATCCAGCAGAGGCTTATTTTATCTACACAATGCTTTCAAAAAAGAAGGTAAATACGAGCGTAAAAAAAAATTACAAGAAAACAAAAAGAAAAATACTGGAGAAAACGAGCAATAGTAGTCTTTCTTGAAAACAACAAGATTAAGAACAATATCCCTTCGGGAAAAAAAAAATCTCCCCACTCAAAACCAAACCAAACCATGCTTTTCTGTGGGGTGATTAAGTCCCCATGGTAGTACAACATCCAAATCCCACAGCACAAAAATATATGATTTAGTCATTTATGCTATGTACACATGAGCAAACAGCCTGCTAGAGGAATTGATTGAGAAAAACAACAAGAAAACAAAAAGCACCTTTGAAACTAGGAGCAAGAGGAGAGTAGGGGGTGAATATGTTTGAAAATGTGTTTAGTACCGACAGTTGGTGGTGAACTTGTTTACAAATATTCAAAAGGACAGTACATTGCAAACAATAAATACTCTCCCCTATACTAACTAAAGAATTGATTAATTTTGATTTCCATTGAACATAATCAAAGAAATAAAAACTGTACTTAACAAAAGCATGCACAACGGCACGTTGATGCAATGAAATATGGACTGCATTATTTTTTATACAATCACCTGTGTTGAAATAATAAGCATTCTATAATAATAATAATAATAATAATAATAATAATATTATTATTATTATTATTAATTGTTATTATTATTATTATTATTAAAATTTGAATGAAACAATTTAAAAGTCAAGTATTGCAAAATTAAAATAAAAACATAAAATTTGATTTTAGGACTTGAGAAACAGAATTTTTAAACATTTAGAAAACAAGTTCTTCAGTCATCCACTGTACAGACACATAAAAACATTTCAAACAAGAATTTCCAGACAACCAATAAAGTTTAGAAAATGTCCTGAAGTGCAAAATATCTTGCAAAATGAAGAGTTTGTGAGATAATGCATAGTTTAATATTAATAATACACATCATATGTGTAAAAAAATAACATCGTTATGCCAAAATCACTACCAAAAAAATTCTCTGTTGCTAAGAAGCTGACATTAATTAATGCTATCTTCTTACTTCAAATGTTCTATAACTGTACAAGTACAAACATCATCAAATCAATTGTGGAAAAAACAAATTCAAATTTCAGAGAAAACAAGATGTGAAGATACTGAGACTTAGAAAATGTCAACAAAATTATATATAATTATTCAGAAAATGAAAAAAAAAAATCAAATATCGAATAACTGAAAGCAACAATTCCCCTCTTCAAAAATTACCACCACCCAGATAATTAAATCTGCTTCGTTCAGAATTTTAAAAAAATAGATTTCAATTTTGCTTTTAAAAATTAAGATAGAGTGAATTTGGGCAATATAGTATTATTTCTTCTTTTCTTCCTGTATTAACAAAATTCCTTCCAAAAATATTTTAAATAAATAAATAAACAGAGGTGAGAGAGACTATTTGGTCCACTGTGTACCACAGTTGTTTGCAAGTGACAAAGAATAATAATCATATCACAATATAACATAAAACAGAACAAACACGCCTTGCAGTTTCTTTGTAATACCACCCCTTTCTCTTGTAATTCTGCTATCGGCAAAGTTACACACCACTCACTAAAATAAAGATTTTTCATCTGCATTAATTTCTCACCTAGCACTGCTGGAATTGATCAACGTTCATAATCATTGCAATATCATTTTGCTTCATGCAATGCTATTGAAATCACAGCTCTGGTTTTAAAATAACCCTAAGGAGATCATTGCAATCCCCATAGAAACAAGTGTAGCTTTTCTTTTAATGAAATAAATACCCTCAGAATATTACAATGCAAAGGTACAAATAATACACATATTTTACAACACTACATATCATATTATCACCTATTTTCATCCCCTTACAACTTATACACAGTAAGAAACCTGTCTCACAAAATAGTATTATTAGCAAGTCTGTACAGAATCACTCCCTTGGATGTAATAGTAATACTATATATATAATTACTTTTCATTTGAGGTATAGAAAACAGAATTCACCTTGCAAAATGTCTAGCAGAGAAAAGACTTTCTGAATACGAAATAAACACAGTAAGTAATTTTAAAAAATCCATGAAAAATATCATAAGTATTAATATTAATAAGTAAGTGAGAGAAAAAAAAAGAGGAAAGGAGATAAACATAACAAATGCTGAAGTACATATCAGAAAGAACAATTGCATGCCATGAAAATATTCCATAAGGAAGGAAATAACAAACATATATCATTAGAGTGTTTAACCACATGACTGTCCATAAATATATGAACTACGTATCATCTACACAACATACTGAAACTGGCCAAAATTTGTTTTAAAAAAAAAAAAGCACACAAAAAAGTTCCTCATTGACCAATATCAATGATGCAACATTACTGTCAGTGACGATTATTAAAAAAAAACATGGCCTCACTGTTTCTCTCCATGTCTAGCCATATTCCATGGTCTGCACAACAAAATAAGTAATAAGACATACTGTTTCCTGGGGATGTGGTTGCAACAGGAAGCCAATGATGATTAACAATTAGTATCAGAAACAGTCATATAATACGATTCCCCAAGAAGTGATTTCTATACAAGGTAATTATGGCAATGTCGCTGATATACGAACAACTAGATCCCCACAGAGTAATTGAATGGTAGTAGAAGAGGACACCTGGTGATGTAGTATCCAGGCAAACAAAAAAACAAACAAAAAAACAAACAAAAAATCCAATTTCAAGTCTCAACAAGCGTACTAAAAGCAGGTGGAAACTAGGCATCCCCCAAATAGTGTGTAAAGAAACTTGAAGGTGTTGGTTGATAAGAAAGGTCATGGTTAGGAGGTTGTCGTTAATGAAAATATAGGTGAAATGCTGGAGTTGTGATCTACTACTTAAGTCTACTACTAACAGTAACACTTACAATTTTCAGCATGCTTCTTTTATAAGAATTGAATTGCAG
Source organism: Oncomelania hupensis (assembly GCA_036898135.1). Lineage (NCBI taxonomy): Eukaryota > Metazoa > Mollusca > Gastropoda > Littorinimorpha > Pomatiopsidae > Oncomelania > Oncomelania hupensis. The sequence goes on along the minus strand of CM072511.1, from coordinate 89,637,804 downwards.
CCTCATATCAGCAAGTGGAAGAGAGCTAAAAATTGTTGAAAAAGAGCTCTAGATACGCACAACTGGGAGTTTGGGTGGTGGAGAGAGAAGGGAGTGGAGGGGGTCTTTTAAAAAGGCTGGCTATTAAATACAAAATGCAAACATAACTTCATAAGAAAAAAAACATATAAACAGACATAAAACACACTGTTACACAAAACAGACACTTTTTGTAGACTTGACTCTATAACGCACTCAACCTACTAACATTACACAAAATCTGAAATACACACACATGCATAAAGAAAACAAACACATAAACAGACCAACACAAAGAGTTACACAAAATACATCCGATTCTTGCAGTGATGTCCCGAGGCCTCGGACATCGGTCATGGTCCGATTCGTTTGGAAAATGACCGAATGCAAACACCAGTGTCCCGTCAAATGTCCGATTCTATTGCGAAATTAGCGGTCATTGTCCGATAGTATTATGACTAGAGCGGTCACTGCAAGAAACATCTGTACAAACTGGAGTTTCAAAGCCGTTAAAACGAGTTTGAATAGTGGACAATGCTAGAGTAGACTATTATCACTCTTTAGTACATTCCGTCGAACAACAAAAGGGCCGCAACTCTCGACACTTTTGAAAGGGAAATAACCTACAAATGCCGCCGAAGAAAAAGCTTTGTGTTGCTAAAGGGCAGTCTGTTTTGAGCTCGTTTTTGAAGAAAAAGGAAGAGACAACTGTCTGTGACAAGTCTGCTGATATTCAGCTTGCAGGGCCCTCGGCTTCGTCAGGGAATCAGGCTGAAGGCGAAGGCGAGAAAGAAACGAAAGAAGGCGATGAAACGTAAGTAGGGGCTAGTACTAGTAGTAGAAAGTTAGTTCAGAGCTGGTTTATCATGTTCCCTTGGCTTCGTTTTGACAGAGAAAATGAGCTCATGTTCTGCAGTATCTGCCTAGAAGATGGAGTTGCCAGAAATTCATTTACTAATGGTTGCATTAACTTTTCGAAAATCACTTCACAATCTGAATGTCCTATTGCTTTTATGTAGTCAGGACATGATGTCCGATTAGTTTTATGATTTAGGACATTTTGTCCTATTGCCCTCTAATCCTAGGAACACCACTGTTCTTGTAGGCTTGCACTATTTAAAGCACTCAAACCATTTACATATATTTCTATCAATCTAAAAGTACACATACATTTGCAGCAGGCTTATGCATACCCGTTTAGTGTACAGTCCATCTTTCCTTTAACAAATAATATATAAACTGCATTCAAATACACAGGATTTGGAAGTATTCTTGCACTATTTAACATACTCAACCTTCCTTCAATGCAAACACGATGCACAAACATTGAAGACATTCTCACAGCTAAAATGAAAGGTTCTTGTATTATTTAGCAGACTCAACCCAAACTTGCTTCGACCCACCAGACATACAAATAAACATTATTAGACACAAGACATAGAAGAAAGAATTTCATTCAATAGACCTTTAGGCTTTACACTCAACAGCATGTACTGGCACAACAAAAACCAACAGCCACAAACAAGGAAATTCCTATAAAGAAACGGAGAAGAAAAAGAAGAAAGTTATTAATGAAAGCAAAGCGAGTGGTAGAAAAAGATACTACAAGTGATGGTTTTTGACAACTATTTCCATGACCTCCCTTTCCAAACCAACAGAGGAAAAGCCGCCAAGCAACAAAAGGAAAAATAAACCTGCACAGGTCAGGTAATCAACAGTTTCGGTCTGTTCTCAGTATAAAGGAAACATATTTACCATGTTAGGATGTTCTTTAGACATCCACTTTAGGACACACATAGTAAGAAATACGAGATAGAAAATGGATACAATCACTTTGTGTTAAAGTGAATACAATGAGGAACCTCCTTCTCTCGAAATAGTATACGAAGGCAATGACGTTGATGGCGATACAACAGAGGTGCTCTATGTCAGATGCAAGTCTGTGCTTAAGGATGCAATGTTTCATTTGATACTCTGTAAGACAGGATAAAAGTCTTCAGACTGGGGATTAGGAAGATGTTAGTTGTTTGATCATATACAACTAGAATTCGCAAAGCCGTTCTGTGACATGCAGAGTCAATAGTCAACTGCTGAAAGTTATCTTTTTCAGAGTTTGATGCATATCCATAATCCTCTTATCACAATGAAACAACCCATCCTTCAGAACCTGCGATGTAATACAACTCATACACCTTGGCGCACTCTTGATGCACAAGCCTTGACGACGATGATGATGATGAAGATGATGACACTGAACAGCAAACAGATAATCACAAAATGTTCTCAGTTCTGGTGTTGACCATTCAAGCTTCTATACCGTTTGTTGACATCACTGCCTTCTTCACACAGATCACAGTCTGCTTCCTACAGCAAATGTTAATTTTTATGTGTGTGTAAGACCATGAAAATATGTCTCCTTGCCAGCATAACATGAAACAATCAAATATAGTATTGTACCCTCTCTTATGTCTCTTTCCTGGTTTGTGTTGTTTGTAAAACCAACAAGATGTATCTCCTGGTCTGTTAAATCCTAAAAATCTGTCCATGCCAGCACAACATGAAGCATCAACTACAACCCACTCTGTACACTGTCTTGTACCCTCTCATGTGTGTAGTTTGAAGTTGAAAAACATGTTAAGTCAAGTGCTAGATCAGTCCCTGGAGCGCTAGATCAGTCCTTGTTTTCTAGGTGCTGGCCTCTGTCTGGGCAGCATCAGCACGACACACTGGGCAAGTTCGATTGCTCTGAAATGAAAAAACAAACACATAGATAAACAAATACATAAACAAAACTATGTTTAAAAAAAAAGAAAAAAGACCCACATTTAAATACATTTTTTTACAAAAATTCCTGCAACGCCATTCTCTATCTTCCAGGTGAAGTTAGGTGACTCACCTTTAGCCATTTGTCAATGCATTTGGCATGGAACTCATGAGAGCACCTCAGGACACGCAGCACTTGTCGGCTCTCAAAGTCACACATGCAGACCACACACATGGTCTGGTCCATGTCAGTGCGTTCCACATCACTGTTGAAGCGGTAAGACATCATCTGCTCTATCTCCAACTTTGTTAGCCCACGTGGCTTGGCCTCTCCCAGACGCTCTGCTAGATTCAGCAATGCCTGCATAATCAGAAACATTGCAATAGTTGTTACACTTTAAGGAAAATAGCCTGTTACGTATTATCAATACTGGAAAAGTGCAAGTGCTGACGTTAATTAAGTGAGAACAGCAAACGTGCACACACAAACACTCTCACTGTATTTCTCTGTTACTATCAGAATTCACTGTTACTTTTGCCAAATGTTTCTAGATGTTGCTCACCTCATAGTTTTCTTGCTCTGTGGCCTCATCTGCTGGATCTCTGTTCAGATGTGTCATAGGTTGGTTTCCAAGCATGGCCCTGTTAAAAGAATGTCAACAAACAATAAAATACATTGAAAGTCAAGAAGTCAATCGATCCTATTTTGCAGAGGGAAGCTGAGATGTTAGATAATTTTAAATTCAAACCAACCTCAACTAATAATAATAATAACAACAATAATAATAATTTTAGTTACAAAGCGCTTTATCAAACATAACATGTAGGCTCCAAGCACTCAAGACACACTTACACACAAAAATATATTGAAAGCAAGTAATAAAATAATAATAATAATAACAATAATAATGATAATAATAATAATACTTGAATATATATACATCAAGTAGTCTAAAAAGCAAACAGTTAAAAAAAAAATTAAAATCTTTTTTTAACCGAAACTGTACTCCAAAGATTGTCACTGATAGATATCCCCGCAGTCCGTAATTTAAAAAATAAAATAAAATAAATAAATGCAGGGTAGGTAGACAGGGAGGGGAGAAGGGGGGGGGGGGGGGGGTGATGGAGGGGGGGGGGGGGGGTGGTTGTATACCTAATCAAAATATTCTGTAAAAAGATGGCTTTTAAGATTCTTCTGAAAGTGGTAAAGCATGTTGTCTGCCGAAAGTTAGAGGGAGGGAGTTCCACACTGAGGGTCCAAACATTGAAAAGGACCTCATGCCAAAGGCCTTAATGGAGAAGCGAGGTATGCAAAAGAGATACAACTCACCAATAAAGTGGCTCACTGTGATAGTTTGCCTATGTCGATTGTACATATATCCTCATTACTACAAATCTTAGATATATGGATAACATTACGACACATCTTAGATATGGATAACAGTCAATGTTTTTATTTGATTACTTCAACATTTGTACAAAAATGGCAGGAACTTATAATAACTTATTTGTATATGACTATCATGAAGGTTTGTGTAAAACTCACAGAAACTGCAGCAAGAAGCCTGGAGGGTAGGCAGTGGCTTGGGTTGGGAGGGTGTTACGCAAGCGTCCTCTTGGAGCTGCAGGTCTGCGCGTTGCATACATTCTCGAGTAGGGACCCTGAAACCACACAATAGTCACACAGTAAGTGGCAGAAGCACAGACTTGCAAAGGCAATAAGGGAAGGTTTTGTGACTCGCCAATGGTTTATTCTTCCAGCGTGTTCCAGTAAACTTTCCTAACACTGCAACAAATAACACAAGGCATTTGTAAAAACCAAATTAAAAATGTTATTTGAAATATAGACTCACAATATATCCACTCACATAAAGCTCAGGAGGAGCAGCATGGAGGAGGGGTTCATTGAGGATGATGCCAGGGGGTGGAGGAAGATGGCTGACAGTGGTGTGATGGTGGTGGTGGTGATGCTGGTGGAAGCCTGATGCCAAGTTCTGGTACACAGTGCGTTGCCGTTGCTGTTCTGCCAGTATATGTGCTTCTTCCTCCTGCATGACACAAAATTTAAAAAAAATTACATTTCCCTTAAACACTAACCAGAAATATGACTTCCCAAATAAGGTCACGAGTTTATCAGAAGATTGCAGCTTTTTTCATACACAAAACAAAACTCAGATCTTCACTCTATAGTCTAGTTTATCACCTGTGAAAGAAATTGCTTTTACATGAACTAATTAGTAGAATTAGCCTCAAATTTTAAATTATAACTATAAGGGCAAAGCCCATATGACTCACATGCTCCTTGTAGAACTTGCAATATTTAACATGAAAACGACTGTCCAGAAAAAAAAGATACAGTGGTATTAAAATGCAAAGTAATACCAACTTTCTATGCCCTTGACCTTGAGATGACCTTGACCTCTGGTTCCAAATACACTCATGTAATATCAAATAAACTACAACAAAAGTTGTATTATGCCAAAAAGGAAACCAATGACCTTGGAATGACCTTGACCTTCAGTGACCTAGACCTTGATGTGACCTTTCATGCATGATCAAATAACCCAATGTTGTTGCTTACTATGGGTTAAATAGAGCCATACCACTGTACAGTTTTTTGTGTGTATGTTTTTGCATGCTTAAAATGACCTTGACCTTCAAGATCAATGTAAAAAAGGAAAATACTTTAAAGATCAATCTATCATCTCTAAATACAACAAGTCTGAACTTTATCTCTGGTATTTAGGGTCAAGGTTACTTCAAAGTATCTATACTAACTTTGGACCGCTCCAGTGACCTTGACCTTGGAGTGAGTTTGACCAAATGGGCATAAGATGTGTGTCTCGTTGATATCTATCATGCATCCAAGAATCATAAGATTATTATTAATAAATTAGAAAAAAGTTAAATTTTATGAAATATTGTAATTTTTTTAACAAAAATTTGTTGACCTTGTGACCTTGACGTGAAGTCACTGATCACTTATCAGGGCTCATGGATATACACCATCTTACCAAGTGTAGCTGTGATAGTTGAAATATGTTCTGAGATCTTAATAAACTGTTAAGTTTTGCACTTACAGATGGCAGACAGACAGTACAGAGGGACAAAAAAACGGTTTTTTTAAATGTCACTTTTGGACTATTTAGGACTCGCCTCGTACAGATTTACCAAAATCTGCGGGAGGGAGAATGTATTTTGTCGTTATTTAATCTTTTGTTGTTGTTGTTGTTGTTTAGATTTTTTTGGGTGGAGGGGTGTACATAGACTCACATTGCTATGAATGTGTCAAAAAACAGAAGAAGAAATTAAAACCTTACAAAGATAGTACATGACAGAACAATGAAAGATGACCATCCAGCAAATAAAGTTAATCAATTACAGCAACAACAAAAAAGTTAATTAATTACATAATTCAATTGTCCGCTGACCTGGGTGGGCATCCTGTGAGTGAATTGATGATGAGCGGCTGGGGTGGAAGCCATACTGTGTGTCACAGGGGCAGCAGCACCACCATGGCTGTTGTGAGACAAGGGGTGGTGGGCGGGGTGAGGGTGGTGCAGCATACCGTTCATGGGATGAGGGTGGGGAACAGGAATGGGGGCGCAGATAGGGAAATGCTGGAGTGAGCAGCCAGGGATCTGCATACATGCAGCGGGCAGGTGTGCCCAGGTAGGCTGCTGGGCTGCAGAGCAGAGAGGCACATGGGCAGAGGAACATACGGGAATGCCAGGGTGTGGACCTGCACACAAGGGGATGGGGAAACTGGCCATTGTCACTGGTGCTGCTGATGCCGTCACCTGAAAAACACAACAAAATAAATAATTATAAATGGTTATCCATGCTGTCACCCCAATAAAGCAGCAAAACAAATAATTACAAAACAGATTTATTATTTGCTTTAATATTTTACAGCATATGAAAAGATAGCAACATGAGAACAATTCCTGAAATATGTATCGTATCCAAATTCTTTTTGGACACTTATTGTAAACAATTCTTTGTCATTTTCATTCAAAATCCTATGTAAAATCTTAAACATTGGAATGTATCAAAGCTATCAATGCCTGAAAAAAAAAAATCTTACTTATTCCCCACAATCAATTACCCAATTTCAAAATGTATAAATGTCATCAAATCTGACCTGCTCACTAACAATATCAAGGACATGTGCAGCCGCAGAGGGGCTATGCCCAGATGTCAAGATGGCTCCTGGGTGGATTTGATGAGTCTGATTGGAGTACGTGATTGGGGGCTGGAACGCCCTGCGTTCTGGAGACTCCGTGGTTGTGCTGTCACGCTGTGTGGTGTTGTTTCTGCTGTTGCTGTTGTTTCTGTTATTATTGCTTCCGCTGTTTGAACGTTCCCTAGTCTTGCGTCTTGAACCCACACTGGAACAGAAAAATGTATTTTTAGCTAGTGTGGTAAATGTCTGTAAACTTCTGAAAAGTTATTAATCATTTGTAAAAGCTATGATTATTTCCACAACACTAATCAAAATATGGGCAAGTGTGTCCATGAAGTCAAACAAAATAACAGCTCTGACGACAATCTCTCTTATTCTTCCATTTAACCAATTGATCAGATTTGTATATGAGAGTAAGCATACTCTACTTCATCTTCTTCTCATTTGCAACAGGCTTCGGCTTTCCAATAATTATTTTATTACAAGTTGGCTTGTAACTCCTGACAAATCTTTTTAGCGAAATACATGTACATGTATAGAGAAACCTTTAATCTGGTGTGTTTTACCTCCGTTAAACCTTTTACTTGTCTTTCTTACTGTGTGATCCCACATACAACCAACTTTGCTGGTTCTTTGGCAAATCTAGCTGTAATAATAGTTCTGTCAGTATGATCATAATGTCTAGACCATACAGTTCATGCTATGCGTACCTAGCAAATTAATGCCTGTATGACATAGTGTTTGCTGAATAAACACCATCATTTGATGATGGCTTAATAGCTGCGTGAATATGTACATGTGTACTGGCAAACCTTCTTGACTTGTTTTTATATAAAATCATGAAAATATTATTATTGTGTTGTGTAATAATTCATGGTAATGATGGAAAGGTCTTCAATACATAAATAACAGTACTCATGAAATATACTCAGAGAGAGAGAGAGAGCGAGAGAGAGAGAGAGCAGGGGAGGGGAGGGGATGGGAGGAAGGGGTGGGTGGGGCGGTGAAGAGAGACTAGAGTTTGCATATATATCAATGTCTTCATTTCTCTGGCAAGTCGTCTTGCTCTGTAACTAAAGATCATATCAACACAACCGACTGCCTCAGCAGCAGTAGTAGTAGTAACACTAACAGCAGCAGCAGCAGTAGCAGCTTGAGTGACTGCAGCCTAGAGATAAAGGAGCTGGTGATGCCTGATGGAGCAGCTAGGCTGTCTGCATGGGGAAGGAGGAAACAAAGGGGAAGACAATCAATACACTGCTTGATGCTATTTTTTCCCATCCTGTTCCGCTTCCCGTCTAGTGCCTATGCTTTGCGAATATTATTGGATTTTTTTCCCTTTGCTTACAAGCTAGTATTCTTTATCAACTTATTTAATTCCCATTTATGCGTTAACATACATCAATAAAACAACAAATAAAATCTATACAAACATGCAGACTCACTAACAAAGACGCATACAAGCTTGTGGAAACCCTTAATCTCTCCCTCTTACACACCCGCACATACAAACACAGGGAAAATGGGAGACAGAATAATACAAGACAGGAAAGTCGCGTGACACAAGCATTGCAATTTGATCGCCAGGTAGTATTCATGTATGCAAACTGTTTCATAACTCGCTGTCATGTGGTCAAAACCCAGTATAAAGACTTATTAATGCAAATATTTTCTCCTCTACTCCACCTATCTTACACTCACTCATGCAGTGTCAGGCGATGGGCCGTTTCTATCTCCCCGCTCCATTTCCCCTCCTCTTCTCTCCCACTTATTTAGTTCTTGGAAAACAGTCACACTGTGCATCCTACAACCACTGCTACTTCCGCTACCATGTCAAGCCGGGGGAAAAATATATATATTATGCATGCAGCTGGTACCATACCACACACACACACACACACACACCACAAAACACCAACAAGAGTAAGTTGACAGTGAACAAACCTGTTGGCAGCGTTACTACCTACCAAAGCCTTTACACAGTTACAACATATCCAAAGCTTTACCATAACCCCTCTGTAAATCTCCCCCCACCCCTCCCACCCCCACACCTCTCCCAATCTTTTATTTGAAATACAACTCGGCACAGCGTGAACAGAGAGCAGTTGCAATGAACAAGGCGGTTTGTGTAGTAGGCTATACTACTGCTTGGCTTATATATATATCTATACAGAGTGGACTGAATACGTGTACAACATCTAACTGTTACAGTCTCAGATAAAATACTAACATTACAACCCAAACACATAAAAGTGGTTTACTACATTTAACACGTTGTTCTTGTTGCTGCTGTAGGAGTTAAGTAAAAAATGTTATTTAAATAATATTTTGTGCGTGAAATCGCTGTTGTTTAAATAAAGTTTTCAGTGAGATTTATCTTATTTGCCATGCGCAAAGTTCATACACGATTTCTTCGAGTATCACGTCGGTAGCATCACCGAGATCATTTTCAACACAAACAAGATAGAAGTATGTTATCTGTATTTGCAACAGCTGACACGAAACTGTGTAGACAAGACTCTCTTGGCCGACACCAAAATATTGATGACGTTTTATACAGTATAGGTTCAAGCCACCGCATAAAGAGTACAATTAGTGCAGCTGCACTTTATTGGCTGACCATGAACTAGTTTACTAAATGTTTACTAGGCTACTTTTTTGACAAAGTCGGTTCACAGTTTTTCTCGCCACTTTGACATAGGCAGACTGACAAACACAGATGTGACATGTGCAACAAACATGTTCCCCTTAAAAGTTAAACAATGGAAAAGTTGTATGGCAGAAGATTAGAACGAGTGATGGTGTTTTAAATTAAAACGTAAGAACGAGTGGTGCTGGAGTTTTTAAGTAATCATAAGCACCATTATTAAAACGGATATTTAAATTACATGTTTATTTGTTAAACTATTATTTAAAAAAAAAAAAGTTGAAACAAAATGTGAGTGGAATTAAAAAGGATGAAAGGAGAGTGAAGGTGTGCGCGCGTTGTGCGTGCGTTTGTGTGAAAGCGAAAGGGGTGGAGCGCGGGGTCGATCAGCAATGCTAGTAGTGTGTCAGTTCACGTGCACAGAGGCTGCTGATGTCACAGTGACATGTCAAGAGCAGCAGCTCGCACTGATAGTGCATCCACACAGGCCAGTCAGCCTATTAAGACAACACTTTATTGGATCTCTCACTCCCCTAAAGGCAAATTGCACTATTCCTCTTACCCCCCTAAAGAACATAGCACTCTTCCCCATTCACCGTAATTATCATCATCCTTCATCATCAACATTATCGATCTCTCAGAAACAAACATGTATACACACTCGTACGCGCACACACTTCGTTTCTCTCCCGCTTCGACCTCAATAGTCACACCTTCTTCGGTAGATTAACGTCCCCGGACACTAGAAGCATATAGGGGACAAAGTCACACCTCCATCTTATGTATCTTATGTATGTTTCATCACCTCGTCTTTGAGTTTCATGTCCATAAATGCGAAACCAATCAAGGAAAAAACAACAACAAACAGTTGGGCGAAATGCAGTACAACATGGATGAAACCTTACTTGATCGCCGGCATCCCAAAGTCTTCCAACCCCTAACACCTCCCAGCTTACCCCACTCATTTTCCTTTGATCCCTGTCTTTTCCTTCTAAACACGACCTCCCAAATTCACTCTGCATTTATTTCACTGTCAGTTTCCCCCTTATACGTTGCCTTAATAATCATCTAAAATCGATTTCCTTCAGGTTTCTCCTCCTTGCATCTGAAAGGCCCGGTCATTTTATGGAACTCGCCGTTATATGATATTTTATTGGACTTGCCGGTCCCTTCAAATGCCATTGCTCAAACCTTAGATTAAAACGTCAGTGGTTTTTGATATATGGTGTGCAACAGACCGGCCGATATCTGGGTCGTTTTGATTCCCGACTATTTAAAAGTATTCGAAGATATTATTAGGAAATGCAAAAATGTGATCCCAAAAGGTCATTTATTTATTGAGTGTTATTTATGTTCAACGTAACTAAGTTTCAAAAATGTAGTTATTCTGGGTTATATTATGCTCAAAATATTTAACCTGAATCATTTAAGTTACAAAACCAAGTTTTCACAAGGCAGTTCTTTCGAAACGAACACAAATTAATGATGACGCAGGTTATTCCGAAATACCTAAATTATCTTACGATTTACTTACGAAACAAAAACAATTTGATTTGCATCATGCTCTTGTACAGAGATGGGCTGAACTGCATTGTCAGTTATGCCCTACTTATTGGTGAAGCACAAGTATGCGATTTAAGTCATTAATTACATCACAAGCTATTATTCTCATTAGCGTCAGAGAAATCGATACACCCTTTTCAATATACAATCACGTTTTAAGTTGTAGGAACCCAACTCTAATTTAACAGGATGAACTAACAATTAATAATTGAAAGTATTCTACAAAGGATAGTTTAGTAATTAGATTAAATTCACCCAATAGCAAAAGTCTTATGTTAACGTTTCCTTGAACTGTCGACAACACATCATTACTATAAATATTTAATCTACCGCCAGCGCAACAAACAAAAACATGACGCAAGGAGGATTACACTTAATATCAATTGCGATAATGACGCTCATGTAATAGACGGGTGAGTGCCGGCTACACAAATACACGCAGCACGCACTAGGTCCCTTCTCCCCATTCCTGGTCGCCCAGGATTGTGCTCAGTCGTCTGGGTGTAGACTATGCGCCCAAAGGCTGAAAGTGGGCGCCTCGGGCGTCTTGCTCTTGAGGTAGTAAAGCGTTCTATTAAACTTAAAGTGATTAAATAAATAAAAATAACTAAGAATTAAAAACCATTGCTGCTCCGGCGGCTGCATGGGTGTGTTTACAAGTGCGTATATCAAGGGACTCTAAAGCACAACATAGGAAATATTTGTGTGCAAAAACATCATAAATCTAAAGTCGGGCGCCACTAACGCCGTTTTAAAATCATTCCAAGCATGTTTTCAGTGATCACTTATAATTTCTGTTTGTGTTAATAGTCAAACACGATGTAGAGCCAATTGGAAATGCATAACAACAGTAAAGGATCGCGAAATGGAAATAGGGCGCCGTTTCTTGTGCACAACACGAACGCATTAATTAATACATACCACTATTTAATGACCCCAATTATCATAGTTACAACACAAATCCATTGACGGTTTGCAACTCTTGTCACGCTTTTAGTTCGGTGCTGTATAACGCTGAAACGCGATTAATTTGGACTGGAGACTGCAAAATTAGCCCACAAAATCTGAGAGGGAGTGGGGTAGGAATGGGGGGAGGGTGTTTAGGATCAGTAAAAACCAGCCAGCAAAGTATCGTCCACTTCACGCATTAAAGAAGGTGCGATTACGACTTCAAAAGATAAAGAGGGGAACCAGGACAGTGCTGAATTTACACTGTCCCAGCAAGAAATCGCCAAGTAGAACTGTTTCTAAACATCAAAGAGGTCCTTCTCACCACGCTTCATCTTTTAAGACGCACTAAAGGGGTCTAGAAAAATTACGGTTAGTGTCAGCACCGAGAGAAAAAGAGATGCAAAGAAACTAGACTTAACTGTTCCCCAAAGCCCTAATGTCATCCAGCTACCGTTTGACACACATGTGGTGTACAGTTGAACAATATCAAGGGTTGGAAGGCACGTTCAGCCCGAACATACACAGCTTGACTACATCCTTACATCTAGCTCTGAATCACGTTGAAGGTCGCTCTCCATGGTTCCCATCTGGGCCACAACGCCGACACAGACTGTCTCCGCAGTCTGTACATTTAAGTGAACAAAAAACATCATAAACCAATCATTCTTTTTTGGACTTTTAACTGTAGTGACACAAATTAAGCAGTATTACGGCGAAGCAATAAACTAATTCCTTATCAATAGTGCAGTGCTAATCCAATGTAAAATAAGAAGATTTTTGGGGGGTGGGTTGGGGGGTGGAGAAGGGGGTTGGGGAAGGGGGCGGGTGAGTCTATAACGCCCGCCTACATTTCAATCTGTTGTCAGTTACTGCGAGGTACACACAGAGCCATCTATACCAAATCCGGACTCGAAAATTGAACATATTAAAAAAACGACCTCAGGTGTTAAACACCATTAATTTCCACTTTTGGAACAGAACATGCATATTTCCACACGCGTGTGAAAGGGGGCAGTGGAGGAGTATGGGAGAAGAGGGAGAGAGAGAATCTACAGATCTATCAATGTGGCTGTTAAAACATCACTTCTCTGATCTTTCCTAACGTTCATGACGGCCAATATATTTGTCCACGGCAAGAGTGCGTGTCTTGGAAATAATTTATCGTCCAACATCAGGGATTCTCAAAACTACCACCGCCCTTAATCCCACCATACACACACACACTTTCCACCAATAGCAACAGCTCAACATCACCTTTTCCTCAAATTCCCACTGAGCTAAAATATAAGACCACAGGTCTATTGAAACTTTAACCTGAATAGCTTCCTTTCCTCGTACTAGTCCTACATTTATGCTATAACATAAGGTATAACAAACAAACCCTTACATTTATGCTATCACAAACAACAACCACCCGTTAACGTTAAAGACACCCGTAAATAGCCACCCAATTCTAATTATATTATTTATAAATCAATATATTTTAGAAAACAAATCGGTACTGATGAACTGCACGTTCTTATTAAATTTCTAAAACAAATAAAGATATATCTCTTTTTGAAACAATTTTCTTCATCTTCCAATGCAACCCAATTTGAAAACTTCATTCCAAAGGGCAGCATTATTCTGAATCTGTGTTCGCACACACACTATACACCATTTTCTTTCTCTTCTTCTTCGTTACCCTTCTCGTTCGTCTTTATCACAGCACAACCCGAACTTTTCGTGTCTTCCACCCCCTTTCAAGGTAGAACCGTGTATAAGGAACGTAAAAACCTGTGCCTGCGATTTGGACGATCGACTCTGGTGACCCCCCTTTATCCTACAGAATGCTTGGCTCCACGTTTGGAGAGGTTTAAAAAAAAAGATAATGGAAAAAGAAAGAAAAAGGAGAAGGGGAGGGGGAAGATGAAGGGCGAGGGGGAAAGGGAATGGTAAGGGGAAGAGGAGGGAGGGGGGGATGTGTTCTTTACTTCAAAGTAAACCTTCATTCACCACAACGGGGGCAAGATGAAAAGGGATCCCTACTCTGGTAGAGAAACTGCATTCTCTACACAGCTCTCGGTCTCTACCCCTTCCACTGTTTTTGCCTGTCTAGCCTTCCATCTCATAACCTACTACAAAATATATTTTAGATCTACTAATGAATGTCATTTGACTCTTTCTCCGCTTCCTTTGCCTTCAATCTCCCTCTTGGCATGTTTCTACTCTCAATAGCTCTCCCTAGGTCTCGCTTGTTATTTCCCCCACTGTAATTTGGCCCTGCATTCTCCCCGAAACTCTCCTACTCCCTCATCGTTTCTGCAAGATTGGTTGGGTGCAGTGTGTTCAAAATTGTATGATGCGACCTTGGGTTCCAATTTATACTCCGATCATAGTATGTAAACAGCACCCTTGCACTTCTACCTTCCGCTTGAATCACGCCTATTGTGGGTGCGTACATAGTATATAATATATAGGAAACGATGTTTTAAAATTTCCACGAAGTTTGGCTTACATCCAACTAGACCAGTGGCGATGACTAGACGTGGTGTGGTGGCGTGGTCGTGGCTGTTAACATTCAGAACAGTATGCAGACGGTGCGTGTTCGTCTGCCTGTTCGCTGGTCAATGTATTCAGCCCACCAGGACGCGTACGGAATCAGTTCAAGTCCACATTCAAACAGTGTGGGACTGACAAACCAAGCACAATGCAACAGCAGCAAACAGCCCTCCACGTTATCTGAGTCTTTGTCACTTGATTCAACAACTGTGTTCGCCTTCCAAAGTGAAGCTGAAAGAGATTCTTCCAGCTCATTCCCCAACCCGAAGGGAAAAATAACACGTGTGTGCATGCAGGTTGGGCTGGGTGGATGAGAGGGAGATAAACAATATAATATATATATATATATATATATATATATATATATATATATATATATATATATATATATATATATATATATATATATATATATATATATATACTAGCTTTGGGACGTACAGAAAGACCACAGTCGTGCCTGCGAACGCTAGAATGCTTTCTGCACTATGTGGTGTTCACTGCCCTGGATGATAACACAGTCAGTCGATACGTTCATGTGACCCTCACCCCAAACTGCGCACTACACAACCACTTGAAAAGAAACGTTACTATAATACATTATGAAGCTTTATATATAAATTAATAACTATAATATTATTAGCAATACTGTCACCACTTCAGATTTAAAGCGACCTTCAGATCCGGAAAGCATCTTATAGTCTGAGAATCAGTACAGTGTGCACAATAATTAAATAATACATTCTTCAGCCCGTACATACCAATCCAATCCCCCATGCCATCCTATTTTTTTTTAAATAATAATAATAGCGTACCTAACCTGCGTACAGCCTGTGTGCGCACGCTAATTGCACGGAAGGAAGTACACAATTGATGATAGTCATGGTCATAGGAGGCTTTTAGAGTTAGGTAAATACTATGAAGGTCTCCTATAATGAGACTATAGTCTCTATCAATCAACCAGTAGGGGTCTAATCTATATCAACCTATATGAACCATAATATAAACACAACAAAACGAAAAGATCGAAAAAGCTCTCTGTGCAAGTATCTGTGGTCGTAATGGTGGTGGCGATGGCTGCGGTATATTGGGGGTTGGAGATCGATAAATCATGCGTATCAGTGAGTGTGGTGCGTGGTTGGTGTGACGTAATGTGGTGTGGGGGGGGGATAAGACCAGTTAATGGGGAAGACATCTGAGTCACTACGTGCGAAAGACTTCTTTGTATTTTTTAAAAAAAAACTTTCTCCACCATCAACAGTCTCAACATCAGACCCCACCACCCGCGCCTGTAATGAAATAATTGTCCCATTTTCATTCCACCCACTTGTACATACTTAGCATTTATATTTCCATTTCTATCGTCATGTTTTCTCTCCACCTTGCCCTTTTGAAACTTACTACCATCACTACCACTACCACTTTTCACCTACATCATAATAATGGTACATTTTATCAGCAATCGCTACTCCACTGTTTCTCTCGCTATTAAGATCAGAAAGTTCAAACCCCACTTTCAAGCCCTGCTACTGATAATGTCGAGCATTCATTACTGCCAACTGCCCCTAACCACGCCGCCATTTCAAAAACCCTTACCGTTAATTTCCGTCATTAAATCTACAGTATACTCGCACTGTCACCAACACGAATTCTTTCTTTATTCTCTGTCTTCTCTTCCCTCTGGCGGTTCGTTTCATCTTCCGAATTATCGAACTCGCCTACCAATATACCATCCCTTCCCCATTTCCTTCATCCGCCAAAATTTTTGAACTACGCTAAACCTCGCGCTCATCCACTAGCAAACCACTCCTAGCACGCACACATGAACAACCTGATCCCCTACCAACTTCTCCTCGAATACACAAAGTACATTCTTCTCTCTCGATTTCCCCTCCCCCTCCTGAAAGGCACCTTTTCCTTTTCCTCAATGCAAACTGTGCTCCTCGCCCACACCCATCAACTGACACAGTACATAATCCAAAGCAGGCAGCCAGGCACACAGGCACGCTGGCAAAGAAAAACGAGAATACGGGCTGGCAAACCCTCCGAGCGCAAATCAATCCTCTCCAGCTCTGCTCCGTGGATTGGAGATAGCAAGCAGACTCGCAGGCGCTCGAAATAAATTTTGGATTTTTTGGGAACACCCTCATCAGAAATCAGGTTTAGGCAAAATATCAGTAGAATAATTTGTAGCACAGTGTTCTTTAAATCGAATGCAGGAATAACCCCGTTCCATTACATAAAATATGCCAACATGTGACGTGAAACATGCCGAGTTTCCTGAATAGTAGAAAGCCACGATTCGGTTCACAACACCAGGCTTTAGAAGCTTTCAATATTCACAGTTTGCACTGAAAAGTAAATAAAATATAAATGTGATATTGTTACCGAACGACATGAAACGAAAACTGCACAATCATGAATATTGTTATTCACAAACTTTAAACTAAAACGCTAATTATAGGAAGGCCAATTAGATCGAGTTATGAAATGGGTGAGAATGGCAATAAGTTCAGCTTGGTGATTAGTGACCTGTTCAAGCTTCTTCTTCCAACGCCAGCAAGAACAAAGACTAATATTCACATTTAAGAGCAAATTAGGCTCGAACAATAAAAACAACGTTTAAAAGTTAACTAGAACTTTGCTGTGATCTAACACAGAAGCCAAGAACTACCAGTGTTTCATTTCACACTCAACTTTAAAAAGAAACCATCACCTGTCATAAATTGTAACTTATTTCATGATAACGTTATAATATAACGATATAATATTATATAAGTACATTTATCACTGCTATACTTTACACTTTTCACTGACACAAGTTCTTCCTATCACGAAATATGGCCAGTTTAATTCCACCACCTAAGCTCATCACAATACACAGACCACAATCAGCATACTGATCTATGTACGCACAGGACAGCTCTCAGCGCTGACATGCGAACATGGTGCTCCAGTGCACGTGCTACCGTACATTATTAAAAACTGGGTCTAGTTTGTAATTATTACGCTGGTGAGGCGCCTGTGTCCATGGCCCAAGGTAACGGTGTACAAATGCTAAAATGCGACAGCCGTAGCTAGCTGGGAGGGCACACAGAGTATTCAACACTCACGAGTCGTCCATAGAGTTAACTTTGTGCATTCGGATGGTTCCTCCAGAGAAGGTCGAAAAGTACCACTACATTTTCTATTCCAACTTGCTGCCAAGCCTGTGAAAATGTCGGGCCAGCCCCTTCAGTGTACTGGATCTAGGCAGCAATCCCCCAGGCCCACCTTCCCCCACCCCCCACCCCCCAAAAAAAATCTCTATCAAACCTTCCCTGGTTCTGGCAAAAGAAATACGGTAAACAAGCTTAAAGAAGAAGAAGAAGAAGAAGAAGAAGAAGAAGAAGAAGAAGAAGAAGAAGAAGAAGAAGAAGAAGAAGAAGGGAAGTCCATAGCATGTGTCTGTGTGCTATGCTGTAAGGTCCGGGTTCGAGTCCTGCGCATTGTGTTGTGTCCTGGAACACTTTACTCCTGTTTTCCTATCCTTCGATGAGGTAAACGAGTTGTCTGTGTGATCATTATATAACGGACTGTAAGATCCTGGCGCATGTCCGAGACGGGTGAGTGCCGGTAACAGAAAAACCAGCAGGCACTGTAAGTCACGTTGATAGTCGTATCGGCTCTGTGGACACGCCAATAAAGCCAAAGGGGGCTCTGATCAGATCCAGACTTCTCGATAGATAATTCTCTAAAGATAACAAATGAAGCATACGATAGATGTTTTTGAGAAGGACGGGGGAGGGGGGGGGCGGGGGAAGCAGAGTTGATGAGTGAGAGGGATTGGAACGAGATAGAAGGTCTGAACTCAAGGAAATCTTCATGGCGAGAAGTCGACATTTAAAACCTTTTGGTTATGTATTGCGCTTCAAGTGAGCATGCATAACCTCAGACGAAGCTCAGTAGCGTTTGAGTTTATTGTGCCCAACGCCTATCGCAAAAAACGAAGTTAAATGACGTAAACCGTATCAATGGCACACTTCACTCGGAAGACTTCATTCTTTCACAATCCAAAGTACAGTGTGAAGTAATATCGCTGTAATAATAATCATAAACTTTACCTACATGTATATGGTAATAATATTGGGTAGATAGGTAGGGGTGATAGCAACATACAGCACATACATATTTTATATGAACAACAGAATGCACGGCAAACAAAGTGTTGACCATGCAAGTCGTCGCATCATAAGCCGTCCGTGTAAGGTGGATCAACGGATAATTGTATAACTTAAGTCAACGACTAAACCCTATCAGAATAGCTTTCTTTCCAATCACCGACACCGCTTACAGAGTTTTTCCACCACCATCGTCGTCGTCGACGTCATAATCATCCTTAAAATTCGCATTAACTCCAAACAGCCGTTATTCATTAATCAGCCTTCGACAACAAGCATTGGGCTGTAAGCATGACAGCATGTCTGACCCTGCTGGGAATAAACATTGCAAGAAATTCAAATGTATTTCCAGACATTCATACACATGGCCGAAAAAATCGCATTTCATTGTGACTCGACTTCATTTTAAGGAAGCAAAAGGAAAAGATGGAATGATGGGCCACTATCTGCAAACAAAAACTTTCCCAAAATCGTATTAGACAAATTTTATATACAGGGCTAAACGTGTTAAGAAAATGGTGAAGCACAATGACTTCAACTTTTTAGAAAGTACAAATACGAAAGATCTAACATGCTTAGAAGTAGTTAAATAATCCGCAAAGTAACGTTATTAATTTCGGATAAGTTATTCTTGAGTTAAGGCAAAAAGTGCGATTTGAACCAAAAAGTGTAATTTGGAGCGACCGATCGCCAATCATTTGAGGTATCTGTATACCAAAACTGAACAAAATGGCTTCAGCCGTTTTTTGACATATTGAGCAAAACGTGTTTAGCAACAAACTGATTCCAGTGACCTTGACCTTTTTAAGGATATGGCGTCCAACAGGGGAAAAGACAGACCAACATTTGGCTCACTCTGATTCCCCCCGATTTTTTTTTCACAGTATTTCCAGAAAAGTCTGGAAACATAAACTAAAGAATTCACCAGTAATAGCATTTAACATGCGTGGAAGTCAACACCCCCTCCCTCTCTCTCTCCCTCCCCCCCCCCCCCCATCTCTCTCTCAATCGTGATGACTTTTATGAAGTACTTATAGACAATACCGCGTGAGAAAATACTAGCGCTACCTCCCCCCCCCCCACTCCCCACCTACAACGCTTGAGATTTTCAGCCGCTGGACACAAAACGTTTCGTTACGACGAAATAAGTGATCGTCAAGGGGAGTGGTCAGCATTGTAAAAACGCGTACTTCAGTCTAACTGCTGCTCGACATTCAATTGAAGGCCAAAACGAGGACGACTAAAAGAAGAAAACACAAGCGAGGACAGTAATTAATCAATACATAATTAATAGACTTAATATTATAATACCTATGTGGGTTACTTAATTAAGTTAACATATAATACTTCTGTCGGAGAGTTCCAAACTAAATTTTACATCACAAAAACTGGTATTAACGTCAACACAAATAAGCAGCACATCAGAGCCAAAAATGATCACAACCGATCATTCCTGGATAACTTGGGGGGGGTAAACTCGAATTAAATTGATGCTGTCGATAACGCTGGGGTCAAATATCACCTAATGTCAATCTATGATATGATCAGAGGAGAGAGAGAGAGTTTCTAGCAAAACCAAAACCAATCATCAGTGCAGCTACAGCTGACCATCCATGTTCTGTTTTCAGACAAATAATCACAACCTGACAAAAAACTTTTATTGTGATATTCATTATTGAAACAATAACACAAAATATAATATCCGTTCTATCATGATGATGCTGATGATGATGATCAAGATGACGATGCTGATGATAATGATGATGAAGATGATAAAGATGATAAAGCAATAACATTAAAACTGATTTCACTGTCTCGTCATTTCTAATTCTCTAGATTATAAGCAAGTCAAAAATAATTACTACTGAATAATGCGATACAGCTATACAAAAACACAACAACATGAAAACGTCCAACATAGGTGTAAATTTACCCAACTTCAAAACAAATGCCAATGTTACAACTAAAAACATCACTTTAGGATGTTTTAAAATAATGAAAGTAATCGGTTTCTTCCCAATATTAACACACACAAAAATCGCCCTTCCTTAGAATACAGTATTACAATTAAGAACACACAAAAACAGAAACAACAACAACAACACACACACACACACTCACACAAACAACAACAAATACGTTTATATTAAAATGTATTGGGTAAGAAGAGTGAATACAGAATACTTTACTGTCCTCAAAAATATTCACAAGTTGAAAAAGTGATGCGGTGTGATGTATTTACGAGTAACCAGGATTTTCCTAAACCACAGTCATATCGTTAATATCACGTGTTTATAACATCCACTTAACATTAATTTTATGTATTTAGAACGGTCAAAAGATGTAATTGTGATACTGATAATGATAACAACGTCATGAAAAAATACAACTACAACAAAAACAAAACAGCTGCAACATGGTGTGACCGACACCTCGAATCCTTTTTGCTGTCTGAATAAGTTTCGAGTGTGAAAATGTCAAAACAATTTCATGCAATCTTTATGTCAGCCATTTTGCGAGTAGGATGGAAACCCATTTTGTGAATAAGAGGGGGAGGGACCGATATAATATATAAGAGAGTAGGGCTCCTGAACAGCAGTTTTGGTGTATTCAATACTATGCGTGTGGTATTACTGGCTAGACGTTGGAGCTACAATCGACTAGCCCACATGTGTGTTTGTACCAAAAAAAAAAAAAAAAAAAAAAACGGTCGGCGACTGGCGAGATTAGCACTGCTTTAGAACTATGACTATCGACCCAGTTTCTGCAAGTTTTCTTGGCCGATTGTATGTTCACTAGAGCAGTAACAGCCCATACGCGTTCACCTACAACCAAATGAATAAGGCATTCATAACGACGGTTGGAAAACAATAGCACCTTAGGCATGTTTCTTAACGTCAGAGCTGCGCAAAATTCTACTAGCACTGTCTACACAGTGACACAAAAGTCTTCGACTTCGGGAAAATTGTTGGGGTTTGATATACATCGACACTGACTGCAACCAGAAAGGGAGACGAGCGATGATGAGTGAGGTGGCGTTCTAGTGAAAAAAATATATATTATGTAGCAGATTGAGAAAGAATGCAATGTGTAAGAGGAAAAGAATAGAGGCACACCGTGCATGGAGACACATCCCATCTATCCCCACGAACGGAGGGCTGGGCAAAGGCAAAGAGAAAGAAGACAAGCAAAGCTGGAAGCCCCGTTGCTGGGGACCCCAGCACGCTTCAGCCAAAATCTAAACCCAAAATTGCACGCCGTTACTTCTAGCACGCTCAGGGGAGTGGCAGCCAACTCAAAAAAAAAAACAAAGGGTGAAAACAGGCACAACTTTTACCTAAAATATATCGACAAAGAGCATACACATTAAGTTTGACTCTTCCTTTAAAGAAAATGGGGACAACAACGAAGAACAAGTCAAAACAACAAGAATGCCACAAGGAATATTTATGTAACTTAGAAAGCCACGAGGAAAATGTTGTTGATATAGTTTCATTTACTTCATATTATTAAAAGCAAAGAATTAACTTACAAACGGGCGGTTAAAAAAAAAGTTTAATAAAACTTTCTGATGTAAATGAAACAGCCGTCGCACAGTTGTAGGCTGCCTAAATGTTGACTATTCAGGTTTGGTTGGCTGGAGAACTAACAAAAATGCCCATGACATTGGCACACACAAGCTGACAGGAAGTTTGTGTTGATCAGACGGGATGCGATGGCACTCACAGCATATAGAGCTCTAGCAGTTATCGTGAACATACGCACACACACGCACACACTTCCTCTTTCCACCTCCTCTTCAACAGACTTATCCAGCACAGAAACTCGTTCATTCTTCCCCAATCTGCCCACCTACACAGTCACTAATGGTGCTATGCACACCCCTTTTACTGCGCCATTACCAACTCGGAAATAATTCACCCCCTAAATAATCGCGCAACATTCCATCCACATGCGTCCCATTTTTTTTCTGTCACACGACACTCGTCCCAATTTGAAACCCATACAGTCATTATAAAAGCAGCTATAACAGTACTCCTTACATTTGTCCCCTATACGCACTGTGTCCGGGGACTTAAATCTATCCATTGAACTGAACTGAACTGAACTCCTTACACCCTCTCCTTAACCATAGACCAATATAACGTATTGTATATTATGGTCTATGCCTTAACCCTACCACAAAGGAGCTGCCGACTTTCATCTTGCATGGCAGAAAAATTACTCGACCTAGCTTTGGGAGGGGTAGGGTGGAGGGGAGAATATAAGTTAAAAAGTAAATCAAACGTATCACTATTAGTGAGATGGTAAAAGCCATCATTATTAGTGAGATGGTAAAATCCATCATTATTAGTGAGATGGCTAAAAGCTATGTCCGCAGACCTGCTTTGCACGAAAACGACAAATTGGAACCGTTTCGCTGTTAATTTGAACATTTTCAATGCCCACTCTTTTTCAGTTTCTCCAACCTACTACGTTTTTTCTTCAACTTTTTCAGAAATGTATGTGCCTATCTGCAATTTGTTTTGTACGTGCTTATGACGCAAATGTACAAGCAAAGTCAGTACCAGTACCAGCCCATGGGGACGCAACGACAGATGCTGGGACGCATGCGTCGCTCACCCATTTTTGGCTCCATTTTAGCAACCCTGCCAGCCCTCGTCACTGACAAATGCGCAGCTTGGCGAACCAGGGACCCCTAAACGTCTCGTTACTCTCCACCCAACCCACCCCTCTCCCTCACACCTATACCGCCGCTCACTATCTTTAGGCACCTCCTACACCGCCCCCCCCCCCCCCCCCCCCCCCTTCATACACGCTGGTTTATTATGCTCACTTTCCACTGCCAAGCAAGTGACAGACTCCTCTCTTCTTGGCTGAACCCACCCATGAACCCGCACTTTGGTTCCCTTTTCTTCTTCTCCCTCAAACCCTTTATTCCTCAGTCCTTGTTCCATTCTTTCTCCCCCCCCCCCCCCCCACCCCTGTCTTGAGCTAGTGGCACACCTCACTTTCCTTCTCACGTTTTCCTTCTAGACGACTGCCACTGTCTCCTCACACCCCTTATATACCACCATTAAACTTTTTAAATCCTTAAATATCTACTATTTTCCGTATTAGCTGCATCACAACACTATAATAACCAAACCGTAGTCTTTTTCAACAACAAGCCTACACTGCCTACAAACCGCAGAGTCCGAGTAATGAGTATCACAACCATTCTGAATAGAACTAGACGAGCATAGTCGCAACAAGGAATTTCATTTGATACGGACAGACCCGGTACGGTAGCCAGGCACATGCACACAGACACCATAGCACACCTTTACTCAGTATTTCTTCTATTCCTTTCCCGTCAACTCTTGTATTCCACCACCCGTCCCCTTTCCCCCTCCTTCATTAGTCTGTAGTGTTTTTTAGCCTGGCTTCCGAGAGAAAACTTCAGACAGGCGAAAAAGGGGGCGGGCGAGAATAAGGAAGAAACTAAAAGAGAAGACACACAGAAAAAGACGAACGAGAAAATGAGATTGCCTTGTAGGAGAAAGACGAAACAGAGCCGTGAAATGCAGATCGGCCAAGCCACAAGGATGATGAGAGAAGAGGAGGAAAGACGAGTACAAATAGGGATACATATAAAACCAACAGACCACAAAGGACGCATACATACACAGCTGCATAACTTCCAACCGACGTAAACGTGCACAAACAATGTCTTCAAAATATATAAAGAACCCATACTGATACACGTACAGATAATCACAAGCCATAGAAAAGACATATGATGATGTGTTTATAATATAGATCTATTGTATGCATACAGACCGTGGCGATTCGTCTCCTTAGTAATCGCTCTTAAAACAGACAAAAGGAGCATTTCGTAAATTCAAAATAAAGCTATAAATGTAAAAAAAAAAAAAAAGTAATGTATCGTAATTACAAAACTAATACACACACAAAAATGACAAGCCAAAAATAAGAAAGGAACAAATGAAAAACTTCGAACTATTGAAAGTGAAACAAACATTTTGTCAAATTTATGGGGCAAAAAAAAAGGCTGAGCAAAGACGATGATGGGAATAAATGAGCGAGTGCGGGGAAATGCAAGGGTGGAGATGGAAAGAGTGATTATGCCTCGTTCTTTGTGTGCTGTGATCGGCTCCTCTCTGCGCAATGCTGATCAATGATTACTCTGGGGACGAAAAACAAGGGCAATGGGAGGAAACACAAAGAAAACGCAAACGCGCACACAAGCACACACATACACGGAACAAAAACAAACAGATATTCTACAGAAACTCGCAGACCAGAACATGTTCTATATAATATTACTTAAACAATAATATTCATCAAGACCTACATAGAAAATGAACTAGAGCATCATGGCTCTACTTTCACTTCAAAGGTCTTAAACTTTAAATACGTCATAACCAAGATACGGATGGTCGGTATAGCCGGCAGTCACTACATCCAGAGTACTCCATTTCTAAAACACTACGCCCCCACGTTGAAGGTCATAGTCAAGTTTCACTGGGATCAGGATGCAAACGTCACGAGATAGGAACCGGAAAATGATGGATCAGGAACTAGTGGAAAAGGCGCAGGAACAAATCCCTATATACATACATTCATCACAGGTCCATAATGACAACAAAGAATTGGTTGTACTACAAAATTTAGGGTTCACGGGAGTGGACGAGTAATTGATGCAAATGGATTTTTGTGTTAATTATGAAAAGATCTTTGGACTGATAAATGGATGGACATGTGTCTCTCCATCACCAAGTCTGTCCCTCTGTCTGTCTGTCTCTCTCTCTCTCTCTGGATCTCTCCCACCCACTATCACTCTCGTTCTTTTCAGCGATCAATGATTGCTTGGCTTCCTGGGTCTGCTGGGAATCTTCTGTCTGCCACCTTCATTATTACTTCACGTCACAGTTCAACGGAACCCACCCACTCGTCACATCCCATCACCCCACCTCATCCCAAGCCTTTCCCAAATCCAGTTGACACAACGTCAGAAAGCTGTCTCTTCATTATTCAATTATCCATACCCACAATTTGACATTAAAATGATTTACATACACATACATAATCTACATACAACATAAATATTATTTATATACAACGTACACTTTTTGATCCAATCATCTACTTGAAAACAATGAACTGAAATTATTATTTTCTCTCCCAGGCCTGAAAATGGCGACTAGTCGCCATGGCTAGTGAAAAAAAAAATTGGCGACAAAAAAAAAACTTTAGTCGCCAAATGCGAGTGCGCTAAAATGAAATTTTTTATAGTTTGGCTAGTAAAATTTTTAGTTTGGCTTGTAAAATTTTTAAGTTACTAGCCAAAGGCTAGTGGGACCTTTTTTTCATTTTCAGGGCTGTCTCCTCTTCCCCATTTCTCTCAACACTCCCCACCCCTCCTCCTCTACACCTCCTCCCCGAAACCCGCAACTCCGACACAGGCACTCGTATTTCTTTCGTTCTGATCCATTTCCCGAATCCGTTTTCTTCCCCTTTCATTACTTGGCCTGACAGAAAAGATTTTTCATTTCACACTAAGCCACCAAAAGTATCTGCATCACCATCAACCATTGAACCAGAGATCACAACAGCTTAAGCTCGCACACTTATTATAAAATACTTATATATAGATCTATATAATGTAATTTAATAATTTTGTGGGTATGTAGCTATAACCTATTTTCTAAACTAGATCTAAAACCGAAATATAAAGGACTCTCTTTTCCACATAGTTTTAAAAAAAAACAAACAAACAAACAAAAAAACAACAGCTTTTTGAACTTTATGCTCCAGCTCTTTCCCCTCTGTATGTGTGCTCTTACGGATTCTCTGGTCAGACGAGTCAGAACAAAGAATACCGGACGTACACTCTACAGTAGTGGCTCACACAGGAGAGTACTAACACTTGCAGATAAGGCCTCTCTTCCCATGGATAGGCACACACGATAGGGATAGGCAAAATATAGGGCTTCGACCTCTCCTATCTAGAAAGAGGGGGGTCCCCTCAGGAAGAGCCTACTCGGCAAAGTAAAGCCTCGACAGCTGGCAGGCTTCACCACTTGATCATAAGGAAGGTTACAGGTTGACTCGACTCGCGAACATTTTATGGCTAGGTTTGCAGTTGTACAGTGTGAGAAAAGGGAATAGGACCGAAGATAGTGGAACGTGGTATTGTGAACGAGTGTGTTACACTTTACTTGTTCTTTCTTTTAAATTTGTTATCCAAAAGATTTGGAGATGAAAGCAACACATTGACACAGCAGGTGCTCTTAAATATCCTATCCTAACCCGTAACTCGGAGGTTGTTGGGGCACCACAAATGGTTCGTTTAACCAGCGTACTCCATCTTTCTCTGTCCTCTTAAATAAATAAATAAAAACACAACTTAAAATTTAAAGTTAGTTAGTTAATCATTGTTTATACGGTCCAGCGGATTGCAAAGAGCCGACTAAGGATCTCAACTTGATTTAAGAGGACTCATCCCTGATAAAGAATATAAAAACGACTCTAACGGTAACATGAAGGCACTCCACCAGCCGGTCACTTTATAATAAAGGCATCCCATGCAGGGGATGCTGAGGCTTTTTTCTAATTTATCGAATCCCCGTTTACCAAAAAAAAAAAGAAAGAAAAGATTTATCATTATAAAATATTAACAAAACACATACCTAGAAAAATGCCTATATTGCTAAATAATAATACCATAGTGACCACTTGGCAGAAATCGTCTAGTAGAGTAGAGCAATATCCAACCTCCATTTTGCGGTGACATTGATGGATTGGCTGGAGAAGAACAAGAACTGGAACAGTGGTACAGAGGCTTGACACCAACTCCAGAGCCGGCCTATGGAATGGAAATAGTGCAGAGAAGACCAAAATGATGACCAACAACACCAATGGCATCAACATGGACATCAAAGTCCAAGGCCAAATCTTTCAACACAGTGCATAGCTTCAAATATTTAGGAGCCATTGTATCAGACAATGGGTCCCGACAGGAAGTCCTCTCCAGGATAGCACAAACAACTGCTGCCCTGAAAAGTTTGAAGCCCATTTGGAAAAACAGGACCATCAGTCTACATTCCAAGGTAAAGCTGCTGCGCTCCCTTGTCATCTCCATCTTCCTATACGCTTGCGAAACATGGACCTTCACAGCAGATCTACAACGAAGAATACAAAGCATGGAGATGAGATGCTACAGAAGACTTCTGGGCATTTGCCAGCACATCACCAACAACGAAGTCTGACCAAAGAGGGTATAAAAATCTTTGGTCCGAGAGACCATCACACAAGCCATTGGACAACACGAAATGCTCACAATGGTGAAGAAACGGAAAATCTGATAGTATGGCCACGTTACCAGAGTATCAGGCTTTGCAAAGACCATCCTGCAAGGCACGGTGCAGGGAGGCAGAAGAAGAGGGAGACATAAAAAGAGGTGGGAGGACAACATTCGAGAATGGACTGGCTTGACACTGAGCAAAGCCATGACTCCGATGAGGGTTGCTGAGGACAGAGAAAGATGGAGTACGCTGGTTAAACGATCATATATGGTGCCCCAACGACCTTCGAGTTACGGAATAGGATAGAATAATCTAATAGCCCCAACCCATACACAAATCAAGAGTTTGGGGAGAGTTTTCAATTATTATTATTTTTTTAAAGATAGGTGAGTGGTCTAGGCAAATAAGATAGATTGATAGAACAGAGTAGGAACGAGAAAGAAGGAATAGGAATGACAGAAACAGTGGTAATTTAAAGCACTAAATGTCCACAAAGTGGAAGAAACCCCAGGCACCACCACGGGGGGATAACATTTACAGGATTTTTATCCAAAACTTTAAAATGCTTCTTAAAGATTCCACAATCACTCGAAGTTTCATAAAATAACTTTATTGAAAACAAGTGGGGGATTAGCTTCGTTTGGGGAAAGCGGCAATTTTTTTACTTTTGACCGAAGGAACGTCGAAATGAAAAATGACAGAAAAGAAAAGAGAACCAGAGCTAGCGGGGCGAAAATGGACACTAATGGAACCACGGATGACCAGAAATTTTCAAAGCCGTTTGGCGGTTCTGTACAGAATAGCTTTTCAGATTCGCTGCCCACACCTCTCGCGTGTGAAGGTATGAAGGAAAGGGACCACAGAGGTGGACAATGGTCTTTTGTATACGATCTTCCTCATTTGACTATCCACAGGTCCTTCCACCATCCCCCAAGCTGTGTGCCTAGCGACGACCTCTGACCTCAGCTGGTCTTTGACCCTACGACCCGGTGAACTCGCACACAGCATCATGGCTGTGCTAGCGGCAGTGCACTGTGTGTGCCAATCTCACGCTAACACCACCGCTACAGACAAGCAGTAGCAGCAGCAGCAACCACAACTGAAACTTTTTCGCGTGTGCAGTGCTTTTTTTCGAATAAAACTGCTACCGAATACTATTTGGACTGCCTCTCTGAAAATCCTTATCGGGAAGAGAGGGGACTATAAACTGATACATACATTTGGACTGCTTCAGCTCAATAATCGTTATTTGTACTAAAGAGAAGTCCTTATCAAATCATGCTTTATTAAACTATGCTTTAAAACAAATGTCTTTCAGGAACACAAAAATAACTTCATCAATAATAATGATTGTTGAAAAGTAGAAAGCGGCAGCAGTACAGTGTACTAAAGTACAGGTAATGAACATCGATCACATACTGCATGCACACAAGAAGAAGAAGAGATGCAGTCGGTGGATGAAGCTGCGCGAACAGGATGGGTAGTTTATCGATTGTACACATCCGTATCCTCATGTTCGAATAGAACACACTGCAATGCATCAAGGTTCGTTTACGCCATAAATGTTTAAAACACCTTGATACATCCCTCCATTTATCAAACGCAAAGTTTATCCAGTGCGAGCCATGTCAATAAAGTATGCCAGTGTGCGGGAGGCAGTGATAGGAGATAAGAAGGTCTCTTCAAGGGGTGAATATGTTAAGAAACCTGAATTGATATATTCTAAGACAAACATGTTCGAAAAACGTTGCAAGCTCCCATGCGAAGAAATGTTATTACAGTACAAGTCTATTTCATGAAAGACAAACCACCCTTAATATACATTTGAAAAACTAAAGCCATTGCCCACGCTCCTTGGTCAAGCGACAAGTGCAAGCAACTGCAAGTGCATCTCTAGAACGATCTCTCCCCAACTCCCTCCCTCCCCTCCCCCTTTCTCCACTTATGCTTCCATTTAAATCCGGCAATAAATACTGACACAATATTAGAAGAGGTTACTGAAATACCCAGGCTGCATGGCAGCCACTCGTTCTCAACGGGACACAGGAAATGGTAACCTAGTAAGAGAATGACTGTCGGCAAGTAGGGAGGACTTCTTCATTGCGCTGCATTACATTGCAAACCCCGGTTAAGAGAAACCACAGGCTTGTGCTGGATATTACTCAATAGAAACTCCATTCATGCCAGCAAAACAGCGAAGGAAAGAGTAGGATGAGGGGGTTAACCTCTTTCCCGTCTCGCGTCGCGTTCTAGTTTTGATTAAAGCGTTATTATTATTATATTATTATTATTATATTATTATTATATTATTATTATTATTATTATTATTATTATACCCCGTCTTTTGACTGTTCATAATAATGGTTGGGTTACCTCCACTCCCCCTCCCCCCCCCAAAAAAAAAATTAATTAACTATTTAAATAAATAAATAAAAAATTAATAAATAAATAAATAAATAAAAAAAAAAATAATATTAATAATAATAACAATCTTGGTGCAGTTGTTTAATTTGTGAGTTGTGAGTTGTCGTTTGCCTCGCTAGCAAGCCTTTACTTAATAAACTTTTATATCTCGCATTCACATTCTCCTATCTTCCTTCTTCCAACCCCTTTACCCCCACTTGCCCATAATAATCCCACATAGACAAAGAGGGTGAACATAAGATTCTCACCCATGTCGCCGCTTTGCCCTTTATACAATTGAAGAGGGAGGGATTTTTTTAAAAATTATTATTAGTGAATAAAGCGCTTCGTGTGCCACTGCAATCTACATTGCAATGTAAACAATCACACTGAGGCAAGGTCGCATCTGCCACTTGGAGCTAGCTAGCTAGGTCAAAGTTTTGTTAATTCACTTCTTTTTCTATTCTTTTTAAAATGCCAAATAACACGTAAAGCGAAACACATGAGGTGGAACTGGTAATCACATAGCAATCATTCTGAAATTATATAAATGCAATAATGAATTAATTACTTTACAAATAAATTTTTAAAACGTTCTACATTTACGGTTATGCTATTTGGCTTTGCAAAATTTATGATTGCGTACCAGCTGACATGCACCCAACTCATTGCAAATGAGGCTGACTTTTTAAAGAAGAAGAAGAAAAAAGAGAGAGAGAAAAAAAGAAGGCAAGAAATTTTTAAAAAAATATGTTTCAGGAGCTTCTAATTTTTATTTTTATTTTTAAGCAACATAACTACTAGTAAAACCATAGACTATTTTGTAAAATAAATGTAAAATGTAAATTGAGTTTGTAAAAATAAATACCCCCCCCCTTCCCTACACCCCTCCCAGTAATGGAATATACTACATACAGTTTTGGTGAGTCAACCTTGTTGAGAAACCAGATAACGAAAGTGGTTCCCCAAACGACAATCACAATTCTCCTCCTCCTTTTCCCTTTCAAATGCACGAATTTAAAACGCACACGCTGTGAAGATCGGTAGCCGGGCTACAGCAAGCCCACGATCTGACATCGTGACGGGAGAGACCATATTAAGATATTATAGATATTAGTTTCGTTTCCTCAGAGCTTTAATAATTGACTTATTTTCCTTTTAGTTTAATGGCAGAATTACTGAAAATAATGTCACGAAAGATACGTTTTCGTGCGCACGACACGTTGGGGGGATAACAAACCCACACTTTGACATAACATTTTATAGTATACAACCAAGTTAAACCTTCTAGCTTCCTTGGCTGGTGGAGAGCTTTCAGTTTTAACACTAGGGTTGTTTCAGCAGATCTTTTATGCGGATTAGGGGTTGTCCGGTCCTGATTTGGCTCGGAAGAGTCCGCTGGACCTAAAGCAATAATCATGTATGCAATGTAATGTAATGTAAATCTTCTTCCAACCTTTGCACACATGATGCATCCGCGCCCGCTCGCAACCTAGGCCTGAAAATGTCATTTCCTTCGCAAAATCTTCCCGTCCTTGCCCGATCCGCGCTGCGTCCTCGATTGCAAACTCTTTTTAAAAATACAACAGACATCAAGATAACGGTGAAGAACAGTATGATTTTATACTAACTTGTTATACTACGGTTGTTGTTCACTGGGGAAGGGCGGGCGGAGGTGGGGGGGGGGGGGGTGAGAGAGAGAGAGAGAGAGAGAGAGAGAGAGAGAGAGAGAGAGAGAGAGAGCGAGAGAGAGAGCGAGAGAGAGAGAGAGAGAGAGAGAGAGAGAGAGAGAGAGAGAGAGAGAGAGAGAGCGCTTTCGTATGTCAACGTGCCATGCACCATTCAGAATAATTATACGATACACCCACCCACATTAGTATGTACTTTGAAGCAGAAAATGATAATACAGATTTCATGAATGTTCTATCACAAATACAATGTAGTCTCCTGCAAAACGCAATGAGTAGGTCGATGCTTTTTATTAGACTCAAGAATACCAGACCAGCAAGTTCGTTTTTAATACAAGACAAAATTACTCATCGTACGGTTCATTTTATAAAATAATAGTCCCGAATGCACTTTTAATAAGGAACACGCAATCTGAACTTCTCAAGTACAACTCAAAGAACGTAAAACCTTAAGTTCTTGAAAATGATCTGTTGATTCATTACACAGCGTAAGCGGCCGCTTCCCTCTGCATTTTGTGTAGAAGATACTAGTCATCAATATATACTCCATGAGGTACAACTGACAAACGCCACACGACTCTACATCCGGTTTGCCATTGTTTGATTCTGTTGTCAAATTCACGCAGAATAGTACACAACCATTTTTGCCAGCCCAATGTATTCACCACCGAACAACAAAAATATTCAAACCTAAAATTTAAAAAAAAAAACTACAAAGTCTAGGAGATTAACACATTCTCCCTAAGAACTGCAAAACCGAGGGAGATTGGCATACTTGTATTCTAAGTGATTTTTCTATTTTCTTCATACGCCGCCGCTACACTTTATCAAACATGTAGGGGAATCACACAAAATAACATCAATCATACACCTTGCTTGACATCACTTTTTCTATCCCACCCATAGCAGCGGTATTATTTATTTATTCTTCCCAGTCAACCCATATTTCCCTCCATCCCTTCCCTTCAGTACTAATTTTGCTGTTCTCGACCCTCCAATCACCCCGCACCCTACCGCACCCGCATACACAATGTGGCCCCAGTACAAAACTGTTTTTGCATTTGATTATACCGATGGTGGTTAATATCGCGA
>CM072511.1:89551050-89603981 GCA_036898135.1 Oncomelania hupensis | reverse complement strand
CCATCCTTGTTCTGTTTTCAGACAGATAATCACAAACCTGACAAACAACTTTATTGTGATATTCATTATTGAAACAATTACACAAAATATAATATCCGTTCCATCATGATGATGCTGATGATGATGATCAAGATGACGATGCTGATGAAAATGATGATGAAGATGATAAAGATGATAAAGCAATAACATTAAAACTGATTTCACTGTCTCGTCATTTCTAATTCTCTAGATTATAAGCAAGTCAAAAATAATTACTACTGAATAATGCGATACAGCTATACAAAAACACAACAACATGAAAACGTCCAACATAGGTGTAAATTTACCCAACTTCAAAACAAATGCCAATGTTACAACTAAAAACATCACTTTAGGATGTTTTAAAATAATGAAAGTAATCGGTTTCTTCCCAATATTAACACACACAAAAATCGCCCTTCCTTAGAATACAGTATTACAATTAAGAACACACAAAAACAGAAACAACAACAACAACACACACACACACTCACACAAACAACAACAAATACGTTTATATTAAAATGTATTGGGTAAGAAGAGTGAATACAGAATACTTTACTGTCCTCAAAAATATTCACAAGTTGAAAAAGTGATGCGGTGTGATGTATTTACGAGTAACCAGGATTTTCCTAAACCACAGTATATCGTTAATATCACGTGTTTATAACATCCACTTAACATTAATTTTATGAATTTAGAACGGTCAAAAGATGTAATTGTGATACTGATAATGATAACAACGTCATGAAAAAATACAACTACAACAAAAACAAAACAGCTGCAACATGGTGTGACCGACACCTCGAATCCTTTTTGCTGTCTGAATAAGTTTCGAGTGTGAAAATGTCAAAACAATTTCATGCAATCTTTATGTCAGCCATTTTGCGAGTAGGATGGAAACCCATTTTGTGAATAAGAGGGGGAGGGACCGATATAATATATAAGAGAGTAGGGCTCCTGAACAGCAGTTTTGGTGTATTCAATACTATGCGTGTGGTATTACTGGCTAGACGTTGGAGCTACAATCGACTAGCCCACATGTGTGTTTGTACCAAAAAAAAAAAAAAAAAAAAAAAATACGGTCGGCGACTGGCGAGATTAGCACTGCTTTAGAACTATGACTATCGACCCAGTTTCTGCAAGTTTTCTTGGCCGATTGTATGTTCACTAGAGCAGTAACAGCCCATACGCGTTCACCTACAACCAAATGAATAATACATTCATAACGATGGTTGGAAAACAATAGCACTTTGGCATGTTTCTTAACGTCAGAGCAAAATTCTACTAGCACTGTCTACACAGTGACACAAAAGTCTTCGACTTCAGGAAAATTGTTGGGGTTTGATATACATCGACACTGACTGCAACCAGAAAGGGAGACGAGCGATGATGAGTGAGGTGGCGTTCTAGTGAAAAAAATATATATTATGTAGCAGATTGAGAAAGAATGCAATGTGTAAGAGGAAAAGAATAGAGGCACACCGTGCATGGAGACACATCCCATCTATCCCCACGAACGGAGAGCTGGGCAAAGGCAAAGAGAAAGAAGACAAGCAAAGCTGGAAGCCCCGTTGCTGGGGACCCCAGCACGCTTCAGCCAAAATCTAAACCCAAAATTGCACGCCGTTACTTCTAGCACGCTCAGGGGAGTGGCAGCCAACTCAAAAGAAACAAAGGGTGAAAACAGGCACAACTTTTACCTAAAATATATCGACAAAGAGCATACACATTAAGTTTGACTCTTCCTTTAAAGAAAATGGGGACAACAACGAAGAACAAGTCAAAACAACAAGAATGCCACAAGGAATATTTATGTAACTTAGAAAGCCACGAGGAAAATGTTGTTGATATAGTTTCATTTACTTCATATTATTAAAAGCAAAGAATTAACTTACAAACGGGCGGTTAAAAAAAAAAGTTTAATAAAACTTTCTGATGTAAATGAAACAGCCGTCGCACAGTTGTAGGCTGCCTAAATGTTGACTATTCAGGTTTGGTTGGCTGGAGAACTAACAAAAATGCCCATGACATTGGCACACACAAGCTGACAGGAAGTTTGTGTTGATCAGACGGGATGCGATGGCACTCACAGCATATAGAGCTCTAGCAGTTATCGTGAACATACGCACACACACGCACACACTTCCTCTTTCCACCTCCTCTTCAACAGACTTATCCAGCACAGAAACTCGTTCATTCTTCCCCAATCTGCCCACCTACACAGTCACTAATGGTGCTATGCACAAACCCCCTTTTACTGCGCCATTACCAACTCGGAAATAATTCACCCCCTAAATAATCGCGCAACATTCCATCCACATGCGTCCCAATTTTTTTTCTGTCACACGACACTCGTCCCAATTTGAAACCCATACAGTCATTATAAAAGCAGCTATAACAGTACTCCTTACATTTGTCCCCTATACGCACTGTGTCCGGGGACTTAAATCTATCCATTGAACTGAACTGAACTGAACTCCTTACACCCTCTCCTTAACCATAGACCAATATAACGTATTGTATATTATGGTCTATGCCTTAACCCTACCACAAAGGAGCTGCCGACTTTCATCTTGCATGGCAGAAAAATTACTCGACCTAGCTTTGGGAGGGGTAGGGTGGAGGGGAGAATATAAGTTAAAAAGTAAATCAAACGTATCACTATTAGTGAGATGGTAAAAGCCATCATTATTAGTGAGATGGTAAAATCCATCATTATTAGTGAGATAGCTAAAAGCTATGTCCGCAGACCTGCTTTGCACGAAAACGACAAATTGGAACCGTTTCGCTGTTAATTTGAACATTTTCAATGCCCACTCTTTTTCAGTTTCTCCAACCTACTACGTTTTTTTTTTCTTCAACTTTTTCAGAAATGTATGTGCCTATCTGCAATTTGTTTTGTACGTGCTTATGACGCAAATGTACAAGCAAAGTCAGTACCAGTACCAGCCCATGGGGACGCAACGACAGATGCTGGGACGCATGCGTCGCTCACCCATTTTTGGCTCCATTTTAGCAACCCTGCCAGCCCTCGTCACTGACAAATGCGCAGCTTGGCGAACCAGGGACCCCTAAACGTCTCGTTACTCTCCACCCAACCCACTCCTCTCCCTCTCACACACACCAATACCGCCGCTCACTATCTCTAGGCACCTCCTACACCGCCCCCCCCCCCCCCCTTCATACACGCTGGTTTATTATGCTCACTTTCCACTGCCAAGCAAGTGACAGACTCCTCTCTTCTTGGCTGAACCCACCCATGAACCCGCACTTTGGTTCCCTTTTCTTCTTCTCCCTCAAACCCTTTATTCCTCAGTCCTTGTTCCATTCTTTCTCCCCCTCCCCCCCACCCCTGTCTTGAGCTAGTGGCACACCTCACTTTCCTTCTCACGTTTTCCTTCTAGACGACTGCCACTGTCTCCTCACACCCCTTATATACCCCTCACACCCCTTATATACCACCATTAAACTTTTTAAATCCTTAAATATCTACTATTTTCCGTATTAGCTGCATCACAACACTATAATAACCAAACCGTAGTCTTTTTCAACAACAAGCCTACACTGCCTACAAACCGCAGAGTCCGAGTAATGAGTATCACAACCATTCTGAATAGAACTAGACGAGCATAGTCGCAACAAGGAATTTCATTTGATACGGACAGACCCGGTACGGTAGCCAGGCACATGCACACAGACACCATAGCACACCTTTACTCAGTATTTCTTCTATTCCTTTCCCGTCAACTCTTGTATTCCACCACCCGTCCCCTTTCCCCCTCC
Source organism: Oncomelania hupensis (assembly GCA_036898135.1). Lineage (NCBI taxonomy): Eukaryota > Metazoa > Mollusca > Gastropoda > Littorinimorpha > Pomatiopsidae > Oncomelania > Oncomelania hupensis. The sequence continues at coordinate 89,600,177 of CM072511.1, read as the reverse complement.
TTCATTAGTCTGTAGTGTTTTTAGCCTGGCTTCCGAGAGAAAACTTCAGACAGGCGAAAAAGGGGGCGGGCGAGAATAAGGAAGAAACTAAAAGAGAAGACACACAGAAAAAGACGAACGAGAAAATGAGATTGCCTTGTAGGAGAAAGACGAAACAGAGCCGTGAAATGCAGATCGGCCAAGCCACAAGGATGATGAGAGAAGAGGAGGAAAGACGAGTACAAATAGGGATACATATAAAACCAACAGACCACAAAGGACGCATACATACACAGCTACATAACTTCCAACCGACGTAAACGTGCACAAACAATGTCTTCAAAATATATAAAGAACCCATACTGATACACGTACAGATAATCACAAGCCATAGAAAAGACATATGATGATGTGTTTCATAATATAGATCTATTGTATGCATACAGACCATGGCGATTCGTCTCCTTAGTAATCGCTCTTAAAACAGACAAAAGGAGCATTTCGTAAATTCAAAATAAAGCTATAAATGTAAAAAAAAAAAAAAGTAATGTATCGTAATTACAAAACTAATACACACACAAAAATGACAAGCCAAAAATAAGAAAGGAAGAAACGAAAAACTTCGAACTATTGAAAGTGAAACAAACATTTTGTCAAATTTATGGGGCAAAAAAAAAAGGCTGAGCAAAGACGTTGATGGGAATAAATGAGCGAGTGCGGGGAAATGCAAGGGTGGAGATGGAAAGAGTGATTATGCCTCGTTCTTTGTGTGCTGTGATCGGCTCCTCTCTGCGCAATGCTGATCAATGATTACTCTGGGGACGAAAAACAAGGGATTGGGAGGAAACACAAAGAAAACGCAAACGCGCACACACGCACACACATACACGGAACAAAAACAAACAGATATTCTACAGAAACTCGCAGACCAGAACATGTTCTATATAATATTACTTAAACAATATATTCATCAAGACCTACATAGATAAAATGAACTAGAGCATCATGGCTCTACTTTCACTTCAAAGGTCTTAAATTTTAAATACGTCATAACCAAGATACGGATGGTCGGTATAGCCGGCAGTCACTACATCCAGAGTACTCCATTTCTAAAACACTACGCCCCCACGTTGAAGGTCATAGTCAAGTTTCACTGGGATCAGGATGCAAACGTCACGAGATAGGAACCGGAAAATGATGGATCAGGAACTAGTGGAAAAGGCGCAGGAACAAATTATCCCTATATACATACATTCATCACAGGTCCATAATGACAACAAAGAATTGGTTGTACTACAAAATTTAGGGTTCACGGGAGTGGACGAGTAATTGATGCAAATGGATTTTTGTGTTAATTATGAAAAGATCTTTGGACTGATAAATGGATGGACATGTGTCTCTCCATCACCAAGTCTGTCCCTCTGTCTGTCTGTCTGTCTCTCTCTCTGGATCTCTCCCACCCACTATCACTCTCGTTCTTTTCAGCGATCAATGATTTCTATAACAACGCCGTGGTCTGCTGGGAATCTTCTGTCTGCCACCTTCATTATTACTTCACGTCACAGTTCAACGGAACCCACCCACTCGTCACATCCCATCACCCCACCTCATCCCAAGCCTTTCCCAAATCCAGTTGACACAACGTCAGAAAGCTGTCTCTTCATTATTCAATTATCCATACCCACAATTTGACATTAAAATGATTTACATACACATACATAATCTACATACAACATAAATATTATTTATATACAACGTACACTTTTTGATCCAATCATCTACTTGAAAACAATGAACTGAAATTATTATTTTCTCTCCCAGGCCTGAAAATGGCGACTAGTCGCCATGGCTAGTGAAAAAAAAAATTGGCGACAAAAAAAAAACTTTAGTCGCCAAATGCGAGTGCGCTAAAATGAAATTTTTTATAGTTTGGCTAGTAAAATTTTTAGTTTGGCTTGTAAAATTTTTAAGTTACTAGCCAAAGGCTAGTGGGACCTTTTTTTCATTTTCAGGGCTGTCTCCTCTTCCCCATTTCTCTCAACACTCCCCACCCCTCCTCCTCTACACCTCCTCCCCGAAACCCGCAACTCCGACACAGGCACTCGTATTTCTTTCGTTCTGATCCATTTCCCGAATCCGTTTCTTCCCCTTTCATTACTTGGCCTGACAGAAAAGATTTTTCATTTCACACTAAGCCACCAAAAGTATCTGCATCACCATCAACCATTGAACCAGAGATCACAACAGCTTAAGCTCGCACACTTATTATAAAATACTTATATATAGATCTATATAATGTAATTTAATAATTTTGTGGGTATGTAGCTATAACCTATTTTCTAAACTAGATCTAAAACCGAAATATAAAGGACTCTCTTTTCCACGTAGTTTAAAAAAAACAAACAAACAAACAAAAAACCAACAGCTTTTTGAATTTTATGATCCAGCTCTTTCCCCTCTATATGTGTGCTCTTACGGATTCTCTGGTCAGACGAGTCAGAACAAAGAATACCGGACGTACACTCTACAGTAGTGGCTCACACAGGAGAGTACTAACACTTGCAGATAAGGCCTCTCTTCCCATGGATAGGCACACACGATAGGGATAGGCAAAATATAGGGCTTCGACATCTCCTATCTAGAAAGAGGGGGGTCCCCTCAGGAAGAGCCTACTCGGCAAAGTAAAGCCTCGACAGCTGGCAGGCTTCACCACTTGATCATCAGGAAGGTTACAGGTTGACTCGACTCGCGAACATTTTATGGCTAGGTTTGCAGTTGTACAGTGTGAGAAAAGGGACCGAAGATAGTGGAACGTGGTATTGTGAACGAGTGTGTTACACTTTACTTGTTCTTTCTTTTAAATTTGTTATCCAAAAGATTTGGAGATGAAAGCAACACATTGACACAGCAGGTGCTCTTAAATATCCTATCCTAACCCGTAACTCGGAGGTTGTTGGGGCACCACAAATGGTTCGTGTAACCAGTGTACTCCATCTTTCTCTGTCCTCTTAAATAAATAAATAAAAACACAGCTTAAAATTTAAAGTTAGTTAGTTACTCATTGTTTATACGGTCCAGCGGATTGCAAAGAGCCGACTAAGGATCTCAACTTGATTTAAGAGGACTCATCCCTGATAAAGAATATAAAAACGACTCTAACGGTAACAATGAAGGCACTCCACCAGCCGGTCACTTTATAATAAAGGCATCCCATGCAGGGGATGCTGAGGCTTTTTTCTAATTTATCGAATCCCCGTTTACCAAACAAACAAACAAACAAACAAAAAAGTTATCATTATAAAATATTAACAAAACACATACCTAGAAAAATGCCTATATTGCTAAATAATAATACCATAGTGACCACTTGGCAGAAATCGTCTAGTAGAGTAGAGCAATATCCAACCTCCATTTTGCGGGTGACATTGATGGATTGGCTGGAGAAGAACAAGAACTGGAACAGGTGGTACAGAGGCTTGACACCACCTCCAGAGCCGGCCTATGGAATGGAAATAGTGCAGAGAAGACCAAAATGATGACCAACAACACCAATGGCATCAACATGGACATCAAAGTCCAAGGACAAATCTTTCAACACAGTGCATAGCTTCAAATATTTAGGAGCCATTGTATCAGACAATGGGTCCCGACAGGAAGTCCTCTCCAGGATAGCACAAACAACTGCTGCCCTGAAAAGTTTGAAGCCCATTTGGAAAAACAGGACCATCAGTCTACATTCCAAGGTAAAGCTGCTGCGCTCCCTTGTCATCTCTATCTTCCTATACGCTTGCGAAACATGGACCTTCACAGCAGATCTACAACGAAGAATACAAAGCATGGAGATGAGATGCTACAGAAGACTTCTGGGCATTTGCCAGCACATCACCAACAACGAAGTCTGACCAAAGAGGGTATAAAAATCTTTGGTCCGAGAGACCATCACACAAACCATTGGACAACACGAAATGCTCGCAATGGTGAAGAAACGGAAAATCTGATGGTATGGCCACGTTACCAGAGTATCAGGCCTTGCAAAGACCATCCTGCAAGGCACGGTGCAGGGAGGCAGAAGAAGAGGGAGACAGAAAAAGAGGTGGGAGGACAACATTCGAGAATGGACTGGCTTGACACTGAGCAAAGCCATGACTCCGATGAGGGTTGCTGAGGACAGAGAAAGATGGAGTACGCTGGTTAAACGATCATCTATGGTGCCCCAACGACCTTCGAGTTACGGAATAGGATAGAATAATCTAATAGCCCCAAGCTGATAAAAACAAAAAACAAACATACATAAATCAAGAGTTTGGGGAGAGTTTTCAATTATTATTATTTTTTTTTAAAGATAGGTGAGTGGTCTATCAAATAAGATGGATTGATAGAACAGAGTAGGAACGAGAAAGAACGAATAGGAATGACAGAAACAGTGGTAATTTAAAGCACTAAATGTCCACAAAGTGGAAGAAACCCCAGGCACCACCACGGGGGGATAAAATTTACAGGATTTTTATCCAAAACTTTAAAATGCCTCTTAAAGATTCCACAATCACTCGAAGTTTCATAAAATAACTTTATTCAAAACAAGTGAGATTAGCTTCGTTTGGGGAAAGCGGCAATTTTTTTTAACTTTTGACCGAAGGAACGTCGAAATGAAAAATGACAGAAAAGAAAGAACCAGAGCTAGCGGGGCGAAAATAGACAATAATGGAACCACGGATGACCAGAAAATTTCAAAGCCGTTTGGCGGTTCTGTACAGAATAGCTTGTCAGATTCGCTGCCCACACCTCTCGCATGTGAAGGTATGAAGGAAAGGGACCACAGAGGTGGACAATAGTCTTTTGTATACGATCTCCCTCAATTGACTATCCACAGGTCCTTCCACCATCCCCCAAGCTGTGTGCCTAACGACGACCTCTGACCTCAGCTGGTCTTTGACCCTACGACCCGGTGAACTCGCACACAGCATCATGGCTGTGCTAGCGGCAGTGCACTGTGTGTGCCAATCTCACGCTAACACCACCGCTACAGACAAGCAGTAGCAGCAGCAGCAACCACAACTGAAACTTTTCGCGTGTGCAGTGCTTTTTCTAATAACACTGCTACCGAATACTATTTGGACTGCTTCAGCTCAAATATCGTTATTTGTACTAAAGAGAAGTCCTTATCAAATCATGCTTTATTAAACTATGCTTTAAAACAAATGTCTTTCAGGAACACAAAAATAACTTCATCAATAATAATGATTGTTGAAAAGTAGAAAGCGGCAGCAGTACAGTGTACTAAAGTACAGGTAATGAACATCGATCACATACTGCATGCACACAAGAAGAAGAAGAGATGCAGTCGGTGGATGAAGCTGCGCGAACAGGATGCATCCTATGGGTAGTTTATCGATTGTACACATCCGTATCCTCATGTTCGAATAGAACACACTGCAATGCATCAAGGTTCGTATACGCCATAAATGTTTAAAACACCTTGATACATCCCTCCATTTATCAAACGCAAAGTTTATCCAGTGCGAGCCATGTCAATAAAGTATGCCAGTGTGCGGGAGGCAGTGATAGGAGATAAGAAGGTCTCTTCAAGGGGTGAATATGTTAAGAAACCTGAATTGATATATTCTAAGACAAACATGTTCGAAAAACGTTGCAAGCTCCCATGCGAAGAAATGTTATTACAGTACAAGTCTATTTCATGAAAGACAAACCACCCTTAATATACATTTGAAAAACTAAAGCCATTGCCCACGCTCCTTGGTCAAGCGACAAGTGCAAGCAACTGCAAGTGCATCTCTAGAACGATCTCTCCCCAACTCCCTCCCTCCCCTCCCCCATTCTCCACTTATGCTTCCATTTAAATCCGGCAATAAATACTGACACAATATTAGAAGAGGTTACTGAAATACCCAGGCTGCATGGCAGCCACTCGTTCTCAACGGGACACAGGAAATGGTAACCTAGTAAGAGAATGACTGTCGGCAAGTAGGGAGGACTTCTTCATTGCGCTGCATTACATTGCAAACCCCGGTTAAGAGAAACCACAGGCTTGTGCTGGATATTACTCAATAGAAACTCCATTCATGCCAGCAAAACAGCGAAGGAAAGAGTAGGATGAGGGGGTTAACCTCTTTCCCGTCTCGCGTCGCGTTCTAGTTTTGATTAAAGCGTTATTATTATTATTATTATTATTATTATTATTATTATTATTATTATTATTATTATTATTATACCCCGTCTTTTGACTGTTCATAATAATGGTTGGGTTACCTCCACTCCCCCTCCCCCCCCCAAAAAAAAAAATTAATTAACTATTTAAATAAATAAATAAAAAATTAATAAATAAAATAAAAAAAATAATATTAATAATAATAACAATCTTGGTGCAGTTGTTTAATTTGTGAGTTGTGAGTTGTCGTTTGCCTCGCTAGCAAGCCTTTACTTAATAAACTTTTATATCTCGCATTCACATTCTCCTATCTTCCTTCTTCCAACCCCTTTACCCCCACTTGCCCATAATAATCCCACATAGACAAAGAGGGTGAACATAAGATTCTCACCCATGTCGCCGCTTTGCCCTTTATACAATTGAAGAGGGAGGGATTTTTTTAAAAATTATTATTAGTGAATAAAGCGCTTCGTGTGCCACTGCAATCTACATTGCAATGTAAACAATCACACTGAGGCAAGGTCGCATCTGCCACTTGGAGCTAGCTAGCTAGGTCAAAGTTTTGTTAATTCACTTCTTTTTCTATTCTTTTTAAAATGCCAAATAACACGTAAAGCGAAACACATGAGGTGGAACTGGTAATGACATAGCAATCATTCTGAAATTATATAAATGCAATAATGAATTAATTACTTTACAAATAAATTTTTAAAACGTTCTACATTTACGGTTATGCTATTTGGCTTTGCAAAATTTATGATTGCGTACCAGCTGACATGCACCCAACTCATTGCAAATGAGGCTGACTTTTTAAAGAAGAAGAAGAAAAAAAAGAGAGAGAGAAAAAAGAAGGCAACAAATTTTTTAAAAAATATGTTTCAGGAGCTTCTAATTTGTATTTTTATTTTTAAGCAACATAACTACTAGTAAAACCATAGACTATTTTGTAAAATACATGTAAAATGTAAATTGAGTTTGTAAAAATAAATACCCCCCCCCTTCCCTACACCCCTCCCAGTAATGGAATATACTACATACAGTTTTGGTGAGTCAACCTTGTTGAGAAACCAGATAACGAAAGTGGTTCCCCAAACGACAATCACAATTCTCCTCCTCCTTTTCCCTTTCAAATGCACGAGTTTAAAACGCACACGCTGTGAAGATCGGTAGCCGGGCTACAGCAAGCCCACGATCTGACATCGTGACGGGAGAGACCATATTAAGATATTATAGATATTAGTTTCGTTTCATCAGAGCTTTAATAAATGACTTATTTTCCTTTTAGTGTAATGGCAGAATTACTGAAAATTATGTCACGAACGATACGTTTTCGTGCGCACGACACGTTGGGGGATAACAAACCCACACTTTGACATAACATTTTATAGTATACAACCAAGTTAAACCTTCTTCCTTGGCTGGTGGAGAGCTTTCAGTTTTACCACTAGGGTTGTTTCAGCAGATCTTTTATGCGGATTAGGGGTTGTCCGGTCCTGATTTGGCTCGGAAGAGTCCGCTGGACCTAAAGCAATATTCATGTATGCAATGTAATGTAATGTAAACCTTCTTCCAACCTTTGCACACATGATGCATCCGCGCCCGCTCGCAACCTAGGCCTGAAAATGTCATTTCCTTCGCAAAATCTTCCCGTCCTTGCCCGATCCGCACTGCGTCCTCGATTGCAAACTCTTTTAAAAATACAACAGACATCAAGATAACGGTGAAGAACAGTATGATTTTATACTAACTTGTTATACTATGGTTGTTGTTCACTGGGGAAGGGCGGGCGGAGGTGGGGGGGGGTGTGAGAGAGAGAGAGAGAGAGAGAGAGAGAGAGAGAGAGAGAGAGCGAGAGAGAGAGAGCGAGAGAGAGCGAGAGAGAGAGAAAGAGAGAGAGAGAGAGAAAGAGAGAGAGAGAGAGAGAGAGAGAGAGAGAGAGAGAGAGAGAGAGAGAGAGCGCTTTCGTATGTCAACGTGCCATGCACCATTCAGAATATACGATATACGCACACGCACATTATTATGTACTTTGAAGCAGAAAATGATAATACAGATTTACATTGCAGTTTTTACTAGGCATGTTTTTGTTTTACATATTTTATTTTGTTTTAATATTATTGCTTTTTAGTGCATTGTAAAGCGTGGCGAGCCCATGCCTGTTGGGGTACCACGCTATATAAATCAACTGTATTATTATTATTATTATTACATTACATTACATGATTATTGCTTTAGATCCAGCGGACTCTTACGAGCCAAATCAGGACCAAATACAGATTTCATGAATGTTCTATCACAAATACAATGTAGTCTCCTGCAAAGCGCAATGAGTAAGTCGATGCTTTTTATTAGACTCAAGAATACCAGACCAGCAAGTTCGTTTTTAATACAAGACAAAATTATTCATCGTACGGTTCATTTTATAAAATAATAGTCCCGAATGCACTTTTAATAAGGAACACGCAATCTGAACTTCTCAAATACAACTCAAAGAACGTAAAACCTTAAGTTCCTGAAAATGATCTGTTGATTCATTACACAACGTAAGCGGCCGCTTCCCTCTGCATTTTGTGTAGAAGATACTAGTCATCAATATTATATACTCCATGAGGTACAACTGACAAACGCCACACGACTCTACATCCGGTTTGCCATTGTTTGATTCTGTTGTCAAATTCACGCAGAATAGTACGCAACCATTTTTGCCAGCCCAATGTATGCACCACCGAACAACAAAAATATTCAAACCTAAAATTAAAAAAAAAACTACAAAGTCTAGGAGATGAAAACATTCTCCCTAAGAACTGCAAAACCGAGGGAGATTGGCATACTTGTATTCATTTTTGATTTTTTTTTTTTCATACGCCGCCGCTACACTTTATCAAACATGTAGGGGTATCACACAAAATAACAACATCAATCATACACCTTGCTTGTCATCACTTTTTCTATCCCACCCATAGCAGCGGTATTATTTATTTATTCTTCCCAGTCAACCCATATTTCCCTCCACCCATTCCCTTCAGTACTGATTTTGCTGTTCTCGACCCTCCAATCACCCCGCACCCTACCGCACCCGCATACACAATGGGGCCCCAGTACAAAACTGTTTTTGCATGTGATTATACCGATGGTGGTTAATATCGCGACAGGCACCTTTGACGGTTGTTCAATAACGAAGGCAAACAGCACCAACTGTGCACGACAGCAACTGCAGCTATGACGCATCCATGCCGTCACAAACAACATCAGCAACGATTCGAGCCCCTATGCTTGCAACGCTCAGTGTGACTGGACGGCTAACAAAAGGTTGTCACAAATGTGAACGGGGTTGGAAGTAGATTGAAAAATAAGTTACGGCGGTGGCAAATACACTGCCGATTTCAAATAAACTGTGAAAACAAACCAGGTCCTAATATATATATGTATACATTTGCAATACAAATGCGACTGAAAAACGGAATAGGAGCAGCAAGATAACAGAGGTAAAACGTGACAATCCTCATGGTAATATTTAAAAATAGATTTGATGCCTATATTCCCTTCAAACTTGTATAATAGATAGTATGAGCATAGAAGAGTTTATTAATCTACACTGAGGTGAAAGCTTTCCGTTGCGCGTGAAGCAGCTTAAAACGTCGCTGAGTCATTGATAACGTCACGTTCGTCGCTAGCAGAAAGGGACTTACTTTAAAAAAAAAATTGTTCGGATTTGCAAAGTGGCATCCTTGTGTCGAAATACACTAGCTCAAGACAAAATAAAATTACCATAAATAAGTTAAACGATCTTCAATATCCTTTATGTTAACCTTAATTATGATTGTATTAGTTGCTAAATAAACTAAGCCCATAGGCGTGCTCCAGTACAACCTTTAAAAAATGCGCTACTTAAATAAGTCAAGAGTTATGTAAACTGATTACTTGTGACCCACAAACCACGAGCAAATTATATCCGATCATCTTCAATTAATGTAATGATTACAGCGCGCAAATCTCATTTGCTCTAGCAACATTGACTTTCCCAAATAGCGCTTCTGGCATGAGCAGGAACGTAGCTGTCTTTGACTTCTTTCTCGAACTTTCCTCAATCTCAAGATTCGTCGACTTATCTTGCTTGTTCTACATGAGCAATAATGAATACCTTCTAAATGGGGGCGTAAATTACAGACCTACTTAAGACAGTTTTCTTCGTACACAGGAACTGACTGTACTAAACAGAAGTAGGAAAAACGAATCTAAACGTACAGAATACTGTATAACAAAAAGAGACAGAGAGGTTCAAAGATGGGAAACCGGAAGCAACTTATTACCATACTTGACCGCAAACAATGATATTAAAGTGTGATGCCAAAAAACCTACACTTCACCCATTCCACTATTAACAAATGTACTTACAAGGTAATTAGTAGTTCTTCCAGTCAAGCTAATGGGACTCGACTAAAGTACCATTTCAACTGCGATTTTAGTATGGAGTTACTTCGAAAAGATGTTCTCAAACAAGAGTCTGTAAATATAAAAGGGTTTTGTCCACTCCTTTCATTCTTTCTTCTTCCCTACCAACACTATCGGTCTTCTCTACCCACATGTTCGGTTCGCCATGCCTTAACTAGATTTCTTCTATTCTTATACGATACTGATGTAGGCCTAACACTATGAGCACGTGTCGTGTCGTGTCCTCCATCATGTAATGGAAAATACAACCAAAGAATATATAGTCTTTGGCACAATACAGCAAGGCACGATTGGATAGGCTATTGCTTGCAAAGGAAACGGTGCTGACATAACATTCTTTTTGTTGTCCATTTTATTTTTTTTTTAAAGAAAAAAAAAAAAGACAGAACAGTATATATATACAGATATATACTAATATATACTGATTAGAGTTTTAAAACCAGGAACCATGAGAGGAAAATAATTTAATTATATATTGCCACGGGAATCGAGCGTTGTGGCCGCTTGGTCTAACGCGGTACTATCTGCCTTGTCCAAAGGCCAGAAACTAATGGCGCCACACAGGCATGGGATCGATCCTGCTTCTGGGCGTTACGTTTCTCTAAATATTATTTACTTTCCACTCGGGCAACTGCTCGGGGTTTTTCTCCGGGTTGCTCCCCCAGCAAATTTTTTTTCAAACCCACAAAATAATAGGTAGGTTGGGTTTGGGCTCACCATAGGCTGCGACTACACCTCCCCCAGAAGAGGCAATCCAGAATTTCCCGATAAAAAGAGACCGGAAAGTGTCAAAAGTCAAATATCGAAACGCGAGAAAGACATTACGGGAATAATCATATAATGCGAAAAAAGGCCACTTAAACTTAAGTAATGAATGCCATTTACCAGGATTATTCTGTGTTGGCAAGTAAAATGACACAATGTCGACATGTTTCTGTATAAAGTATTAAGTTAACTAACGTTTCATCGCATAATTAAAATGTATTATGTATGTATCAACCTATTTCATATTAAGCTGGGTAAATTTAATATTACGCTGCATAAGGGCATAGAATTAAGAAGTATGTGGATATTAATTATCACGCGATTATTTTAGTAAAAAAGGAAAGCTCAAGATCAGACCATCTGTCACGGATAATACCATATTACGTATAAAGATTACAGCAAGAAGAAAACAAGATGCTAATAAAGGACAATTCCTAAACCAAGCAAACAAAACAAAACATTATTTTATATTTCATAATGTTTCTCAGGTCCCGAGATACACTGCACTTCTCTTCTTCCGTCTGTGTAAGAAGCCATGATCATCAGCATCTTCTGTAGTCGTTCCTTATTCTAATCATGTAAACCTATTTTAAAATATAACGTATCGCAACACGACTTGAACTTGATACGTGTGAAATACGGTCGTTAACCTCAAGAGAATGTGAAAGCCGCCCAGCTGGCAAGCTATCGTTAGATGTGGGTGATTGACCTCTTCCCAACTCCCCTCCTCTCATCCGTTACCAAGGGTGACAGACGCTATTGTTCGCCCTCTCCATTCTTGTAGTCTTCATCTTCATCCAGGTTCATACAGCAAAGCCCATGCCATTTCACAAAATATCTGGTCACCCTGGAAAAAGGTGCAGTGTTCCTCTAGCCACCTGACCTCGATCCCACGAATCACATCAGACCCAATGTTTTCCGACAGTGGCACCATTTCAACCAACTACTCTCACAATTTACTTGTTATTAATATATATATATATATATTACTACCCTCTTTCCCCACCTGCTCCGCCCACCCACATCTTCCCATCCGTCAAGCACCAACATCTCACCACCACTCGTCTGCAAACACCTGTCCTGCTTAGGGGTGTTGGCATACAGGTGTTGGTGCGTGCAGCTGCAAAACAGGTAGCTCTGCAAACCTCTACTCCCCTTCATCATAAATTGATGCTCATAAAGTCAGTCCCATACTTCCTAGATGCATTATATTGCCATCAGTCCAAGTAAGGCACTCGTCTAAGGTCTACAGAAGTGCGGTATCAATATTCTTTATTCCTGTCCCCCTCCCCACACACCTCAAAGCAACCTACCCCGACAGTGTGTCTTACTTGCAATTTGAAAAATGTTCCACACAATGTACCTAAATTTATACATTTCTACGACGGAGGTCGGGCATCATACTGTCACTGTACATCTATAGTTGAGCCAGGCAAACTTGTGGTCTCATATTTTGTGGTCTAGAATTTCATAAATATTCTCGTTAGTAACACAAGGGCTTAAATGCGCCTGAACTTGCTAGGCACAACTTCCGGTAACATATTATAACTTTCTCTTGCTGCCCACATTATTATGAAAAACAAAGACCGGCGAAGATGGACATTAAAAACAAAATCATGATATTTGGACAGTTTGCAAATGGATGTTAACAAATAGAGAATGACGTTACAAAAAAAGAGAATGATACAAAAAGAGTCAACGAAGAGGGTGTTGCAAATATAGAGCAAGGAAGGGGATGTTTTAACAGACTACATGAAGAGGACATTGCAAAAGAGTAGATGATAAAAATGTCAATGAAAACGTGGAAATAGTTGGTGGGGAGGGAAATTTCTGTAAAGTATCAAACAGGTAATAATTATGTGGGTGGGTGATCTTGTCAATGAGAATGACGCACAGCAGATGATGTTTTGTGTGAACGACATATACTGACAGTAGACAATACACAAAGCAACTAAGTGCAGGAAGCAAACCACTTCCAGCGTATTGGTTTAGAACTTTAGATCATTGCTGCTATGAACATGGCACCTAAGAGTGCCATGGATGCTGAAAAACATGATGTCAAAGGTGGTGGTGGTAGTGGCGGTGGTGACTGGTGCAGATGAGTTTAAGAGGGTTGGGGGATATGAATGAATAAGGAAGGACAGTAAGAGCTATTTAACTGGGCTGTGGAATGGATGGATGAATAAATGAAAGAAGGAAACGTGGAGGGAAGCACACTTATTTAATTCGCTTGGGGGTGGGGAGTATTATGGTGTCAGCAGCAAAACGTACCTTTTTCTCAAGGCACGGTACTGCGCGGCTGGGCCCAAGCGCCTTTGGTTAGGAACCTTGCGTCGTTCACGGAGGGTCTCATGCACGTCCGGAGTGGCGGGGGCAGGACTGGGGGCGCGGGCTGCTGCTGCAGCTGCCACCACTTCTTGGTACTGGTACGACACCACGCTACCCGACGTCTTGCGCCGTTTCCGTGACGGGCTTTCGCTCTAGAAAGAGACAAAGAAAATCACAATGTCAGATTTTGAAAGAACTAAACCAGGAACGGTTTCATTCTGGAAAATACAAAGAGAACACACCAACAAGGCACAAAAACAGATATCCGCAACATAAAAGACTTAAGCTCCATAGCATAAAGTCTGATCACCGTCTTTGGTAACGTTAAAACCGTGATTCCAAAAATAGTATACGTACACAAAAGTCTTAATAAATGGTAAAATACTGATTCCATCGTGATTGCTAGATTTTATCTATGGCAAATCGACGAATTACAGTTAAGATCCGAAATAAAAAAAAAAACAAAAAAAACATTTCAGTCCAACAAAGCCACTCTGTTCTAGAAAAGCTGGGAATAAACAAGTGGTAGGAAAGATGTGACAAGTAATAAGCAAAACTTCAATTGCCACGATGTTAAATAAAACAGACAGAATATATACTTATTTAAAATGAATTCGATTATCATGCATTTAAATAATAGAACAGGCATTTAGTAACGCAGTCTTAACAAAACTATTCAAGTCAACCCACAGTTTTACATTTCCACAAATGATTTTAGACTCCCAAACCTACCGTTCCTTGTAAGCAATCGTTCTTTAGTAACATCGTTTCCAGATGAAGTACAGACATTAAAAAAAAAAAATAATAAAAATAAAAGCCTCTTTAACTACGGTGTAGTTTCAAGGTAAAAACATTTTACACGCGCAGCACTTTAAGAAATGATCACAACTGTGAACTGACCAGACGATACAAATGCAGACCACATATATACATACGTCTTAACGAGAAAGTTGTGAACACCACAAACTGTCCTCAATTAGCGACCACTTACAAAAAAATGCCTAAAAGATCATGACCCAAATCGAATGGTCTTAGATTCTCTTTATCTGCGAGACCTGCAGTAACGTGGACACTTCGATTTTGATTAAGACTATGGCTTGTATTTTTTGTGTCAAAACAATAACCAACAACCTATTAAACAGACATGAAGACAAAGCAATAACCGAACTAGTATCCAGTCGTCATGAACAAAAAACACAAACAAACAATTATATATACACAACGCCAATGAAACGCATAGAAGCGTATGCTTGAATTGAATAAGTGTGAAGCCGAGACAATACCAAGACAAAAATGAAGCAACTTCTCCAAACGAGACTATCAGCAAACATACATGTAAATTGAAATCTACAATAGTTTATGTGCTCCCCTTTCTCTCCAAACACCCCCTCCCTCCCTCCTCCGTCAAGGAGAGCTGACCATTTTTATTTCGTTCATCTGACCATTTTGATTTCGTTCACCTTTAAAGTCGAGCGGTCTGCTGCCACAGGATGGAGTTACTGTACACCGCGACACAATTTCATAAGCGTTGTTGCTTATTTCTCGAGATATAAAGGCATTCTGGAAGTAACCACAGGACGACTCCTCTATTATATACCATCTCGCAAAAATAAAGTTATAAGCGGATGTCTATGCTCGACATCATCTGCAGTTAAAACAGATATAACATTTGATACAAAGCCTTTCCAAAACAAAGTCTCAAAGTCTTGTAAAACCGGACAGAAGAGCAAGTGTGAAACATGTGAACTGTTATCTGGAAACGGAACATTTCACATAATACCAAGAAGAAGAAGAGAAAGATGTATACCAATAGAAAGAGCTAAGTGATTCGTGTAAATAGGGTAATTGATGTGAAAATTCAGATGACAAGGGTGGATGGATGAATGATGCTTTGATAAGTGAATGAATGAACCAAAAACTATAACTGGGAAATCTGTACAGTAGACTAACACGGGTACTTCACTTGAAGAAAAGTACGCACGTGACGAACCTAACACCAAGGATGTCAAATAGCAAAAACAACTGCCTGTAGCTGTAACTGTAGTGTATCTGCTTGCCAACGAACTAAAAGTAATGTGCGACCATTTCGCGCTAGTGATGAAAGGATGACTTTATAGGGACCCATTTTGACCATGCCCCCTCGATAGATCCTTTTAAAATTCACAGTGAGCCTTGCCCCACACAAAAAAAAAATAGCTTACAACAAAAATAGCTTTCGAAAGTATTGCTATTTTTTAAACGAATAAATTCCGTAGTTTTTGTGCCTATGAAAAGTAACGGCTAGCAAACATTTTTTAGCTAACATTTGATTTCACCCACAGCCTGCTCAGTAACGAGAACAGAGAACACAAATGTAAAAGATCTGTGCGAAATAATTTATGTTGTACTTAGCTTTCGACTTCTTCTCCAACTCAAATTACCAAACTGACAAGACACACGAGGAAGACTAGGAGCTGTAAGAAAGCTGGCAACGACGAAAATGGTTGCAAACAAAAAGGTTTTGTTGGTGTTTTTATTGAACCTCGAGAAAGTAAAAAGACGAGAGTGTTGTGTACGTGACTGGCAAGAAGACGAACAGGGCGAACATGGCTCGCAATCAGCTAATTATCTGTGGCCATTTTCATGCACCCGCATGTGCCCCCATTCAGCAAGAAAATGTGCATGAAAAATGTTTTACTCTGACCTTATCTAATCAGTTCATCCGGATAATTCAAGCAGTATAATTTGCTTGTTAGAGCACTCTCAATGATACTTCATCCAAGAAACCCTGGAAGATTTTGCCTGCCCCAGTCCTGGGCGCTTGGACCCAAGAAAAATATAACGTCCACCTCTCTCTGTTCGTATACTGTCTGTCCGTTCTACTCCTGGCAAAGGCAAGAAGAAAAGGTGAGGGTGTAAGGCCGGGGGATCAGCCCAACAGTCTTCTCCAATAAAATCAATTTCCTCCATTCCACCCCTCCCCACCCCTTCTCCCAAACCCGCTCTCTCAAAGTCAAAACCATCCGTGATTTTAAAAAAGCTGCTTCCGTGATGTTGAAGCTGCTGTGTTCCTGGACGCACAGGAAATAATCACACCCAGCTTCAAAGTTTCCCGGCCTTATCAGGTATGCAATAGTCTTATTCCCACCAGCCTTGGCCTACAATCTTAAAATAAAACATACAAAGTCTCCCGTTATCTGGCGCCTTCAAGATTAGTATTATTAACTAACAAACACAGCATCGCTAACGAAGTAAATAGCTTTCTCACGCATATTGTAGTTTGGAAAGACCAAGAGCAAACGTGTAAACAGTAGTACGTCAGACTGTGTAGCATTCACAGCAAAATACTGCATTTTAATTACACCAATCAACTGATTTTGTACGTACGGACAAGAATAACGAATTAAAACAATAAATTAACTAAAACGTAAGTCACAAATGATTTGGAAAACAGGCAATGCCCATTAGTGGAAATGACTCGCTAACGAAAGAAGTAAATAGCTTTCCCATACATCTTGCAGCTTGGAAAGACCAAGACCAAGACTTGTTAAAAGTAGACATTCAGACTGTAGAATTCACAGCAAATTACTGCATTCTAATCAAAGGAATCAATTGATTTAATACGTACGAACGTTACCACATTAATTAGATGACTGGGAAAAACAATTTCAGTAGGTGAAAAGGAAAGGACTCGACTCCAAAAGCAAAACACGTGACTTAATTCAGCGAAAAAGGAATGTTAATGCCAACCGTCCACGCATACCAGCCCCAAAATGTTCTCAAGTAAAGAAGCTTTCTGGTCTATTTAGCCATTCCCGAACTGGAAACGGTTCTCTTTAGCTTGAAAGGTATTCATAAACCCAGGGGAGAACTTCACTCTAAAAGACCAAGAATGTTTTGAAGCTTACTCGAGAGACCAAGCAAAAGAGCTTAGCAGGAACTCTAGAAGAAATCAGAAGTCCTCGACGAGGCCCCTGTGACTAACTCGCAAAGATCGTGGAATTAAATGTCTGAAAATAATATCTACAAAAACAATTAAATTGTTAATGCTAAAGGATATCTAAAGGGTATATCTAGTTTAAAACAATAAACCAAAGCTTGTTTGTTTCGACTCCTGAAGTGCCTGAGAATTCGTGTGGACATAAGTCTATAGGCTAAAAACAAACTGCCCAGGATTAGCAGAAAGAACGTTGTCGGTGCTATGTCTATGAATCTCCAAACTTTCAGCAAATATGAAAGGAAAATGTTCCAGAGGTAGGCTCTATTCCCAACCCTCTACAAAGTACACGCATGCTCGGCTGTATGACATGGTGGCACATCGAGAGCTGGGTAAATCCGTTCTGCATTCACGCCTCACTAGAACTGGGGAAAATGATTACCCATTCTTCATTACTGGCATTAGTCGACTCTGGCATTCCCGCTGCCGACAGAGTCCACCCATTTCAGTGAATAATTGTGAATCGAATGCGAATCAAGTCTAGCGCAAACTAGTTCCTACTTATTTCTGACTTGAAATTTGTCACCATTAACGAAATGCGTCAAAAATGAATCACCAAAAACAGCAAGCTATTTACAGACGTGGGTATATGGTGGGTATTTTTTTCGCATAAAGATTTTTTTTCCTGAAGATTTTATTCAGGTGTAATCTTATGCTTTGGAAAATCAATCAATTAATAATTTTTATAAGTTCAACTGATACAATGACGAGCTGAGAATACAGCGAAATGGCCTGTATCTAGGGCACAAATCCACAAAGGAAAACCATTGGCAGCAGACAGATCTTTCCTATCATGCTCTCATTCCGCGGAGGACATCAAATAAGGATTGTGTCAAGGTGCTGTCTTAGGCGAGACACCTTTATCAGTTGTGTTCTACACAAACTTTTTATCCCCCCTATTTATAGATGTACATTTTACACAGTCGAATAATACCTCTTATGGCTCAAAAGTAAATACAGAAGGAGAAAAATTAATAATAATCAATACAATTACACGTATCATCCATAACCGTTCCTCTTTCATCGTCTAAATCCATTTCTTTTATTTACAATTCTTCAATAATGCTATGGAATGCAGTCAATCTTACATGTAGCGACAGGAAGTCCTCTCCAGGATCGCACAAACAACTGCTGCCCTGGAGAGTTTGAAGCCAATTTGGAAAGACAGAACCATCAGTCTACATTCCAAGGTAAGACTTCTGCGCTCCCTTGTCATCTCCATCTTCCTATATGCTTGCGAAACATGGACAATCACAGCAGATCTACAACGAAGAATACTAAGCATGGAGATAACGTGCTACAGAAGACTTCAGGGCATTTCCTATACCTAGCACATCACCAACGACGAATTCCAACAGACCATCACACAAGCCATTGGACAACACGATGACCTGCTCACAGTGGTGAAAAAACGGAAACTCCGATGGTATGGCCACGTCACCAGATCATCAGGTCTTGCAAAGACCATCCTGCAAGGCACTGTGCAAGGAGGTAGAAGAAGAGGGAGACCGAAAAAGAGGTGGGAGGACAACATTCGAGAATGGACTGGTTTGACATTGAGCGAAACAATCAGGGTTGCTGAGGACAGGGAAAGATGGAATATGCTAGTTAAATGATCATCTGTGGTGCCCATACGACCTCCGAATTACGGGATAGGATAGGATAGGATAGGATAGAAATATTCGCTTGAGAGAAATGACAGGCACGAACACGGCGTTGGATTCTTGGTCCACAAAGACATTATAGCCACTGTCATGGGTTGCCTCCCAGTCTCCAGTAGACTCATTACCATCCGTCTAAGAGCAGCACCATCATCATCATCCAGGCCTATGCCTCAACATCAGACTATGACGACAGCGAAATAGAGTATTTCTTTGAACATCTGCAGGCTGTCCTTGATCAAATGCTGAGGAAGGACTTAGCCATAGTGATTGAGCATACAAAAGGCTAATTTCAACTTGGATTTTTTTTTTCTCCAGAGGATGAGGAGGGGGCGGATTGGTGTAAAGGAGAATGGGAGGAGTGAGATCTGTAGCTATATGAAAATAGAAAACATTAACTGTGTCTGGCTGATTTCAATGATACATAGGCTTAAATCTATCGTTCCATCTAAACATCTTATTTTAGGCATCACGTTTTTCTGCACTTGAAGGGTTGGCGGTGGTGAGCTGTGCAATCTAGATCTACATTAAGTAGTTCCAGTCTGATCCCCATGTGACAACATCGACCTTGAACAACAGATTACACCAACAACTGATTACATCGACAGACATGCTTGAATTGTGAAATTCTCGATTAGAGGGAATCGTCAGTTCTATTTAATTCTGACGAAGTGAGGTAAGAAGTGCTAGACAATAACAAAACAGAAAATATGCATGAAACATAATTTACGAACCGAAAGTGAAAGTGTATGTAAAATGGTGTATTCTATTCTTGGAGCGAGGGGTAAGTCCAGGCATATTTCTTTAAAGCTGGTTTAGGTTACGACACTGGCTGAGCCGGTGTCGCATATTCAGAAAAAAATATCTCATTACAATGCCACTCAACAAGGGTGACCCAAACCAATGCTACAACATTGGCACCACTACTTCATGCACCTTGGAGTCAGGCAACCAATGCAGCCACACATATTTCCACCTACGGAATCAGCAGAGGGGTGGGGCGCAAAACCTCTGCAAACTTGCAAAAAGTTCTTAGATACCATTCTCTTCAAAAGCAAATTTAAGAACAGGAGGCATAACAACGATGTATTCAATTTTAATTTCGACAAAACCCTCCAGCAGCCTAACATTACCTTGGACCCCGCTGTACTATGATAAAGTTTAATCTACTTTTAAGCCAAAACTACAGGCGTAGCGACAAAAGAACGCGTTGCTGATGAAAATGATGACTGAACCTATTTCGGCTAAGTTCATTAGATGTTTCGACGATGATTGAACTTGCTCAGACCACTAGGTTAAACATGTCAATCATAAAAAGTGTTATAAGTTCATAGGTCAACATTTTTAAAGCGGATATCCAGAAATCAGACAAAATAAAACCTGTACAGACGTGGGTGGGAATAACATGTCGCCAAATAAAAATCAACACACACAAACAAAATATACACCTTCCCCACGGCTTCTATTCCATTTCTCCCACTTTCAAACACCTTTTTCCTGACTCGGATCTTTGCAGTTCAGCTCGGCCCTATAAACAACGACTAACTAACTCACATATTTCCTTCCGACCCTCAAAATATTATACAAAAGGCGTTCCCCATTAACTTCATCCCCTCGAAACTTCTTGTTCTTGGTCTCCAAACAACTTTCCTTTCACACCTCGCCAGTCTTCAAATAAGTCTGTTATATAAGCCGGTTCTCGATGTAACCCTGGTGAGGGGCCGGGTAGCTCAGTTGGTAAGAGCGTCTTGCTAGTAACCGAAAGGTCGCTGGTTCGAATCCCGGATTGGTCAACGTGTGATCATATTATTTTCCCCTTTACCAACAACTGGCCCGCTGGTGTCAGTATAAATCGGTCCAGTAGTCACCTATATGCGAAAGTGTCGTGTGACTATAATCTACAAACAACAACAACCCTGGTGTGCCCCGATTCACACATCACCTCTGGAGCGGTTGAGTGCGTAAAGCCTTAGACAAGACAGGAGCATTATACAAGTTAGGTGCCCGTAGCTCTATAGTAATATATCTCTGTGGTTAAGACAAGCCCGACTTCTCTCTCGTTGTTAACCCATGACTCGGCTAATAAAAGAACAGCAGGGCTAAGTGCACACACCTGGACTATCAGTGATCTTAGAGCTAACTAGCCTACCCCCGAGAAATACTATAACAATAGTTTCGCGGATCTCAAATGCTCTAACTGCAAATTATATTAGTATTTTATACGACAAGACAGAAATCCCACATTCATACAGCCAGAAACGTGCTTAGTTTCATGTTCAACTTACGCGCGCACGGTCTAGTCTGAGAGACTCCAAAAACTGCCTGGTGCATTCCTACAACACTCTCAGCCTATAGAAAAAGTTCTGCGCAAACGCATGTTCCATTCTGCTCAATAATACATCTACGAATAATGACCTTAGGGCCGCAGACTTTCAACGGTATACGCTGAACTGAGCTTGCGAAAGGGAGATGATAAGGAGAAGGATGGGAAGGAGGGATTAATCAGTAATACGAACTGCTGGCACCTTCCCTAGTTACTCATGTTGACACAGTACACTCAAACCTTTTTGCAAACTTCTCTCGATAATTGTAGCCTCAAACAAATTCTTTCTTGCGCCCAATACAAACCAGCAATCGAATAATTTAATCATGTCCCCAGGCCCAACTAATTTTCTCTCTCTCATACACACACTAATAAACTCCAATCACACAGTGGCTCTTGCTAATAATTCTCAGATTCAAGTATTGATACAGTATGTTTGTTCCAGCTTAAATCTCCAAAATTATAAGAATAAATAAAGATAATACATTAAAATACAAAATTAAATACAAACGCAACTCAATAATAACTAGATGGATACATACATACAGAATAGCCTCTCCCCAACACTCTCTCTCCCCTCCTTCCCCCCACTCCCCTCCTTTATATCCACCCTGAGCTTTAATAAGAGAATATATAAAATTCCCGACTTTAACTTCAAACTAGTTTGAGAGCAAGAAAGGATAATGTGCATGAATAAAAACGTAGATTCAACCCCATTTTTATGTGTGCTCACTAACGACAAATCACACTGAAACTGAATAGCTCACTAACAACAAATCACACAGAAACTGAATTTACTTATCTCGTTGAAAATTAAAACAAAACAAATAAGTATGGCCTCGAGGTTACTATCATGGAAGTCAAAATTATGCATGAATGATAATGTGAAAAGGAAATTTTCATTTTGAATTAAAAATGTATAGTTTCAGTGTTTGTATAAAACAGATCAGTGTTGGAGTATAATATTACATAATTTCGAGCATTAATAGTATCATTATCGTACCGCTAATATATATCAGGAGAAGTAGCTATAAGCCTAGGGAATTACGCAGTATTAAATTAGCAAACTTCATCGATTCAATTCGATACTCAGGACTGCAACCATCCTAAGTTCACAGAACTACGTCTATCTGACGTAGCTCCGACACTCCTCCGTGGCCTCATCGATCCGGAACTGTGGATCCGAGCAGTCATCCTCATCCTTCGCTGAGACTTCTCAACAACCAGTATATCAGGGGGGCAGCCTCACCAATAATGGAAGCACTAGCTTCTTATGTGTAAGATACTCAGTGTTGTTTCTCTGGTGACAAGCCGTTGGAAACCTTAGCCCAGCAGTTCTGGGCCAAAAGACTCGAGGGGGTAAGGGCTGCGGCAAAACACGATAAAGACCAAAAAAACCCTAGTCATTTCCATGGCAACCACTGGCTTCCCGGATGTTAAAGGAGAGATGGGAAGTTCTAGTGCGAATTATTGATAAATTAGATTTTTGTTTCTGCTCTAAAGTCATGATGCCCTTATTGGGTTAACATGTGATTTATAGGGGAGTAATACATTTAAGGTAATTATTAAATACACAACTACCGAATACATGTGAAAATATGTCTGTATAAAAATTCGGTGCTACTAATAAAAAAGACTTTTGTCCTTTCATTAATTAATTTTTGCGTAAGCGTAAATGGGGTTAATGTATACAGTACGAGAGGGCGTGGCTACAGGGAGTGCACAGACAGAACTAGTGGCAGCTGGCGCCTGTGCTTTTGCCCAGTATAGCCTCAGCTACAAAGCAAATTCAATCGCAACGCAAATTTATGTACAGCATAAATTTCTCCCTTCGCCGTTAACATTTTGTTTTGTTTCTGTTTACTGACTTGCCGAACAAGAAAATGACGGGGAATTGTAAATTTTCCAGTATATGAGACTTCATGTTCAACATAAAATGTATAAACTAACGTTAAAGTTCTTTTTTTTTTAACCCAAAAAATCCGACAGTGCAACAAAATTGTAACATATTCGATGCTTTTGTATAAATTAAAACTTTCACGTGACATGAATCATTGTTTTGGGCGTCGTGTTTAATTTTATGTTTGTAACTTAAAGAAACAACAGAATAAAAGCTAGCAATCCAAATTCACTTTCCGTTACCTTCCCTGTTCTTGTGTTTCTTATGTGATAGTTTCTTCTTCTTTTTCTTTCTTTCCCATAATAATTATTTCTCTCTACTCTTTCCTTGCCAACAAGCAAGCTTTATGCAAAAAAAAAGGATAAGACGAAGGCGGGAGAGAAGCCAATCCTTCTTGACAGCGCAGCCTTTCTCGATGCCTCATGCCAGGCCAGGCTGTGGTGAGGCAAAATCAATAGACTAGCACAGCACGGAGCCCGGGTTCGCCCGAGGCCTATTGGCAAACAGGAAGCGTCAGCCGGGGTTGCGCCGTTGCCGGCTACTATGGATGCTAAACGCCACTAAACTGACGCACAGACACAGAGAGACAGGCATTCAGACTGACAGACAGACACACGCACTCACACCAGTAGAAGGGCGAAGCAGACCACGCCTCAAAGACATGTCACTACGTTTCTCGCTTTAACTTAGCATTCGAGCCCAACCAACAGTGGAACCCGATAATCCTATATAAATTTTTATCATGCTTCTTGTTGGCAGTATCAGCGAACAGTGGTGCCTATCATGTGGTACTGAATTAGACCATGCTGCGGGCCATAACTAGGACACAATTATTAAGAAAACGGCACACCAAATCCGCGACGGTGGCACCTTTTTAAATATACTGTTAAATTAGGCCTACTAGTGTGTATAACCTTTGAAATGTATATTAAAATAATAGAGACAAAAAAAAATGTTTAGCATGTAGCAGGTGTCTCCCGCTTAAAGAGCTGGGACTGGAGTTTACTGATAGCATCTTGAATATAATCTTTAGCAGATGCTAATCTCCGGGGAATGAGGGAATGGTAGGAAAGATTAATCTCCCCTATTTTGCTGCCAATGGTTTTTAGACATTTTCGATTTATGCCATAGATACAGATGAACAGTTCACCGTATTCTCAGCTCGACAGTGTATTAGCGGGGCTTGCTGAAAATCAAGTGACTGATTTTCCAAATCATAAGAAGACGCTTATTCTAATGCTTAAAAAAAAAAAAAAAAAAAAAAACGTTTACAAGTTGGATGGTTGGAGACAGAAATGGGAAGGAACCCTAACTTTTGAAAAAGAATTCACTGCTGTTTTGCTTTTTTTTGGTGGGGGTAGGTGGTATGGGGAGGGGGGGGTGGCGGATGATAGGAAGGGGGGAAGAGGGGGGGGGAAAGAAGCTACGATAGCAAGCAGCCCAGGTAGTTTTGAACAAGTTTTGTTTATAAAATGACTATTGTGAGTTAAACAAGGGAGACAAAACTTGTGTGTAGTTTGTCTATATTAAAATAGAATCATTATCATTATCAGTACTTAGTGAGCATTCACTATATAGACATATAGTTTTGACCCCTATTTCTCAGATCTACATAGTCTCCTTTGTGACATCCAAGCTATCTCTCATACAAATGCAGGTTAGACAAACTCAACACACTCTCATACAGATAAAGGCAAGAAACAAACTCACACCCGTGGTTCAAATTTGGCAGTTGGTAGCCAGTCTTGCAAAGGATAACTGGACACACGTTCCCGATAATTCAAAGTGCCAGTCCTACCCGCATATCTCATTCAGCAGCGAGCTGGGAGGGGTAGTGCAGGCGGAAGAAAAGGTTGACAAGCAGCGATCCCTCTAACCAACTGGCACACACTGACACAGACACACGTACGCACACTGCACCAAGACCTAAGGGGACCGACTCGCTGTGTGATGGGGTAAGATGGCCGTAAAGGCCATCAATGGCAAGGAGAGTGCAATCAAGCATTCACAATTACGTCCCATCACCCCGCATCTTCCACTCCCTCTTCCCCTTGAAAACGACAGCCCATATACAACAGCCTTTTGCAATCAGCCCCATCGCCCTCCCCAAACATCCATCCTATCTTCACAGCACGCCCAAGGCGGGCAATCTTCCCTTCCTCCACATCCTCCCCCCTCTCCATGGCTCCCATTTTCCCCCTTCTCCATACCTCCCAATCTCCCCTCCATCCCTATAATCAAATGCAAAAGCGGGAAGAACTCCGTTCCCGCCACTATCTCAACCCCGTTATCTCTCTATGCCCCCCTCCCCCCCCCCCCCCTCTTTCGTCGTCTCTGCAAACAATGCGATCTGCCGTTCGTTATATCATCTGAGGTGGGGGGAGGGGAGAGGGAGTCTGCCTGGCAAATTAACACCCCGAGTTTAAAAAAAAAAGTCTTTTAAAAGCTATAGATAAGATGAACAAAACGATTAATAACTCCATTCATAACATAAAATCCTCAACGATGACTACCAATATGCTGGCAAACAAAATCACAAATAACGACGAAGACGACATGAAGACTATCAGTGCATTGTCACACTGATGATATTTCATAATCAGCAGATAAATATTCGACTTTTATCATTAAAAACAAAATATTGGCGATTCTCCAAAAATGGCAGCAAAATGATCCAGGTCAGCTCTTGTTAGCGAAAGACAATCATTCATCGAAACCGCTGAGAAATATACAGTAAGAATACCGTAGTTGGGATTTCCGACACAACTTGTAAAAGCAGGTTGAAAGATAAAAAGAGTATAGATGAAAGCGAACATGATCCATATTCGTCGTAGTGGAGACAGATTAATGTGTCTTGTAAGCATCCCTCGATTCGTTTCAGTCACCTCTGACGCAACTCTGCGATTGACTCATCTCTATATACGCACCGTCCTTAGTAACTGAAATACTTTTGAAATGTAGCAACATGAAAGTACTATATATAAGCACTGCTCTTTGGAGCTCTAAAAACGTAAACGGGGCTTCACTGTAAATTGTACTATGAGTCAACGAATGTGCCTACAATATATGGATTAAAACGGTGTACAACAAGAAAACATACAAAGCCCTAAACTAGGTTACCTTGTCAAAGTTCTATATATACAGGTCTAACAAACACACACACGCAAACTGAGTAAATAAATACACACTAAATTTGGTAAGATCAACAGCTCACACACACGCACGAACACACACACACTTCTTGTATCAAGTTTTATTCATCAGATTAACATAAGTTGTACTGATATCACACACACACACACAACCCCCATACATACTACACACTCACTCACAGTTATAAAATACACACCTTTGCCACAAAGACAAAACAAATGATACTGGCGGCAGGGATAGCTCAGTGGTCACAGCGCATGACTTGTGTGAGTGCGTCTTGGGCGACGTGGATTCGAGTCCTGACTTCAGCAAACTATTGTGTGATTGCTGGATATTACGGGCCAGCGCCTTGAGAAGCTCTCTGAGCTTGTAAGTGCGCTATATAAGAGAAAGCTCTTTCTTGTTATTTTTACATTTCACTGACAGTGACACACAAAATTTAGTAATCAGTGTTCAAATTATCTGTGGTTGAATCACTAGTAAATTAAAAACTAAAATTAGGAGATTATCTGCTGGCAGATACGTTAATCAATCAAAATGTATTCTTCAGTTAAAAAAATATTTAATAAAACTTAAAAGTAAACTATATATCAACAAGGTAATCGACAAGTGGAAATAAACGGTTTCTGTAGGTGCCAGCCAGGTAAGGGGATTTATTTACAAAACAAAACATCTGTGATGCCGCGAGGTTTGTAACTCCGCAAGTTTTGTAACTACCTCGTGTATTGACAAATAATAAGCTCATTGGTCTGAATAGTCTGTAATACTAGGTACTCCAAGCCCTTCATTGGCTCTTGTCCGCTCGGCAGTTTTGACTCAGTTTTCACTTCACTTTCAACACTTATTATTAATGTAAAACTGCATCAAAACGAACAGTGGCTGTATTCAAATAAAAATTGAAAGCTTTATCTTTACATCTGTGTTGTTTTTAATGCATGTTTATGCGAAAGATTCCGAGAAAACAGCTTTTGAATACGCCCCTATCCGAACGCTGAATGCCGCTGCGAAAAAATTGTCACCGTCGTTTGCTGAGAGGTGACTCGTTTCAAAGTCTTAGCGCTTTGCGATACTTCATTGGATGGCCTAAAAATAAAAACCAATGAGAAGTTCGGATACTTAGCTTCATTTACATATAAGTATGGTAGGCTCTCGTGTGTAAACGTTTTGTTACGAGCCGAACAAAGTGGATAAAGCGGTTTTGATGTGAGTTTGATTTTAACTAGAAGTTTAAAACTTAGCAAGAAATAAAGAGCAGACTTTCCTTTATAAAACTAGGGTATTTATTAATTTGTGCATTACTGTATCGCGGAGCGCTTTGCCGTAGAAAAGTCTACCCAAACGGTGTTCGGGTTTTCTTGCGGCCATTTCGAACTCGTAGGCCTATTCAGCGACACGAGTGCTGAGCGTAGTAGCACACCAGTAGGCCTATAATTTGCCGTCACGCACTGCGAATTTGATGATTTCCCAACTTTGAAGCACCAAAACGGCTGAACATTACATGGGATAGGCCTGAAGAAAATTGGGCTTGGAGTATAACATATGAAGGGGTTACCTGTCAAAAATCAGCTTTCTGGTATCAATATTGGCTTCACTTTGAGACTCCAAAGTTATCAATTTCTTCAATTCCAAAACGTTGCCAAAAAAAACCAACATTCGGCATTTTCAAACATTAATAACTTTTTACCTATTTGTCCTATGGGGGAAAAAAATATACCACTGTGTTCAGAATGAAAAGCTCTTTAAATCTATGTCAGTTTTGTGATGAGGAAATCATTTTTTTAAAATGGATTTTGACTACCTAGTAATACGCTTCGTTCTTGGATCGGAACACAGCACAAATTCGGAATAAGCTCTGAGAAAGAAAGAAAAAAGAAATATAATATATATTTATAAAGTAAATTATAATACTGTTCATCCTATCCTATCCTATCCCATAACTCAGAGGTCGTAGGGGCACCACAGATGATCGTTTAAACAGCGTAATCCATCTTTCTGTCCTGAGCAACCCTCATGGCTTCGCTCAGTGTCAAACCAGTCCATTCTTGAATGTTGTTGTCCTCCCACCTCTTTTTTCAGTCTCCTTCTTCTTCTTCTATCTCCTTGCACTGTGCCTTGCACGATGGTCTTTGCAAGGCCTGATGTTCTGGTGACGTGGCTCATATTATATCCAAAAAGTTAATAATATAAATTCACACAGTGTTAAATATTTATGAATTTTCTTAACAAACTTTAAACTCAAAAATTGGGTAAGAAGAAAAGCTTCAGAGTTTAGGAAACCAAACTCGATTTTGTTGAAGCAAACAAATAAGATTAGATGTGTTATGCTATTTACTCTCATTTTATCAGATTAATGATAATAATAATAATTCGTTCCAGTTTCCATAATCTGTGATACAATAACATACAAATTCAACAACCTTTGCTGTAACAAGATTCGAACCCCTGACATTTCTCAAGATCTTTGAATGCAATTGATTTGGCAAACTTGCCTAACTAAACCTCAGACACTCATTCGGACCAAAATATACTTAACTAATACTATAACAGTACATGTCATGATTAGTTTGTAGCAAGGATACATTGCACAATGCTAATTTGGAAGCTTGTGGCAAGGAGACATTGTACAATCCCTATTTGGAAAATCTAGATGATCACTCGCATGTGTTACGTTTCTGATTATGTTAGAGCTATCTGTGTAACGCAAGTTGAAGGAAACTTGTGTATGAAGCCTTGGAAAACGTGAAAACACGTTTCTGATAGAGGGCCTAATACAATATTAAATTATCAAATTGCTTGTCACAAATTGCATACCGTGTAGGGAAACAAGGAAAACTTTTTTTCTTTTTTTAAACTATGCAAACTTCTGCAGTGCATTGTTTACATAAAAATCTTGCTAAATGAAATACCGCAAAACACAATACTAAGCAATAGAACACTATACAAAACGATGCACTAATAACTGATATATATATCCACTGACTGGCTAACTCCATGACTCTGCCATAATTCTTAAAATAAGACTAACTCTAGTAACTGTTACACCTGTTCTATACACATAAATATAATGTAATATATAAAATTGAAAGCATACCCGGTGGATTCCTTGTTTAATATAGCTCTAATAATACGCAACGGGCAATTTCCAACAAATTTGCAATAGTCAGTGAATGATGTTCCAAAACCTATTCTGAAGTTGAATATCATGTTCACAATTCTTTTCTATGTATCTCAAGTTGCACAAAATTATTTTTTTTTAAAGTTTTTTCTTTCTTTAAACTATGCAAACTTCTGCAGTGCATTGTTTACATAAAAATCGTGCTAAATGAAATAACGCAAAACACAATACTAAGCAATAGAACACAATACAAAACGATGCACTAATAACTGATATCCACTGACTGGCTAACTCCATGACTCTGCCATAATTCTTAAAATAAGACTAACTCTAGTAACTGTTACACCTGTTCTATACACATAAATATAATGTAATATATAAAATTGAAAGCATACCCGGTGGATTCCTTGTTTAATATAGCTCTAATAATATGCAACGGGCAATTTCCAACAAATTTGCAATAGTCAGTGAATGATGTTCCAAAACCTATTCTGAAGTTGAATATCATGTTCGCAATTCTCTTCTATGTATCTCAAGTTGCACACAATTATTTTAAAAAAATTAATAACTAAAATGGCAAAGCCCATATGACTCTTATGCTCCATATGAAACGTGCAATATTTAACATGAAAATGAATGCCCAGAAGAAAAGAAAACTGAAAAAAATAATAAACAAGCACGGTGGTAATCCATTGCCAAGTAATACCGTCTTAGATCTTTCAATGATCTTGACCTTGATCTCCGTTTCCAGATAATTTATCTACGATGAAATAAACTACAGCTAAAGTTGTATTGTGCCCAAAACCAGTTATCTTTACCTACAGTGACCTTAACACTGGAATGACCTTGACCTTCACATGACCTCTGATGCTCATGTTTGATCAAATAACCCAATTTTCCTGCATACTATGGGTCAATTATAGAGCTATTCCACTGTACGATGAGACAGTTTTAAAAGGTTTTTGTAAGACCTAAAATAACCTTGATCTTCAAGATCAATGCAAAAACGGAACACATATGAAATATCAATCCATTATCTCAACAATATCTCACAGTTTAGAGGGTAAAGGTCACTCCAAAGTATCCATATGAAACGACTGTCGACAGCTCCAGTGAACTTGACCTTGGAACAAGGTTGACCAAATTTGCATAGTACGTGTATCTTATTGTCTAATATTGATATATATCACTCATAAAGTTCAATATTAATAACTTACCAACACATTTAAATTTTGTGAAAAATTGTATTTTGTTTCTTTACTAACATTACTTTAGTTGACCCTGTGATCTTGACCTTGAAGTCAAGTCATCCATTAACTGATCTTTTTTGAGGTCTTACGCATACACCATCTGACCAAGTTTGGTTGTGATAGATGAAATAGATTCCGAGTTCTTAGTCACTTTAACGTTTTGCACGGACAGAAATTTTCTTTTTATGTTTTTTTTTTTTTACTTTCGAGGACTTGTCTCGCACAGATTTGCTAAAAATCTTGAGATTTTTTTTATTTTTTAGGGGAGGGTGGTGGTGATGGTGAATACACATTGGACAAATTCAAGCCTCGTCCTCTACACCAATGACTGGCAACATGATGGAAAACATCCGATAACATTAGATGAGAAATTCTGAGTTCCCGCACGCAGTTGCCATCGCCACAATCTCTACCACTTCCCTGACTACAGGAGTGTCGTATTTTCTTTATGCATACAGAAAATATGATACTCTTATAGTTTGTCGCTTACTATAGATACCGATCTCTGTACCATTTTCACAGTGTATTTCTCCGAACATTCCACTTTCAAGTTCAACTGAAAAATTCGTCTCTTCCTTAAAAATGTCTGGTCTCATCTCCAATCACCAGCATCATTCCTTCTTTTTTGACTCAAACCAACGCCGTCACACCGCACGCCCCTCACTCCTTAGCTGCTCTCCTACTCCCCCTCCCTACATCTTCTTTTGTATTTTACTTGTAAATATTCTTTTTCATATTTGTATTATGCCTTGTCATAGTCTATTAGTGTCTTGTTTTTGTTTCACCTCTTTTCATATGTATTTCGTTAATGGTGTAAATGCGTGAGAACTGCACTTTGAACTGATGTCATTAGGAAAAAGCGCTATCTAAATAACCTTATTTTTGGTATTACTATTATTATTACTATTATTAAGTGATTATGCACGGATTGAATTTCTAAAATAAAGCTTGTAGGGGTTCGTGTGTGTCATTGCCGACGGGAAGAGATGAAGAATGTTAAACCACGGCTTGCGTATTTTGGGATTCTACAAGAGGTGACTGGTGAAGGGGTCATATCTGGTGAAACAAAGGCAAATACTAATGATCTGGGAAATCACCGTTTATGCAACATCTCAGTGGACTGAATTAAACTGGGTGGACAATGTAAATGGTACTTCATAGAACGAAAAATAGGAAGCCATGCTTAAGTTATTAGTCTATTCACCTGAAACAGACTATAAGATAATGTACAAAATATGTAACATCGATCTGCTACACAGCCCTGAAGTATGCCCTATCAATGTTCCTGACCTGATCATGGGAATAACGGCTCCAGGCTTACCCATAGGCATGTTCCTCTTCCGCTCAACCTCATTAGTATCTGTTCTAGATGAACTATCTTCCCATACGACCACACTACCCCTCCTCCAACCCTCCCCCCCCCCCCCCCCTAGGTCGCCATGTACTATAATACCATATTCATAATGATTAATCAAAGCTTGGCGTCACAGCTAAGTAAATTCACATAACACAAAGCATCATATGATCTTATTCCATTCTCCAGGCATTTCATTGACATACATCAACGTCATCTGATCACTCTAATCTACCAATTTTTCAATCAAAAGCTATTCAGCACATATGATCTAATAAACTCAAACAAAAGCGTGATCCTTTTCAAAATCAATAAAACGTACATACATCAAAACGGTATTTCATCAACACACCTGCATTCATGCTAGAATAACAAAGCATAAATAATGGTATGCCTACTATAACCACTTTCCTCTCCTTTCATGCTCATATACGATCACAGAAATCAATGCTGATGCACAATGTAATATAAATATTACCAACCGTGAACACAATGCAGTTATAGAGCAGCCCAGATCGGAGAAAGGATTTCCCCACCTTCTTCTTAACCATACTCATTCTCCTACCCATTTTTCATGTCTTTTTTTATCGGAGTCATTGAAAGGGCATTTATGTTCCAATACAGATTGTACGGAATACTGAAGAAGCTACGTGAGACTAACTATCAATAAACATTAAACACTGATGCTCACCTTTCTACCCGATTCGTCAGAGATGATCGGTATTATTTGAGGTGACTGCTGCATGGAGTGGATGGCTGGCTGGTGATGATCTGAAACAAAAACAAATAATGTACTCAAATCAATGTACTGAAGCGGGAGGGAGGGAAGGGGGGGGGAACAAAATGAACAGTGCGTGTATGTATCGTTTATGTGTGTAAAGATTATATTCAGTTAGGAGATGTGCTGTATTAATAATACTATAGCTAACAGCTTAGCACAGTGTAAATGCATAGCCAAGTACAAAGAGCTCACATTTATAGGAGATCCAAATAATAGGGACAATGTCAAAACAGTCTTTTTTAAAGCAGACTATTGTCAACAATTGCCCGAAATGGCACCGCTAGCAACAAATAACTAACTAAATAAATAAATAAAATGCTGGCATTTGAATTTGTTTTAGTTGTTTTCCTGGCTATTAGTATGATAACATTAACAGTACAAACAAGGGTTGTGGGGGACACAGTTGGCTCAGTGTTGTAAGCGACTGCGAGATGGTTGAAGTACTGAATGTTGAGCAGAAACGGTATAGGCAGTGGTTCGAAGATGGTTGATAGCCTGGAATGCAAAACGCCCACAATAACGTGACTCCGATGCACAGGCAACATCCCCTTATTCCTTCAGAACATGTATAAACCAAGGTCTGGTCTGTGCACGCATGCATTCCGTTTCATGGACTTTAAAAGATTGTGACGCTTATGGCGAATGTCAGGTACAAAAATACACACACCAGCTCCCTGGCCACCCAAGTTTGTGCTCAGACACTGTGCCCAAGGCAGCAAGTGGACGCCACAGGCATCATTAAGTTCAATACTGTAACTGAAAGCACCTTAAGCAGCTCTTGAGCTGAAAAAGCTCTATATAAAACCAATAAAATTAAAACAAATGGCAGCGAATTTACCAAAATTATTGAAATGAAATGAGTTAACGCACTGAATATGATGTATTATTATTAACTAAATTTTAAAACCCTTAAATTAGCTCATGGTGGTAAATATTTAAACTCATTTAAACAAAATGTTCCTGTTCTTTCCTCCACCATCTAAAAAACTACCCAGCTAAAGCCCATTTATTTACCAATGTGTATGTGTGGACGCATGCATTGTGGGGAACCAGCCCAGCCAGTCAAGCATGCTTCCCTTCTGGCCTTAAAACCGAAGCTTTACTCCGACTAGCATTTCCACAAGCACACACAAACCCACCAGTGCACAGCTGAAAGCACTATATAGCCAGCAGTTATTGCTAAAGCGTTGGCTAGGGTTGACATTCATGTTTGACTATGCAGGTCCAAATCATAGGACTACACTGCTTTACCAAGCATGTGCAAGTAGGATGTATGTGGTGCGCTGTATGATCCAACAGTGCTGACAAAACTTCCTTTCACCATCTAAGGGTGGATTGTAACTTTTGTCCATTTAATACGTATGTTTTTAAATGTGCTTTTTGAATTATATTAAAATATCTACTCTTGTGGAAATAAATAATAATAATAATAATAATAATAATAATAACAATAAATTGCATCTATAAAGCGCATTTTTCATTAGAATAACAACTCAATGCGCTTACAAACATCATTCGTACGCATCATCACAACATTCGCACTACATCATGTCCAGCATCATTCAGAAAGTATTAATAATGTTCTTACTATTTACACAGAAAACTCCTTGCGGAACAAGTGCATTTTTAAACAGCTCTTGAAGGAAACAAAGTATGTACAATGTCTTAAACCGGCAGGCAGCGCATTCCAAACCTTGGGTGCTTGAAAACTAAAAGACCGCTCGCCAATTGTTTTAAGCAGACGTTTGGGCGTTTTCAAAAGATTTTTATGTGATGAGCGCAAGTTGTAGTGTAGGTAGTGAGTGTACCTCAAACAGATATGGTGAAAGTGACTAGTCAAAGTGACTGAAAGCTAGAACAGCAATTTTGTATTCAATGCGGAACTTAACAGGAAGCCAGTGAAGATCCTTTAAAAGAGGTGTGACATGATCATGCTACCATTTATTAAGCACAAGCCGAGCAGCACAATTCTGTACACATTGCAGTCGGTTAACTCCCTTGTCTGAGGTGTGTTGTATTGTACAGAATCTAGAAATGTGTACAATGTGTGTGTATTGGTCTGTCTGGTTTATAACTCAAACAAGCTTGTTTTTGTTTCTTTCCCTAATATCCTATCCTGTAACTCGAAAGTCATTGGGGCACCATAGGTAAAGGTGGTCCCATAGCCTTGTGGCCGTAGGGGAGCGTGATGTTGGAGATCACACTTATCTTGGGCCAGCGTAATGAGGGTGATGCCCATCTCTCTCCCTCGCTGCTTTACCTTCCCCACCCTTAAGAGAGTAGGTACACAGTCACAGTTGAGTCAACTGGGGGCGTTGTTATTTGTCACTTCACGTTTTGCAGTCACCCATCCAAGTGCTAACCGCACTGGACGGTGCTTAACTTGCGACACAGTAGCGAGTGCTCCAACCACTGCGCTATCCGACACTCTTATGGGGCACCATAGATGATTGTTTAACCAGTGTACTCCATCTTTCTCTGTCCTCAGCAACCCTCATGGCTTCGCTCAGTGTCAAGCCAGTCCATTCTCGAATGTTGTTCTCCCAACTCTTTTTCTGTCTCTCTTCTTCTGCTTCCTTGCACCGTTCCTTGCATGATAGTCTTTGCAAGTCCTGATGCTCTGGTGACGTGGCCATCCCATCGGAGTTTCCGTTTCTTCACCACTGTGAGCATGTCATCGTGTTGTCCAATGGCCTGTGTGATGGTATGTCGGATCTCATCGTTGTTGATGTGCTGGGTATAGGAAATGCCCTAAAGTCTTATGTAGGACCTCATCTCCATGTTTTGTTGTGGGTCTGCTGTTAGGGTCCACGTTTTGCAAGCGCATAGGAAGATGGAGAT
This sequence comes from Oncomelania hupensis, assembly GCA_036898135.1. Classification (NCBI taxonomy): domain Eukaryota; kingdom Metazoa; phylum Mollusca; class Gastropoda; order Littorinimorpha; family Pomatiopsidae; genus Oncomelania; species Oncomelania hupensis. The sequence goes on along the minus strand of CM072511.1, from coordinate 89,564,133 downwards.
GACAAGGGAGCGCAGCAGCCTTCCCTCATATATGCAGCACAAACGTGGTTTGGGGAGAATAAATTAAAATGTTGCAAGTGTGGGTGAATCCTGATAAATACATTGAAATAATAATGAAACGATCGTCATTTTAATCAGCATTTAAAACATTCAGGTTGTAATTCTGGATTTCGCTCAGTTTTGAATACGTGCACTATTTCAAACCTGTCATATTCTACAATGAATCCTAGGTCGGTAACCTACAGGCGGAGTATCAAGAGAGCGTCACCAACACAGCGTCCCATCCCAGATTGAACTCAAGCTTGAGACCTCAGCGTAGATAGCTAGCCTGACACGGACAGTTGTAGCATGCTTGCCAAACATAAACAAAGATGGCCCCGCCCACCTGAGATCGTATAATCCTACACAACCTTGCACCCCTTCGTGGTGTAAATGGAAGGCACCGTCGGCCCTCAAGAATGCGGACAACGCATAACCTCGGAATCGACCCACTTTAAAAATAAATGATCCGTTGTAAGGTAGGCCAGGCCGAACACCCAAATAGTTGTGATCAGCGAGGAGACGGTTAAAACAAGAGAAGTGAAAACTTGTAGATTAATAGAATGAAACAATAATAGCCCTATTATAATAAATATGATGCGTGAGCACACCGTTAAATTCATATTAATATAATAGAAACGATTTAAGGCTGTAAGCATTCATAAGAAGTAAAAACGCCGCCGTCTACACTCGCGCCTCACCAGACCTCGGACGTCCCCTTCTGAATGGCCCACGCTGGCCTACTTTAGAACTGACCATTATTTGACCCCAATGAACGGTGAGAGTTCCTAACCCCACCCTCACCCCCACATGAGCCCACGAGGGATTCCCCGCTTCGCTAGCTGACCTTAACAACTGTGTGCTTCAATTCCGAGGCCCCGCCCCTTCTCCAGGCGTTCAGGACACATGGGGGCAATCCTGACTAGCAATGCTGATTACCTCGCGCTTGCTATATGCGCGGCACATGGACTGGATCAGCACCCATTTTATCTTCAGTAGACCGCAATTACTCCAGTCTACAAGGCCGAGCGCAATTCCTTGAGCAACGGCCGAAGACAGGTCTTTTGCAGATTCAAGAAAACTCCACCTCATCAGAACTTTTTTTTGTTCTTTCTGATCAGGCCTAACAACAGGTTTTTCTTTACAATTACGACCTTATTGATGAAAACTACATTTGATGAACTCTATTAATACTGTATTTATTTTTACATCAAAATTGTTATAACGAATAGAGAAGTATTTATTGAGTGTGCATGTGATTAAATTTAAATCTCTATACCAATTTGTATTATGTGGGGGCATGTATTTGTAGTAAAAAGAGCTGAAAGAGAGAGAATATAATTGAAATTCGTGAGAACATAGTTTTAGTAGTTGTTATTTTGTGATTCTATGTATTAGTACCATTACTTTTATTTTATTTGTTCCCCCCCCCCCCTCCCAAATAAAAAAAATCTTTATTTGCTGACATGCAATGTACTGTATAAATACTCCATTGTGAGTAAATTCAGTAATAAAGATTTGATGACTTGACATGAAAGCAAGTTAAATTTGGAAATGTTCATGGTTCTGCACCAATGCCATAGTACATTTTTGGAAGATCCTACATAAAATGTCATGAGGATGTCTGAGGTCAATGTTCCAACAACAGAAAGCATCACATGAATTGTAAAATAGACCACTGGTATCTTGTATGGAAAAAATTGTTTGGCAAATTGCCATGATGCTATAATGCTGGACAACCCAATATAAACACAGCGTGAATAATTTTCTGGCTTCCATCTTCACAAACATTCAGTGATACATTGTAGCTTATTACAGGAATATACTCAAGGTTAAAGAAGAATGTAAGTCATTCAAAAAAGAAATATTTCCAAACATTCATACACCTAACCGAAAAAAATTAAAGGGTTAATTTTTTGTTTGTTGTGACTCGGTTTTATTCTCAAGTTCAAGCTAAAAGGAAACATCAATTGATGGCCACTATCTATCTCAGTATCTGCAAGCAAAAAATGATCAAAATCACTTGCAGAGCACTATTTGTGTACTGTTAACAGGTTTCATACAGATTTACAAGACTACATTTCCATTACCTTTCCATGCCCAAATTATATTTTTTCAAGAACCGGTGAACCCACACATTCACAAACAAACATTTTTACAAAATACTGCAAGTTCATTCATTTTATTTTTGCATTTTAGTTTCACATGTTAATTTATCTGCATCTGGCATCTATGTTTTTTGAATTCCAAAAAAGCCTTTTTCTTTGCTGACTTTCTCATACAGTCATAGCAATTGTTTTGGTTAGGAAGCTCATGAAAGTTTCGCTCATGAAGGTTTTCATATTTCATTTATTTTCTGCTTTTATAGCTAAGAATTTGCATGCTCCCGAGAGCACTAACTCCTATGTGGGCACCCAGATCTGTTTCGACATTGCATTCTTATTTTCTCCACTCGCTTTTGGTTGTGGTGGGTCTGGAAAGTCTCCCTTTACGCATGAAAGATGAGCTTTCTTATTGGCCACCAATTTATTAAATGACCAATCAGGGAGTCAGTTGCTATCTCGCGAGTGCAATACAAAACGAAGTTACACTCAAACAAGCATGTCGAGTAAAGTGTTTGACATCTTCAAAAACGGTCTTTCAACCAAAAAATCTTAGTTCTTTCCAGGTATTGAGCATTGTTATTGTTTATATTGTTACTCTGGTATTGTAAAATAACTTTTTCCGTTTCGTATATAAAAAAAAAGTGTTTTTGAATACAACCCAAAACACATTGGGGGTTTCTTTCTTCTTTTTTTTTTGTATTTCTTTGGTCATTTTGTAGCTGTTTGGTTATCTTTAATTGGAAGTAATCTCCTAGAAGGTCACTCATGTATTTACAGCTATTTGTCTTTGGGCACTCGAAATTTTTGGTACATCCAAAAGTTTCAAGTAAGGCACCCCAAAGGGCACCCTTGTAAAAACGTTAATTCCTAACCCTGCTAAGTCTTCAAAACTTTGTTTCAAACTGAAATTCTTTATGTTTTCTTCGGTTATTCATATTTTCCTTTTAAGCTCATTCAGTTCCTCCAGTATGGACTTGCGCTTTTGGGATTGCACAGCCGTTTCTTTTTCTTTCTTCTGTTGCTACAGATAACTGTCATAAGCCTTTTGTGAATATGAGCCATCCAGAAGCAAGTTCCACGATCTCCACTCCACCATTTTTGAGATGGTCACCGATACTTTAAGCACTGATGTGCTCTAAGTGACACAAAGATGGTGATACCCTTCTCACAAATGGTGTAGTAAGCCATAAAACTTAAAGTGTGTGCTGCTATCCAGCCCCACATATTATTTTTCAGCCATGCGAGCGTGGTGACCGCGTGGTCAAAGGCGGGGCTAACTTGCTGTCATAAGAGGCTATTTAGACCCTGCACTACGGCTTCACGCCTTAAATAGTTCAGCCTGCTGTAGCCTTGGTAAATTAAAGTAGCTGCCTAGAAGACGACACAAGTCAGTCGGGTGCTAAGCATAGGTAGGCAGTGACCTCATCCTGCTGACAAATAGCCACCCCCGCTAGAGTGCGCCACAGGTATCGGATGAGATTTTCGCAGGCTTTGGATGACCGCAAGGCTTGGAAGTCATTCTCTGTCTGCACCTCACACGAGAAGGAGCTACGCTCTGAAAAATCTCTCTCAGAAAGACTAAGCAGGTGACGGATGAAAGACTTTAATCGCAGTATAGCCACAGCCTGACATTGTCAAAAAAGTAATTGATCAATCTTTTGGTTCATTGCATTTATTGATAATATTGTTGGATTATGTTTGTGAAGTCTTGCCATGTTTTATCATTGTGAATGTTTGTAAAACATAGCGTGACCAAGTGGCGGACACGCGACCGGTTTCGGCACCATGAGGTATCCCCTACGGACCCACTGTTGTGTCTCCTATGTGTATTATTGCAGACCAGTGGCTGTACCGGAGAATGTGTATAATGGCAATTAGTAATTACTTCTCCATGTGTTTAGTTTAGCCAAGATGTATAGGAATTATGTTGGAGATTCCAGTGGACCACGGACTTAGAACAATGTTCGTCCCTTGTTTGTATAAGTGGATGCGATCTCAACTGAGGGCTGTTTCTGCCATCAGTGAGACGCTCTGCACAACCTTTGTATACAAGGCGTCACAGAAACTCGTCTTATGTTTTGCAGACGAGCAGGCTAGTTGGTCCGTGGCAGGGATAGACCACTAAGAGTCAACCCTGACATTCGGCCTGCAGGGGAACATCGAGCACTGAGCTCCGATAGCCCAATAGTCAACAACCAAGGAGGAGACACAATCTAAACACCTCCACGATCCAGCTAAATGCCCCAGAACATGTGCACATACACTGATCTAGAAGGACTGTGTGGTAGTCCACTCTCCTGAAAACAAACATTAGGCCAACCAGAACAAATAGCCCAATGATGAGACAGTTACAAATATCAAGAACAGTAGCAGCATAGGAACGACAAACTATTCAAGGAACGAACTATTCGAAGTGAATTAGTTAGTGTTTAGAGAATTATGTATTGAGTAGAGAAAATAAATGTGGATATTTACTGTTAACAAGTGGCTGGACTACCTATGTTTCATAGCCGTGTGAGAGTTAGTGTGCCAGTGAATCTTTTACCATTTTCTCCCTATCTCTATAACCCTATCAGCACACAGACCGAGCTAAACATATAAATGTAAGAATTGTCATAGGGTGATTAAACAAGCCGATCCCCACAGACAAAGACGAGTGGGTAATAGCATTCCATTGTGCAGAGCCAAGTAACAATAGACCCACCGTCAAATCTGCCTTGTCCACAGGCTAGAAACCAATAGCGCTTGATAGGTGTGGGATCGATCCCACCTCTGGATGTTATTTTTCTCCAAATATTTACTTTTGACTCTGGGTTTTTCTCAGGATAATACGGTTTGCTCCCCCCCAGCAAAATTTCTAAACACAACTAATATTAGGTAGGTTGAGTTAGGCATGCCACAGGCTGCAACTACATCTTTTTCCAGGAAAGGCGGCACAGAATTTCCTGATAAAAAGGGACAAGAAACTTATAAAGTATCAAAAAGCACAAAGAATCAAATCAAGTATCTTACTAAACGAGCACTTTCCTTTAGCTTTATTTTTACGAGGTTTCCACACCACAAGAATTCAATTGCTTCAAACCTTATGGCTGACTTTAAGTGTAAAACCAATCAAAAAGGAAAGCGAGGAAAGTTATACTATGGAGTATGGACAATTCAAAATAAACGACCAACCAGAGATCGCTTTTTAAACAATCTAGTTACCCACTTCCTCTGCAAGCAGACGACAACCAGAAAACAAACTATCGAAAAATGTATTCCCACTTCATATAAAATGTCCATGATTTTATTGGAATTTCCATGACTTTCCAGCACTGTAACCAATTTTAAAATTCCATGACTTTCCAAGCTTGTGCGAACCCAACTCTGTGCTAATACTAGTATAATACACTGTAATAAGTTTTGCTCCCCAGGTTTAGGGCTTTGCATAAACTGAAGTAGCAAGTCGGATCAGTAGTCTTACAGCCAGCAGCTTTTAACAAAAAGCTTCTTAAAATTAGTAGTTTCTTATTTAAATCCATTTCTTCACAACCCATTTTTTACAAATCCTTTTTTTTCCCCACACATTATCTTTAGTCAATGACTATCAAGCACATAGATCACATCTATTCTTAGTTGCTTGCAATTAAAATAAACTAGAATGGCAAAGCCCACATGACTCACATGCTCCTTACGGAACTCGCAATATTTAACATGAAAATGAGAGCCCACAAAAACAAAAAAAAAGGAACCGTGGCATTACAATGCAAAGTAATACCGATTTAAGATTTTTCTATGCTCTTGACCTTGAGATCAAATGGCCGTGACCTCCAGCTCTTAATACACTCATGTACTATCAAATACACTACAGCAAAACTTGCATTATGTCAAAATCAGTTACTTTGGGATGACCTTGACCTTTAGAGACCTTGACCTTGGGATGATCTTGACCTTTACATGACCTCTCATGAATGTCTGATCAAATAACTCAATGTTGTTGCATACTATTGGTTATCTATCATCTCTAAACAAATCAAGTTTGGACTTTATATCTCTCATAGTTTAGGGTCAAAGTCATTTTGAAATACCTATAGTATGATTTTGGGCAGCTCCAGTGACCTTGGAGTGAGGTTGACCAAATTTGCAAAGAACGTGCGTCTCATTTATATATTTATCATGCAATCCAAAAATCACAAGTTCAATATTAATAACTTAGAAAAAAATTGAAATCTTGTGAAAAACTCTTTTTTTTTTTTACTAACAGTTGTTGACCCTGTGACCTTGACGTGAATTCATTCACTGATCATTAATAAGGTTTTATGAATATACACCATTTTACCAAGTGTGTTTGTAATAGTTCAAATAGGTTCTGAGTTATTAATCCACTTGCAAATTTTGCACAGATGGCAGATGGTAGACAGATAGACATGACATACACTTTTTGTAAAAATGAATGTCATTTTTGTACTCAACTTATTGAAAAAAATCTGGATTTTTGTTTTTGGGGGGTGGAGGTGAGTGGGAAGGGGGGGATAGAGGGAGGGTGCTGGGGGTGGGGATGTGTGTGTGTATTTGTGTGAATACATAGATTCACATTGCTATGCATGCGAGTCAACAATCAGAAATTAAAATAATTTAAATCATGAATACGATGGCTTTAAACATATGAGACATCTAGATACAATTACCTGTTCTACCAATAACAGTAAATCACTAAATGACAGTAATTGTACTAATTCATTGTACAAAACAAATAGCAAGGTGTTCCATACATGCAAAATGCAACTTAAGTACAAGAGATGAAGACAATAAATCTGTATTATTAATTGCATAATTACACACTCATGTCAGCATCCTATCTTGACATCACTGCCACTCATGTTATTACCATACAATCCATACCTCGTAAGACACTATCAAGCATTATTTAAATTAAAATCCCAAAGCGTTCACACACATTTCCATAACTATAAGAATCTGTTTCAAGTTGCATCCCTTACCTTGTGTACTCCTACGGCGTGTGGATTCCCTTAGATCGTACACAGGTGACGTACGCTGGTGGTCTGATGAGGGGCTGAGGCTGGGGCTGAGGTTGATAATAGGAGGGCTGTGTGTGCTGATCAGATGGTACTGTTGGGCCTGATCAAAATTACTTCCAGGAAAATCTTGGACAGCTGAAGCATGTGCATCAATAATCTGGTTGATGGCAGAGGGAGCTACATGTTGCCACAGCTCTTGTGACAGACAGAGCTCATCAGCGCCGTCATCTGAAATGCAGACGTTCTCTGCACCTTCTACTATCTGGTGGTGATGATGTCCATGATGCTGAAATGGAGGTTTGGGTAGGATGTGGTGGTGGTATTGCACTACCTGGGGATCCTTTTGTGGGGAGGCTACGGGCATACTCTACTCCACTTGATAACTCCAGACACACACCTGGAACAACCATATTAATTGTTAATGTAACAATAACAAAATTCCATAAATGAATGAAAAATCATCTGAAAACTGATTAGTATGTACATTATGTGTTAAACAGTAAAAGTGTCCCAATAATACTAATAGTGCTATATATATATATTTTTTTTAATCCACACAAAAGTCTACAAATGTCCCAATTTCTTTGTTATTGATTTATTTCTTGACTACATTTGTATTGTTTTATCCCTCAACAAGAGATGTCAAATCAATTAATCATGCTCATTGCTACTTAGAGTCTACCACAAGGACATGTTGGTAGCAAAACCATACACTTAAAAATAAAATTATTGTAAAATAATATTTTGACCTTGGACAAAACGTCACTTTTAGTTTATGAGGCATTCTAGTTCAAACAAGTATAAGCTATAGTATTGATTGTAATCACCTTAAAGTTAAATGTGGAAGGAAAATTAATTCACACTGGTTTCCAAAGTAGAACTTCAAGGCAGCACACCATACAAACCCGAATCCTACGAGTGAATACTGGCGTTGTAGTACTGTCTGTGACCTGGCTGGTTTGTTAGTCTAAGGCAGGCTCTAAAATTCTATGCCGATTTTCAGCGACAACCTAAACCTCTGTCTCACTGACATAGAAACAATGAAAAACTACCAATAAGAATGTTAAATATTTCACACTTCACAACTATTTCGGTATTACTGTGGCACGAAAAAAAAAAGAAGAAAGATTAGACTTGTTCATCGAATGATGAAGGCGACTTCGACTCTTCGTTCACCGTGTAAGTTGCTGCAGTCCTACACACACCAAAAAAATAAAAAAGAACTGAGTCCGCTTACATAACCAACAAATGAGATCTATAGAAAGAAATTTAATTCGAATACACACTAAACTCTAAAATGAAATGGACACACGGTTTAGATTCTTCACACAAAATGAAGTTTTCTACACACACTGCCCTCTCGAATAAAGGGGCCCGGCCTGCGACGGTCCCTCGCGTGAACTTCCACTGTAGTGTAGGAGCGACTGCTAGCGACTGTGTGTGCCAAAATTGAGTTTCTTCTCTTCTTGGTAAACGCACTCGTTGTGTGCTACACCTAAAAATACAAATTTTGTTCACAAATAAAGAAAAGAAAAAAAAGAATCCTTACCGAATTAAAAATGTCTGTAGTTGTTATAGAATGCTGCCACAGAACGGCCTTGTGAACAACGTAAAACATTCGGAATGACTCAAAACTTGGTCATCTCTTTCGCAGCAGAAGACAGTAGTAGAGGATTCCCCGCCTACATATACGTCACATCCGCTTTTTTTACCCACACAAGGAAAGAAAAATATAAAATTATTTATTTTCTTTAGTTTTAAGTGCTTTGCTAAAAAATAATCACAAAGCTTTACGATAATGAAAAAAAAATAATTTTTAGAATAAAATCTCAAATAACACCATGACGTCATTTATAAACCAAAGATAGCATCAAAACTAAAAATAGACTGTATCCCATTGGCCCGAAGAATTTGCGCAGCATACATTAGATTTATCAGGGAGAGGATGGAGAGCGAAAGACATCGTAGCTGAAATTTTGTGATATTTGACACTTTTTTTGTGTTCAGTTCTAAATTTGTTTAGACTGTATTGTGGCGAAGAGTATTATGAACAGTATTTTAGTGCATGATTATTGATTTGATGTTGAAATTCGTCTGTTCGAAAGTTTTTGTTGTTGCAATTGAAAACGCGAAGAAAAACAACGCGCCGCCATCTTTGAACTCTTGGTTTAGGCACAAAGGTCTAGTAAACCTGAGAAGCTCAGTCATTTCAGCGCATTTTATGTGCCTTTTGTGTATTCTTATTCGAGCAGAATGCCACCCAATATGTCACTGGCAGAGATTCAGAGTGATAACGGAATCGTATTCGTAGGAAAGAAGCCCAGGAAAGCTGAATCGTTCGAAAAAGGGCACAGAAGAAATTTTAGGCGAGGGTCCCCAAAGAGTGCGGACAAAATAAAACCCAGGGTCTTCTGCAGATCCCCACCAGACACTCCAACGAAATACCACACAAACACTTTTGACCCAGACCTGAATATGGGAGTTGATTTTCACTCCAGTCAAGTTGACAGCTTTGGAAGGATCTCACCTTCAAAGGTCGACGGAACATCTACAAGTGGGTCAGGCAATACTGTAGCTGGCTACAACACCGTACAAGCGCCCGCTCCAGTTGTTTTGCCTCCACCTCCTACAAGTTGGATGGGCGCAGATTTTGAAGTTGCGAGTTCAATGTCCCAGCATGATGTTATGGGTATTCTGTCCACACAGCTAAAAATGATGCTGAAAGTGCAAGGCTGATTTGTCACAGTATTATCATAAAATGTGGCACTGTTTTGAATCTTTTTGTGCGTTAGGTCTACTGTCCTGAAAGGCTTCAGGTGAGAGGAGAAAACTTTTTCAACACTTTACCATTTTGTAAAAACAAACTTGCTGTATTAATTGAATGGAAAATGTTATGCTATAGTCATAGGTTATAATATCGACTATGTTTTCCGTAACTGCAATATTTGGGAAAATATCCATGCATTCACTTTTGTTCACTTGTGCTGTGGAGCATGGATATTTTACATTCATTGCACTAATGAAGGCTTAAAAAAAAATTTTTAATTGTAAATTTTTTTTAGCAATACACTCAGGTTTTATCACTAGATTTGATTATGGAAAGTTGGTATTGTATGATTTTCCCATTGAAAAGGTTGAAAACAGTGTTACAGAATAAGGTGCCAATGGCAGCAGCCAAAACAGCCTTGAGCATTCCAGTGATACAAATATTTTGTAATGACCAATTTTTGACTGTTGATGTTCATTGATGATTAGAACAGATGTATTGTATTCTTATCGTTAGTTTATTCTGGTTAGGTCTTTCTCTTTCTTAATTTGTTAGATACCATTCACATTATCCACAATAAACTATTGTAGTGCGTGTAAACAAGTAGTTTTAGTGTCATCTCATTATTTTCCCTTTTTTTTCTGTTTTAATTCAAAAAAATGTTTTTTAAAAATATGACTCAATAAATTCCTAAGCATTGCATAAAATTAATATTAATGAAAATAATGCAAGAACTTGAAGAAGGCTTTTTTTTTTTTAAATGTTTAAATTTAGTCCTTTTTCATATATACATCAGTTCAGCAGATATTATGTTCACTAAACGCTTTTCCTTAAAATTACCGTAAATAAATGGCAAATTTGACTGCTTCATCCTTATTTGATCACTATGCCTCATCAGTTTATGCCTGTATTTTATTTCTTCACTAAACATTATTACAATTTTATTTTCTAATCAAACACGAGTTGTTGGATGTTTTTTTTGTTTTAGTACTTAAATACTTGTTGATGTCACTGTCAGTTATTTATAAACTTTTCATAAAAAAGAGGTTCCATTTCATGTCATCATTTAGGTAGTTATTGTGGATTGTGTATGCTGTCGAAGCAAACCATCAAATCATTCCATCATACTTCATTGTAAATACCATTGCTGCATTTTAACCAAGTAACGAGTATGTCCTGTGATGCCATATGTCCCATGAAGTTTGCCATCCATGTTGTTTTGTGCAAACTTGCCACAAAGAATTGACGCTCAGCAGATGCAAGTCAGATGTCAGTGGCCTTTTACCCCACCTTATTTTCTTTTGAAAATGTATTGGCAATTTGGCATTGGTCTTAAAACTAAACAGTTTTAACAATGGAATGATGTCTTTTAAGATTGTAACTTTCTAATCAAATGGTTTGTCCAAGATGGGAGCAACATTATTATTTTTTTTTAATTGTCTGTCTTTTAGTTTTACCTTTGTTTTATTTTGTTTATAATTTAATTTATTTCAAAGTATCCTCCTTGGTGTTTACTACAGGAAGGTTAATTTAAAGCCACCTCCCATTTTCATTTAATTCAGTTGGGTATACAAACAAGTAAAGTAATTTGTAAGACCTCGTTGTTAAGAACCGGATCAAACTTTCGAATTCATTATTTTTATGCTGTGAATATGAATTAAATGACAGATACTGTCATGTTTGGGTGTTAATGATATAATTATAAATAGTGCTTTATTTAGTTCTTTGCATTTTACATTTTGCCATGTGACTTAAAATCATCACAATCCAGATTATTATGTGTACTATGTTAGACAATGCTGGCAAGTTTATACAACTTTACATTACTTTTATTTTAAGTAAAGATGTGCAGCAAGTAGTTCATTACTTTGCATATCTGCAATTGTATAAAATCACAATTTAAATTTTAGTATTGTATATTCACAAAAGCATTTATAATGAAAAATCTTTCTAAAGCAAGAAATGCAGACAGAAGCATTGTGCAAGATAAATACATTTCAAGAGATTTTCAACTTTGAGCATTTAAATCTGTAAATTACATTTTTGTATATATATCTATATAGTTGTTAAATGTGAAAAGTATTTGTTCATAGATTATTTATTTGAGCTATCTATCAAAGCATAAAATCTCTTGTGTGTAATGCAGAATTTAATTTCAATCCTGCATTGTTTTCATAGTAAACACTTCCTCCTGTTTGTGAACAAAATGTTTCGTTATTTTTAAAAGAAAGTTATTATAGTGCTAATATTTTGACATCAAAACTGTGACATTGATCAGCCATTTGCCATGTGGAGTTTAATATTATGATACATTTGGCTATGATTCATTATGCATCAGCACTTTGGAGTGTGCACTCACTACCTCCAGAGTAATTCAACACTGGCAGCTGCACATCATTCCATCAGTCACCTCATCTTTGCATAGCTGCTGTATGCGTGAGCTTTTTTTAACCAATGTGAATGCAATGTGAACTTGTGAAGCAATCTCGCTCAATTGTGAGTGTATTTCAACAGTTGATTGTAAATTGTGACTGATATTATGTAGTTGAAACAACTACAAACTGTGTACTTGAGGAAATGAAACCTGGTTCTGAAATGGAACAAAGCTTATGTGCAGAGACTGGAGAATGTGTGCAAAGACTTGAGAAAATGAAGAACGAACTGCAAAAAATTGTGTGGTGTAAATGAAACTTGACATTTGTGTAACTGATCAAAAGATTTATGAACGGACACTAGGTTTATGAGTGGACACAAGATTGGTGCTAACTTGAGAATTGTGTGACTTTTAGCAGCGGTGCCAAGTGTGCAAGACCCATTGATTCTTACAGACTTTGACACATCTTCATGTATGAGTGAACCTTCAACATCATTATTACAACATCCAGGACTGCTCTCCCCCCGTCTTCTCCCTGCCTCACATGCTGCGTCTATCTTCTTCCTCCGGACCCAACTAATGGGTCCACCCTCGGCTTCCAGATGGAGAATCATGTTGCAACATCTCACAATGCAAAACAGTCCGTTGACTGTATTTATGTGATTTTTGTCTTGTTTTGTCAGTATTGTTTGTTCCCCGTGTACGTTGCAAGTGTCACTTTGTAGTGTTGTGCATGTATTTTGAATTGTTGATTGAACTCTATCAAGGGCGGGATTATGT
>CM072511.1:89394967-89550550 GCA_036898135.1 Oncomelania hupensis | reverse complement strand
ACAGTCACAGTTGAGTCAACTGGGGGCGTTGTTATTTGTCACTTCACGTTTTGCAGTCACCCATCCAAGTGCTAACCGCACTGGACGGTGCTTAACTTGCGACACAGTAGCGAGTGCTCCAACCACTGCGCTATCCGACACTCTTATGGGGCACCATAGATGATTGTTTAACCAGTGTACTCCATCTTTCTCTGTCCTCAGCAACCCTCATGGCTTCGCTCAGTGTCAAGCCAGTCCATTCTCGAATGTTGTTCTCCCAACTCTTTTTCTGTCTCTCTTCTTCTGCTTCCTTGCACCGTTCCTTGCATGATAGTCTTTGCAAGTCCTGATGCTCTGGTGACGTGGCCATCCCATCGGAGTTTCCGTTTCTTCACCACTGTGAGCATGTCATCGTGTTGTCCAATGGCCTGTGTGATGGTATGTCGAATCTCATCGTTGTTGATGTGCTGGGTATAGGAAATGCCCTAAAGTCTTATGTAGGACCTCATCTCCATGTTTTGTTGTGGGTCTGCTGTTAGGGTCCACGTTTTGCAAGCGCATAGGAAGATGGAGATGACAAGGGAGCGCAGCAGCCTTCCCTCATATATGCAGCACAAACGTGGTTTGGGGAGAATAAATTAAAATGTTGCAAGTGTGGGTGAATCCTGATAAATACATTGAAATAATAATGAAACGATCGTCATTTTAATCAGCATTTAAAACATTCAGGTTGTAGTTCTGGATTTCGCTCAGTTTTGAATACGTGCACTATTTCAAACCTGTCATATTCTACAATGAATCCTAGGTCGGTAACCTACAGGCGGAGTATCAAGAGAGCGTCACCAACACGCGTCCCATCCCAGATTGAACTCAAGCTTGAGACCTCAGCGTAGATAGCTAGCCTGACACGGACGGTTGTAGCATGCTTGCCAAACATAAACAAAGATGGCCCCGCCCACCTGAGATCGTATAATCCTACACAACCTTGCACCCCTTCGTGGTGTAAATGGAAGGCACCGTCGGCCCTCAAGAATGCGGACAACGCATAACCTCGGAATCGACCCACTTTAAAAATAAATGATCCGTTGTAAGGTAGGCCAGGCCGAACACCCAAATAGTTGTGATCAGCGAGGAGACGGTTAAAACAAGAGAAGTGAAAACTTGTAGATTAATAGAATGAAACAATAATAGCCCTATTATAATAAATATGATGCGTGAGCACACCGTTAAATTCATATTAATATAATAGAAACGATTTAAGGCTGTAAGCATTCATAAGAAGTAAAAACGCCGCCGTCTACACTCGCGCCTCACCAGACCTCGGACGTCCCCTTCTGAATGGCCCACGCTGGCCTACTTTAGAACTGACCATTATTTGACCCCAATGAACGGTGAGAGTTCCTAACCCCACCCTCACCCCCACATGAGCCCACGAGGGATTCCCCGCTTCGCTAGCTGACCTTAACAACTGTGTGCTTCAATTCCGAGGCCCCGCCCCTTCTCCAGGCGTTCAGGACACATGGGGGCAATCCTGACTAGCAATGCTGATTACCTCGCGCTTGCTATATGCGCGGCACATGGACTGGATCAGCACCCATTTTATCTTCAGTAGACCGCAATTACTCCAGTCTACAAGGCCGAGCGCAATTCCTTGAGCAACGGCCGAAGACAGGTCTTTTGCAGATTCAAGAAAACTCCACCTCATCAGAACTTTTTTTTTGTTCTTTCTGATCAGGCCTAACAACAGGTTTTTCTTTACAATTACGACCTTATTGATGAAAACTACATTTGATGAACTCTATTAATACTGTATTTATTTTTACATCAAAATTGTTATAACGAATAGAGAAGTATTTATTGAGTGTGCATGTGATTAAATTTAAATCTCTATACCAATTTGTATTATGTGGGGGCATGTATTTGTAGTAAAAAGAGCTGAAAGAGAGAGAATATAATTGAAATTCGTGAGAACATAGTTTTAGTAGTTGTTATTTTGTGATTCTATGTATTAGTACCATTACTTTTATTTTATTTGTTCCCCCCCCCCCCCCTCCCAAATAAAAAAAATCTTTATTTGCTGACATGCAATGTACTGTATAAATACTCCATTGTGAGTAAATTCAGTAATAAAGGATTTGATGACTTGACATGAAAGCAAGTTAAATTTGGAAATGTTCATGGTTCTGCACCAATGCCATAGTACATTTTTGGAAGATCCTACATAAAATGTCATGAGGATGTCTGAGGTCAATGTTCCAACAACAGAAAGCATCACATGAATTGTAAAATAGACCACTGGTATCTTGTATGGAAAAAATTGTTTGGCAAATTGCCATGATGCTATAATGCTGGACAACCCAATAAACACAGCGTGAATAATTTTCTGGCTTCCATCTTCACAAACATTCAGTGATACATTGTAGCTTATTACAGGAATATACTCAAGGTTAAAGAAGAATGTAAGTCATTCAAAAAAGAAATATTTCCAAACATTCATACACCTAACCGAAAAAAATTAAAGGGTTAATTTTTTGTTTGTTGTGACTCGGTTTTATTCTCAAGTTCAAGCTAAAAGGAAACATCAATTGATGGCCACTATCTATCTCAGTATCTGCAAGCAAAAAATGATCAAAATCACTTGCAGAGCACTATTTGTGTACTGTTAACAGGTTTCATACAGATTTACAAGACTACATTTCCATTACCTTTCCATGCCCAAATTATATTTTTTCAAGAACCGGTGAACCCACACATTCACAAACAAACATTTTTACAAAATACTGCAAGTTCATTCATTTTATTTTGCATTTTAGTTTCACATGTAATTTATCTGCATCTGGCATCTATGTTTTTTGAATTCCAAAAAAGCCTTTTTCTTTGCTGACTTTCTCATACAGTCATAGCAATTGTTTTGGTTAGGAAGCTCATGAAAGTTTCGCTCATGAAGGTTTTCATATTTCATTTGTATTTTCTGCTTTTATAGCTAAGAATTTGCATGCTCCCGAGAGCACTAACTCCTATGTGGGCACCCAGATCTGTTTCGACATTGCATTCTTATTTTCTCCATTTGCTTTTGGTTGTGGTGGGTCTGGAAAGTCTCCCTTTATGCATGAAAGATGAGCTTTCTTATTGGCCACCAATTTATTAAATGACCAATCAGGGAGTCAGTTGCTATCTCGCGAGTGCAATACAAAACGAAGTTACACTCAAACAAGCATGTCGAGTAAAGTGTTTGACATCTTCAAAAACGGTCTTTCAACCAAAAAATCTTAGTTCTTTCCAGGTATTGAGCATTGTTATTGTTTATATTGTTACTCTGGTATTGTAAAATAACTTTTCCGTTTCGTATATAAAAAAAAAGTGTTTTTGAATACAACCCAAAACACATTGGGGGTTTCTTTCTTCTTTTTTTTTTGTATTTCTTTGGTCATTTTGTAGCTGTTTGGTTATCTTTAATTGGAAGTAATCTCCTAGAAGGTCACTCATGTATTTACAGCTATTTGTCCTTTGGGCACTCGAAATTTTTGGTACATCCAAAAGTTTCAAGTAAGGCACCCCAAAGGGCACCCTTGTAAAAAACGTTAATTCCTAACCCTGCTAAGTCTTCAAAACTTTGTTTCAAACTGAAATTCTTTATGTTTTCTTCGGTTATTCATATTTTCCTTTTAAGCTCATTCAGTTCCTCCAGTATGGACTTGCGCTTTTGGGATTGCACAGCCGTTTCTTTTTCTTTCTTCTGTTGCTACAGATAACTGTCATAAGCCTTTTGTGAATATGAGCCATCCAGAAGCAAGTTCCACGATCTCCACTCCACCATTTTTGAGATGGTCACCGATACTTTAAGCACTGATGTGCTCTAAGTGACACAAAGATGTTGATACCCTTCTCACAAATGGTGTAGTAAGCCATAAAACTTAAAGTGTGTGCTGCTATCCAGCCCCACATATTATTTTTCAGCCATGCGAGCGTGGTGACCGCGTGGTCAAAGGCGGGGCTAACTTGCTGTCATAAGAGGCTATTTAGACCCTGCACTACGGCTTCACGCCTTAAATAGTTCAGCCTGCTGTAGCCTTGGTAAATTAAAGTAGCTGCCTAGAAGACGACACAAGTCAGTTGGGTGCTAAGCATAGGTAGGCAGTGACCTCATCATGCTGACAAATAGCCACCCCCGCTAGAGTGCGCCACAGGTATCGGATGAGATTTTGGCGGGCTTTGGATGACCGCAAGGCTTGGAAGTCATTCTCTGTCTGCACCTCACACGAGAAGGAGCTACGCTCTGAAAAATCTCTCTCAGAAAGACTAAGCAGGTGACGGATGAAAGACTTTAATCGCAGTATAGCCACAGCCTGACATTGTCAAAAAGTAATTGATCAATCTTTTGGTTCATTGCGTTTATTGATAATATTGTTGGATTATGTTTGTGAAGTCTTGCCATGTTTTATCATTGTGAATGTTTGTAAAACATAGCGTGACCAAGTGGCGGACACGCGACCGGTTTCGGCACCATGAGGTATCCCCTACGGACCCACTGTTGTGTCTCCTATGTGTATTATTGCAGACCAGTGGCTGTACCGGAGAATGTGTATAATGGCAATTAGTAATTACTTCTCCATGTGTTTAGTTTAGCCAAGATGTATAGGAATTATGTTGGAGATTCCAGTGGACCACGGACTTAGAACAATGTTCGTCCCTTGTTTGTATAAGTGGATGCGATCTCAACTGAGGGCTGTTTCTGCCATCAGTGAGACGCTCTGCACAACCTTTGTATACAAGGCGTCACAGAAACTCGTCTTATGTTTTGCAGACGAGCAGGCTAGTTGGTCCGTGGCAGGGATAGACCACTAAGAGTCAACCCTGACATTCGGCCTGCAGGGGAACATCGAGCACTGAGCTCCGATAGCCCAATAGTCAACAACCAAGGAGGAGACACAATCTAAACACCTCCACGATCCAGCTAAATGCCCCAGAACATGTGCACATACACTATCTAGAAGGACTGTGTGGTAGTCCACTCTCCTGAAAACAAACATTAGGCCAACCAAAACAAATAGCCCAATGATGAGACAGTTACAAATATCAAGAACAGTAGCAGCATAGGAACGACAAACTATTCAAGGAACGAACTATTCGAAGTGAATTAGTTAGTGTTTAGAGAATTATGTATCGAGTAGAGGAAAATAAATGTGTGATATTTACTGTTAACAAGTGGCTGGACTACCTATGTTTCATAGCCGTGTGAGAGTTAGTGTGCCAGTGAATCTTTTACCATTTTCTCCCTATCTCTATAACCCTATCGCACACAGACCGAGCTAAACATATAAATGTAAGAATTGTCATAGGGTGATTCAAACAAGCCGATCCCCACAGACAAAGACGAGTGGGTAATAGCATTCCATTGTGCAGAGCCAAGTAACAATAGACCCACCGTCACATCTGCCTTGTCCACAGGCTAGAAACCAATAGCGCTTGATAGGTGTGGGATCGATCCCACCTCTGGATGTTATTTTTCTCCAAATATTTACTTTTGACTCTGGGTTTTTCTCAGGATAATACGGTTTGCTCCCCCCAGCAAAATTTCTAAACACAACTAATATTAGGTAGGTTGAGTTAGGCATGCCACAGGCTGTAACTATATCTTTTTCCAGGAAAAGCGACACAGAATTTCCTGATAAAAAGGGACAAGAAACTTATAAAGTATCAAAAAGCACAAAGAATCAAATCAAGTATCTTACTAAACGAGCACTTTCCTTTTTAGCTTTATTTTTACGAGGTTTCCACACCACAAGAATTCAATTGCTTCAAACCTTATGGCTGACTAAGTGTAAAACCAATCAAAAAGGAAAGCTAGGAAAGTTATACTATGGAGTATATGGACAATTCAAAATAAACGACCAACCAGAGATCGCTTTTTAAACAATCTAGTTACCCACTTCCTCTGCAAGCAGACGACAACCAGAAAACAAACTATCGAAAAATGTATTCCCACTTCATATAAAATGTCCATGATTTCATTGGAATTTCCATGACTTTCCAGCACTGTAACCAATTGTAAAATTCCATGACTTTCCAAGCTTGTGCGAACCCAACTCTGTGCTAATACTATTATATAATACACTGTAATAAGTTTTGCTCCCCAGATTTAGGGCTTTGCATAAACTGAAGTAGCAAGTGGGATCAGTAGTCTTACAGCCAGCAGCTTTTAACAAAAAGCTTCTTAAAAATTAGTAGTTTCTTATTTAAATCCATTTCTTCACAACCCATTTTTTACAAATCCTTTTTTCCCCACACATTATCTTTAGTCAATGACTATCAAGCACATAGATCACATCTATTCTTAGTTGCTTGCAATTAAAATAAACTAGAATGGCAAAGCCCACATGACTCACATGCTCCTTACGGAACTCGCAATATTTAACATGAAAATGAGAGCCCACAAAAACAAAAAGGAACCGTGGCATTACAATGCAAAGTAATACCGATTTAAGATTTTTCTATGCTCTTGACCTTGAGATCAAATGGCCGTGACCTCCAGCTCTTAATACACTCATGTACTATCAAATACACTACAGCAAAACTTGCATTATGTCAAAATCAGTTACTTGGGATGACCTTGACCTTTAGAGACCTTGACCTTGGGATGATCTTGACCTTTACATGACCTCTCATGAATGTCTGATCAAATAACTCAATGTTGTTGCATACTATTGGTTATCTATCATCTCTAAACAAATCAAGTTTGGACTTTATATCTCTCATAGTTTAGGGTCAAAGTCATTTCGAAATACCTATAGTATGATTTTGGGCAGCTCCAGTGACCTTGGAGTGAAGTTGACCAAATTTGCAAAGAACGTGCGTCTCATTTATATATTTATCATGCAATCCAAAAATCACAAGTTCAATATTAATAACTTAGAAAAAAAATTGAAATCTTGTGAAAAACTCTTTTTTTTTTTTACTAACAGTTGTTGACCCTGTGACCTTGACGTGAATTCATTCACTGATCATTAATAAGGTTTTATGAATATACACCATTTTACCAAGTGTGTTTGTAATAGTTCAAATAGGTTCTGAGTTATTAATCCACTTGAAAATTTTGCACAGATGGCTGATGGTAGACAGATAGACATACACTTTTTGTAAAAATGAATGTCATTTTTGTACTCAACTTATTGAAAAAAATCTGGATTTTTGTTTTTGGGGGGTGGAGGTGAGGGGGAAGGGGGGATAGAGGGAGGGTGCTGGGGTGGGGATGTGTGTGTGTATTTGTGTGAATACATAGATTCACATTGCTATGCATGCGAGTCAACAATCAGAAATTAAAATAATTTAAATCATGAATACGATGGCTTTAAACATATGAGACATCTAGATACAATTACCTGTTCTACCAATAACAGTAAATCACTAAATGACAGTAATTGTACTAATTCATTGTACAAAACAAATAGCAAGGTGTTCCATACATGCAAAATGCAACTTAAGTACAAGAGATGAAGACAATAAATCTGTATTATTAATTGCATAATTACACACTCATGTCAGCATCCTATCTTGACATCACTGCCACTCATGTTATTACCATACAATCCATACCTCGTAAGACACTATCAAGCATTATTTAAATTAAAATCCCAAAGCGTTCACACACATTTCCATAACTATAAGAATCTGTTTCAAGTTGCATCCCTTACCTTGTGTACTCCTACGGCGTGTGGATTCCCTTAGATCGTACACAGGTGACGTACGCTGGTGGTCTGATGAGGGGCTGAGGCTGGGGCTGAGGTTGATAATAGGAGGGCTGTGTGTGCTGATCAGATGGTACTGTTGGGCCTGATCAAAATTACTTCCAGGAAAATCTTGGACAGCTGAAGCATGTGCATCAATAATCTGGTTGATGGCAGAGGGAGCTACATGTTGCCACAGCTCTTGTGACAGACAGAGCTCATCAGCGCCGTCATCTGAAATGCAGACGTTCTCTGCACCTTCTACTATCTGGTGGTGATGATGTCCATGATGCTGAAATGGAGGTTTGGGTAGGATGTGGTGGTGGTATTGCACTACCTGGGGATCCTTTTGTGGGGAGGCTACGGGCATACTCTACTCCACTTGATAACTCCAGACACACACCTGGAACAACCATATTAATTGTTAATGTAACAATAACAAAATTCCATAAATGAATGAAAAATCATCTGAAAACTGATTAGTATGTACATTATGTGTTAAACAGTAAAAGTGTCCCAATAATACTAATAGTGCTATATATATATATTTTTTTTAATCCACACAAAAGTCTACAAATGTCCCAATTTCTTTGTTATTGATTTATTTCTTGACTACATTTGTATTGTTTTATCCCTCAACAAGAGATGTCAAATCAATTAATCATGCTCATTGCTACTTAGAGTCTACCACAAGGACATGTTGGTAGCAAAACCATACACTTAAAAATAAAATTATTGTAAAATAATATTTTGACCTTGGACAAAACGTCACTTTTAGTTTTATGAGGCATTCTAGTTCAAACAAGTATAAGCTATAGTATTGATTGTAATCACCTTAAAGTTAAATGTGGAAGGAAAATTAATTCACACTGGTTTCCAAAGTAGAACTTCAAGGCAGCACACCATACAAACCCGAATCCTACGAGTGAATACTGGCGTTGTAGTACTGTCTGTGACCTGGCTGGTTTGTTAGTCTAAGGCAGGCTCTAAAATTCTATGCCGATTTTCAGCGACAACCTAAACCTCTGTCTCACTGACATAGAAACAATGAAAAACTACCAATAAGAATGTTAAATATTTCACACTTCACAACTATTTCGGTATTACTGTGGCACGAAAAAAAAAGAAGAAAGATTAGACTTGTTCATCGAATGATGAAGGCGACTTCGACTCTTCGTTCACCGTGTAAGTTGCTGCAGTCCTACACACACCAAAAAAATAAAAAAGAACTGAGTCCGCTTACATAACCAACAAATGAGATCTATAGAAAGAAATTTAATTCGAATACACACTAAACTCTAAAATGAAATGGACACACGGTTTAGATTCTTCACACAAAATGAAGTTTTCTACACACTGCCCTCTCGAATAAAGGGGCCCGGCCTGCGACGGTCCCTCGCGTGAACTTCCACTGTAGTGTAGGAGCGACTGCTAGCGACTGTGTGTGCCAAAATTGAGTTTCTTCTCTTCTTGGTAAACGCACTCGTTGTGTGCTACACCTAAAAATACAAATTTTGTTCACAAATAAAGAAAAGAAAAAAAAGAATCCTTACCGAATTAAAATGTCTGTAGTTGTTATAGAATGCTGCCACAGAACGGCCTTGTGAACAACGTAAAACATTCGGAATGACTCAAAACTTGGTCATCTCTTTCGCAGCAGAAGACAGTAGTAGAGGATTCCCCGCCTACATATACGTCACATCCGCTTTTTTTACCCACACAAGGAAAGAAAAATATAAAATTATTTATTTCTTTAGTTTTAAGTGCTTTGCTAAAAAATAATCACAAAGCTTTACGATAATGAAAAAAAAATAATTTTTAGAATAAAATCTCAAATAACACCATGACGTCATTTATAAACCAAAGATAGCATCAAAACTAAAAATAGACTGTATCCCATTGGCCCGAAGAATTTGCGCAGCATACATTAGATTTATCAGGGAGAGGATGGAGAGCGAAAGACATCGTAGCTGAAATTTTGTGATATTTGACACTTTTTTTGTGTTCAGTTCTAAATTTGTTTAGACTGTATTGTGGCGAAGAGTATTATGAACAGTATTTTAGTGCATGATTATTGATTTGATGTTGAAATTCGTCTGTTCGAAAGTTTTTGTTGTTGCAATTGAAAACGCGAAGAAAAACAACGCGCCGCCATCTTTGAACTCTTGGTTTAGGCACAAAGGTCTAGTAAACCTGAGAAGCTCAGTCATTTCAGCGCATTTTATGTGCCTTTTGTGTATTCTTATTCGAGCAGAATGCCACCCAATATGTCACTGGCAGAGATTCAGAGTGATAACGGAATCGTATTCGTAGGAAAGAAGCCCAGGAAAGCTGAATCATTCGAAAAAGGGCACAGAAGAAATTTTAGGCGAGGGTCCCCAAAGAGTGCGGACAAAATAAAACCCAGGGTCTTCTGCAGATCCCCACCAGACACTCCAACGAAATACCACACAAACACTTTTGACCCAGACCTGAATATGGGAGTTGATTTTCACTCCAGTCAAGTTGACAGCTTTGGAAGGATCTCACCTTCAAAGGTCGACGGAACATCTACAAGTGGGTCAGGCAATACTGTAGCTGGCTACAACACCGTACAAGCGCCCGCTCCAGTTGTTTTGCCTCCACCTCCTACAAGTTGGATGGGCGCAGATTTTGAAGTTGCGAGTTCAATGTCCCAGCATGATGTTATGGGTATTCTGTCCACACAGCTAAAAATGATGCTGAAAGTGCAAGGCTGATTTGTCACAGTATTATCATAAAATGTGGCACTGTTTTGAATCTTTTTGTGCGTTAGGTCTACTGTCCTGAAAGGCTTCAGGTGAGAGGAGAAAACTTTTTCAACACTTTACCATTTTGTAAAAACAAACTTGCTGTATTAATTGAATGGAAAATGTTATGCTATAGTCATAGGTTATAATATCGACTATGTTTTCCGTAACTGCAATATTTGGGAAAATATCCATGCATTCACTTTTGTTCACTTGTGCTGTGGAGCATGGATATTTTACATTCATTGCACTAATGAAGGCTTAAAAAAAAATTTAATTGTAATTTTTTTTAGCAATACACTCAGGTTTTATCACTAGATTTGATTATGGAAAGTTGGTATTGTATGATTTTCCCATTGAAAAGGTTGAAAACAGTGTTACAGAATAAGGTGCCAATGGCAGCAGCCAAAACAGCCTTGAGCATTCCAGTGATACAAATATTTTGTAATGACCAATTTTTGACTGTTGATGTTCATTGATGATTAGAACAGATGTATTGTATTCTTATCGTTAGTTTATTCTGGTTAGGTCTTTCTCTTTCTTAATTTGTTAGATACCATTCACATTATCCACAATAAACTATTGTAGTGCGTGTAAACAAGTAGTTTTAGTGTCATCTCATTATTTTCCCTTTTTTTCTGTTTTAATTCAAAAAAATGTTTTTTAAAAATATGACTCAATAAATTCCTAAGCATTGCATAAAATTAATATTAATGAAAATAATGCAAGAACTTGAAGAAGGCTTTTTTTTTTTTTAAATGTTTAAATTTAGTCCTTTTTCATATATACATCAGTTCAGCAGATATTATGTTCACTAAACGCTTTTCCTTAAAATTACCGTAAATAAATGGCAAATTTGACTGCTTCATCCTTATTTGATCACTATGCCTCATCAGTTTATGCCTGTATTTTATTTCTTCACTAAACATTATTACAATTTTATTTTCTAATCAAACACGAGTTGTTGGATGTTTTTTTTGTTTTAGTACTTAAATACTTGTTGATGTCACTGTCAGTTATTTATAAACTTTTCATAAAAAGAGGTTCCATTTCATGTCATCATTTAGGTAGTTATTGTGGATTGTGTATGCTGTCGAAGCAAACCATCAAATCATTCCATCATACTTCATTGTAAATACCATTGCTGCATTTTAACCAAGTAACGAGTATGTCCTGTGATGCCATATGTCCCATGAAGTTTGCCATCCATGTTGTTTTGTGCAAACTTGCCACAAAGAATTGACGCTCAGCAGATGCAAGTCAGATGTCAGTGGCCTTTTACCCCACCTTATTTTCTTTTGAAAATGTATTGGCAATTTGGCATTGGTCTTAAAACTAAACAGTTTTAACAATGGAATGATGTCTTTTAAGATTGTAACTTTCTAATCAAATGGTTTGTCCAAGATGGGAGCAACATTATTATTTTTTTTTAATTGTCTGTCTTTTAGTTTTACCTTTGTTTTATTTTGTTTATAATTTAATTTATTTCAAAGTATCCTCCTTGGTGTTTACTACAGGAAGGTTAATTTAAAGCCACCTCCCATTTTCATTTAATTCAGTTGGGTATACAAACAAGTAAAGTAATTTGTAAGACCTCGTTGTTAAGAACCGGATCAAACTTTCGAATTCATTATTTTTATGCTGTGAATATGAATTAAATGACAGATACTGTCATGTTTGGGTGTTAATGATATAATTATAAATAGTGCTTTATTTAGTTCTTTGCATTTACATTTTGCCATGTGACTTAAAATCATCACAATCCAGATTATTATGTGTACTATGTTAGACAATGCTGGCAAGTTTATACAACTTTACATTACTTTTATTTTAAGTAAAGATGTGCAGCAAGTAGTTCATTACTTTGCATATCTGCAATTGTATAAAATCACAATTTAAATTTTAGTATTGTATATTCACAAAAGCATTTATAATGAAAAATCTTTCTAAAGCAAGAAATGCAGACAGAAGCATTGTGCAAGATAAATACATTTCAAGAGATTTTCAACTTTGAGCATTTAAATCTGTAAATTACATTTTTGTATATATATCTATATAGTTGTTAAATGTGAAAAGTATTTGTTCATAGATTATTTATTTGAGCTATCTATCAAAGCATAAAATCTCTTGTGTGTAATGCAGAATTTAATTTCATTCCTGCATTGTTTTCATAGTAAACACTTCCTCCTGTTTGTGAACAAAATGTTTCGTTATTTTTAAAAGAAAGTTATTATAGTGCTAATATTTTGACATCAAAACTGTGACATTGATCAGCCATTTGCCATGTGGAGTTTAATATTATGATACATTTGGCTATGATTCATTATGCATCAGCACTTTGGAGTGTGCACTCACTACCTCCAGAGTAATTCAACACTGGCAGCTGCACATCATTCCATCAGTCACCTCATCTTTGCATAGCTGCTGTATGCGTGAGCTTTTTTTTAACCAATGTGAATGCAATGTGAACTTGTGAAGCAATCTCGCTCAATTGTGAGTGTATTTCAACAGTTGATTGTAAATTGTGACTGATATTATGTAGTTGAAACAACTACAAACTGTGTACTTGAGGAAATGAAACCTGGTTCTGAAATGGAACAAAGCTTATGTGCAGAGACTGGAGAATGTGTGCAAAGACTTGAGAAAATGAAGAACGAACTGCAAAAAATTGTGTGGTGTAAATGAAACTTGACATTTGTGTAACTGATCAAAAGATTTATGAACGGACACTAGGTTTATGAGTGGACACAAGATTGGTGCTAACTTGAGAATTGTGTGACTTTTAGCAGCGGTGCCAAGTGTGCAAGACCCATTGATTCTTACAGACTTTGACACATCTTCATGTATGAGTGAACCTTCAACATCATTATTACAACATCCAGGACTGCTCTCCCCGTCTTCTCCCTGCCTCACATGCTGCGTCTATCTTCTTCCTCCGGACCCAACTAATGGGTCCACCCTCGGCTTCCAGATGGAGAATCATGTTGCAACATCTCACAATGCAAAACAGTCCGTTGACTGTATTTATGTGATTTTGTCTTGTTTTGTCAGTATTGTTTGTTCCCCGTGTACGTTGCAAGTGTCACTTTGTAGTGTTGTGCATGTATTTTGAATTGTTGATTGAACTCTATCAAGGGCGGGATTATGTGTGGTCTCTCATTGCACGGAAATTAACCTTGTCCTCAAGTCTTGGTAGATAAACACTAAAGGAAGCAATAACAGAGGAACATAATTCCAATTCTGAATGTTTGTAAAAATTGCCAGCATTCATAAAATTGTCAGTGAATCCTCTCTTCTCACACCTCCAACAGCACAATCCATGAAACCTCAAATAATCACATGGTCAACAAATGTTTGTCAAAAAATGACAATTTTTCACAAAATGTACCTTTTCCCTAAGTTCTTGATATTGCACTTCCGATTCTTTGATGCATGACAGATATTATTGACATATATGCATGACACACAAATTTGGTCACTCTTGCGTCAAGGTCACTGGAGTTGCCCAAAGTTGGAAGTCCAAACTTATACATATACAGATAATAGATTTATCTTTAATATTAAATATCACCTTGCATTGCACTCGCACACACACACATTTTCACGCACACATTACACGCATGGGCCACTTCCACCATCACCCCATTCCTCCACTCCCATTTCATCGTGGTCTTTCAGTTTAATGTCATGCCTCAGAGTAGCCATCCATTTTCAGGCAGAATATTGAAAGTTGCATAAGGAGCATGTGAGTCATATGGATTTAGCCCTTCTAGATGTGTTTTTGACTCTCATGCAGGCATGTTTTTATGGCAAACAAACCCAAACCAAGTCTGCTGTAAGCACATTCCCACTTGCACTGTGTCTTCCATAGAGACAATTGTATGATGCAGTCAATTTTAAATTTCAAAAATACCACTTAATTTCCATGTTCTGTTAATACAGTAGTAATAGCGATCTCCCTGCCTCTACTACATATTTGAGTGGTAAATGTGTGTTTGTCATGTGAGTGTTTGAGCCCATTTTGGGAAAAGTGTAGCATCCATTATTAGAGGTCAGTTTTTCAAACTTTTAGATTGTTAAAAAAAGTAAGTATTAATATTTATAAGAGTATTAATCTTCATTACTTTGAGGTAAAACTTCCAAGATCATACACCCCCATTGGGGTGCCGGGGCTTTCTATATAAATAATAGTATTATTTCCACTTTGTGGAAATTTAGTGCTTTAAATTACCACTGTTTCTGTCATTCTCATTTGTTCTTTCTCGTTCCTAATCTGTTCTATGAATCTACTATCTTCTTCACTAGACTTGTCACCTTTCTTCTTGAAAACTCTCCAAAAACTCCTCATTTGTGTATTGGAAGGGGGGGGGGGATGGACACGGTCTGTTGGGTCAGCTTGGGAATATTGGACGCTTCTGGCAAACTGTCACTATGGCTTTCTATGGTAATATTATTTAGCATTTTATAGGTATGTGTTTTGTTAATATTTTATAATGATGTTTATTTTATTTTTGTAAACAGGGGTTTGAGTACAACCTCGGTGTCATCTGCGTGTGATGTCTTTATTGTAAAGTGACTTCAGTATTACCTATTTACCATTAGGGTTGTTTCAGATCTTTTATACGGATCAGGGGTGGTCCCTCTTCTAAGTTGCAAAAAATGTCACCTCTATGAAAAACAAATCTATGGTTTTTACATTTTGGACATTTTCTTGCATAGTTTGGGCTGGGGGTGAAGATCACTTCAAATAATCCATATCATATGTGCCAACTTGTGATGGTCCCAGTGACCTTGACCTTTGAGTAAGACTGACCAAACTTGCAAAGCAGATGTGTTTCATTAGTATCTGTTCTATATCAATCGAAAGTTCACAATAGTAGAATACTTGTGTTCATTTTCTTTTCAGTTAAAAAAAACTAAACACACTAACATTGTTTGATTCTGTGATTATAATTAACATCAGGCAAGGCAGGGACAAAGATAGATCTTTTCCCAAAGATTTTGAGAAAAGCAGTGAAGAGAGAGAGGTATCTTGGGAACATAAGGATGGTAAGATAAGTGATGGTAGGTAAGGAATCCAATTTATTTTCTGCAACTGCCAACCACTGGTCATCCCACCATCATCATGAAATTACTTTTTTTAAAAGATGTTTGAATAATGTATGCAGATTTACTGGTAAGGGATCAAAGGCATGGCGAGTCCAGCCAGGGAGTTTGTCGTGCAACCAACCACACAAGTACAGACCTTGAACAGGACAGGTTCGTAATGTTGCATAGATATATGCGAGTTCCATGCCTGGGATTTTTCTCTGACTGCCTTTGGGGTTTTGTCTTCACATACGAACAAAGCATACTGTGGTTACAGAATGACTGTTCGAACATGCAGTTGTTAAATTGTCCATGCCCAGTAAATTACTAGATGATTTTTTATTCCCAATTGTTGTATCCATAGATGTGTACAAATGAATAAGGAGACATAATCCGGTTTCTTTTGTTTTAACTAATACACCCATTGACCTGACATCATGCAGATTTTACTTGTGATTACTTGCAACATGCTGGTTTGACTTGTGACAACATGCTGATAGTAGTTGTATCCAAGGCCCTTCGATCACAAGAGCGAGCTGCTGTTCGATCACAATGTGTTTTTTAAAATGAATACGATGATTTAATCCATCTCTCATTTGCTGAATACATCCAAGATGAATTTGTTGAACACATCCAAAGATGTCCACAATGAATAAGGTGATTTAATCCATTTGTTGAATACATCCAATGACATTGACATGCAATCATGCTGATTGTTTGTTGTTTCAGGTGCCTTCCAACACAAATTCAAGACACACATTCTTTGACTAGTTTTACTTGCATATAACTAGGTCACATGTTATGGCCCTTGTATAAGATCCACAGAAAACCTAATTCCTTCAATGTTTCAGAAGCAGTGAGAACAGCATCAGCCATCGTTTATTCTATTATACCTATTCTGACATGGAGATTTATGAAGTGATTAATACTCTGGATCCAAAACTTAGACATGCATCTTGTTTTGCTTTCAGTGCATGCCCAGAAAAATCCTCATAAACCACATAATTGTATTCTTCGAGAAATCTGGACATGATGCAAACCTTTCATCAAACCATGGCTTCTTCAGGTAAAATCCTCATGTGGAATCAAATTCCCAACAACCATATACACATCTCGGTCATGGATATGCTTCATCTTTTATTCTACAACTGGTCATGGTCAAGGTTTTGGCATATTTGTGCCTTTTTTACTTAATAATAGCATCAGGTGATAATATAAGACAGACAGGGTGGAAAGATCATAACATTTGTCACTGTCCATGTTAAACCTTGGATAGATGTCAGAAAATAAACTTTTTATTAAAAAAAATTCAATAAACAATGCTTTTTCTATATGTTCTATACGAGATACAAAGATAAATGATTACTTCTTAAACGCAGGAGAGTTCTACAAATGTAGCAGAGCAGAGTATTTGTGTCGCCATGTCCTGCATAACCCAACGGCCACTCCAAAGGATTTGGATTTGCAAAGCAGGAGCCACCCCAGGCTAGTCTAACAAATGCTACTTGACATTTGTTGGTTAGACTAGCCTTGGGTGTCTCCTGCTGTGCAGAATCCTTTATAGTGGCTGTTCAGTTATGCAGGACAAGGCGACACAACATTTGTTCTCCCAGCTGACCATTTGTCTTCTGCTTTTGGTGGTGAGCAGGACAACATTGTCGGTAGGCATTTTATGCAAGTCAGTGGCTTGTAAGGAGTGTCTTGGCACTAGTAGTAGTAGCCTGTAACCCGGTTTACTATCAACATGCTTCTCCGCCTTGCAGGGCAAATTTTTGATAAATTATTAAATGGGAGTCAAGTACTCCGCTCGGCTACATAAATATACTATTTGTGAGGAAATGTGAAGAGCAGCGAAAGTTGAATTACAAGGATGTATACACAGACAGTGGCAATATGTCATCACTTCATATTTCAAAAGGTCAAATAAATGCTGTGTTAAGGAATGCCTTGGTTGCGATGGCTTTGCTTTTGGTTCTAGGACAAGACTGCCAGGATAATACAGGACATGCCCAGGCTACCATAATCACAAGGTTCAGAGAAACAAAACAATTTGGAGACCTATCTACAGCGAAGAGGCCGTTCGTCATATCAACCATCAATTGCAACAAAGAATATGTTCGTAATTTTTAAGTTGCAAATTTGGAATCGGTTGATCATCATTTTGTCAATTTCGTTTTCGTTATGAATGTTTCCGAGGTAATAAAGCTTACTTGATCCAATTTGTAATGTAATATGTACACTAGTGTGAGGAAGCTTTGCAGCGATTGTTGTTGATGAAGCTCAAGATGTAACATATACAGAGGTGCCAGCCCCCTAATCTTCTTGTCAGTATTTTTTAACACTTGTCAGTGTGAAAATCAGCTTGTTGAACACCCAACTTGTTTTACTCTAAAATCGCCATGAAAATAAGCTTGTTGAACACAGTGACGTTCAGTGGGTGCAGGAGTACTGTTATGAGACCAGAAACCGGTACAGAAGTACCACTGGCAAAGATAAACGATCGGCAACTTCGCCGGAATTAAATATGGTCAATCCGTACTGGTTGGCACCTCTGCATATACAAGATATATGCACTAGACAAAACACATACAAACACCGATAAGAGATAAACAAGCAATTGAAAAAATGAGGAATACACACCTGAAAGTAATCCATTACTTTTACTTTCGTACAGCCATTGATTTCTAATTGTTAAAAATTGCTTTTGCATCTGTGTGTGAACATAATCTAGCAACCAATTTATTTACAGGCCAAGAAACTATAAAAAGCAAAAGGTAATGCAAATATCACAACTAAAAAGGAATTTATATACGACACATACACACACAAGTTCCTAGATACAAGTGGTTATTTTAAGATTCGATTATAAGTTACTGTCCATCTTTTGTTCCAAGGCTGAACACAATTATATTTTGTTCTGAAGTAATTTCCAATTTCAGTGGTTTCTGTATCTGGCACATTCCTACAGCTCATTTAAAAGATACTGGACAAGCAATATTGCATCAACAGTTGTTAATCCCATCATATCGCATTTGAAAAGCAACTAAGACGTTCATTGGAAATTAAAACTGCACAAACTTATATCCACTTACTGTCACTGAAACCATAAACATGTTTAACTTGCTAACTTTTACAGACATTTTATGCTATGCTTATATTGTGCAAGAAATGAAATAAATAATTCTTAGAAGTACATAAGCTCCTTTTTTTTTAATTTTTATTAAATGCTGGCAATATTCCAAACATGCTCTAAAAACTAGTTAGTCACATCACCAAAGCCTACTAAAACTGCATAATGACAAAATAATGCACAAACAATAATATTCACATCCAACTTTCTCATTGTGTAGTAATTTACAACGAGTCAGTCAGCATTAGCACCAAGATGCCAGATGGTCCAGCTTCTTTTTAACTTATTTGTCGCTGCAGTAATGCTACAGATGAACACCAGTTGTCTGTTAGCAGGGTGCATCATGAATCAACTCTACAGGCGTGCCATGAATAACTTGCACAGGATCTGTCACTAAAAAAAATTGTTGAGGTGCTTGATAAGAGAAGAACCCAGAGTATTTTTCTTACTACTCTTGCTAGGTGTCGACATTTAAAAAATAATAATAAAAAATTGGGGAGAGTGTACAGTTTCCTTATGTTGCACACCAGTCAGTTTAAAGAAAAAGAATGCAAACTGAAAAGATAACCATTATGTTCAAGTAGTCTCTAGTCTCTGCCATGGAACTGCACCATATCCTCCAATACGGGATTTGGGGGTAAGTACCTCTGACAAATCGACAACCATTTAATATCACATTCTTACAAAATCCACCAGCAAAGGACCTCGTTTAAAACCTGAAGGTTTCCATCACTTTCACATGACTGAACTGCTTTTTAAAAAAAGTTTATTCTCTTAAGGTTCAGATTCTGCGCCTACAGAAACAAAAAAAAATAAATCAAGCAGAGATCTGGAACACTGGCACAAGTCTTGAGTCACCCATCACATTTTGGAGTTGTAAGAGAGGTCATGAAGTTGCACTACAAGATGACCTCCACCGAAAGGCACAGGAGTAGACTTGATTCCAGTGCTACGGTGCAGCCACTTGATTCCAGTGCTGAGGTGTATCTGCTTACCACCGCTTGGCAGGGCTGGAGTTCAGTGCTGGTGCAACACTGCTTCGACAGTTGGGTCTTGCTGTATGACTCAGGCCTTTCTGTAACAAAGAAAACAAAGAAACATCAGTCAGTAATAATAGTCTTAGAAAATGCTCAACAAAGTATTTAATTATGTAATGAGGAACAACTGTTATTGCAATAAAGGTAACAAGTTTAGTAATTCTAAGCAATAAACTGATGATTTTTTTTTAATCAAAGCCTCAGCGAAATTTGAAAATGGTTCTCTTATAAATAGTTTTGAAAGGTCTGTCAATAGTTTTCACTGTCAATCGCTTAGTGATTCAGTTTAAAATAGAATAGTAAGTAAAAACTTAAAAGCAACCAAACTTTCTCTTACAGAAAAATCCTTCAAAAATAGCAATATTGAGTGGGAACGGGGTGGCTAAATCAAATATACATATAACAAGTAAAACAATAACATTATATAAAATTACTATGGGAATTATACACAGTAAAGAAGATAATAAATGGACAGGGTATAATAATTATAAAAAAAAGTAACCCAACAAAACCATTCAAGTACTAAACCACAAGAAAAGTGCAATGTACATCACAAAATGCTACTTGGAACAATACGCTGTTAGTATATTCTGTGTGTAAATCCACGAAAGAAAAAATGAAGTATAGAAGAAAACGCGAGATAATGCAATTTTTGCAGTACAATAATACATAACTTATTTTGTGTTGCAAATATAGTCCGCACACAACATGCACTCATTCTAACATTGATATATAGCATGCTTCAACATTTGTAGAAAGGGATGTCTGAAACAATGAGCAGGCAA
Source organism: Oncomelania hupensis (assembly GCA_036898135.1). Taxonomy (NCBI): domain Eukaryota; kingdom Metazoa; phylum Mollusca; class Gastropoda; order Littorinimorpha; family Pomatiopsidae; genus Oncomelania; species Oncomelania hupensis. Next base: position 89,530,039 of record CM072511.1, on the reverse strand, counting down.
AGATATGATATAACAATTTTTAACTTCCTGCTGAAGTTTACAGTGAGACAAACATCACTTACAAACAGGCAGCCAAACTTTATCTCTCAAACTCATGCAGAAAAGACAGAAATAGAATTTCATGATAATGAGTCAAATTGTTTTAGTTACAACACAATTATGGGTGATAACATCTACAGATATAAATCTGCAGTTAGCATTCATGCTGATGTAAAATAAGATAACCTTATTTTATATGAACACAAAGGGTGACAGTTACTTTTTCTGTCAGAGCAACTGTAGCCATTTGTGATTCCCCCCTCCCTCTCCTTTTTCTTTTTGTATGTTGTGAAAAATAAATAGATCTTATAGTTCTAAGAACAAACTTGGCAATTGGAGCTTGAAATAAAGTGAAATTATAAATCGTGCAGACATACAAGCAAACAGGGGCACTGAGAAATTTCAACAATCCAGGTGAACTAACGGCAGCAGTCATGAAAGCAAACAGTCAAAATAGTCCTCCAATATGAGATTTGTTACCTCCCAGACGTCTTCTTGGTATTTTCAGAACCACATGAAGACAATAGGGTAGAATTGCCAGGGTGGGAAGACGAGGAGCTCGTTTTCAACTTTGCCTGCACAGTGCAAATTGGCCACTAGACTTCTCTTTGCAGAGTAAAACCTTTTCATAATAATATAATATTTTTATAATGAAGATGGTTAAAGTCAAAGTTTACATTAGCTTATTTTCCCCAGCCATTTTGCAACATTTAAATTTTAGTTTGAAGTACCAAGGGTACCAAGTACTAAAACCTAGACCTATGTCAACCTACAAAAGACTGTTCAACTAGAAGGGCAAAGCCCATATGACTCACATGCTCCTTATGGAACTAGCAATATTTTACATGAAAATGAGTGCCCAGAAGAAAAAAAAAGAAAATAAAAGAGTGGCGTTAAAATGCAAATAACAACTTTGATCGTTCTATGCTCTTGACCTTGAGATGACCTTGACCTTCGGTTCCAAATACACTCGTGTACTATCAAATAAAGTACAGCAAAAGTTGTATTATGCACATAAAAAAACTGACCTTGGGATGACCTTGACCTTCACGTGATCTCTCGTGCATGTCTGATCAAAGAAACCAACGTTGTTGAATAATATGGGTTAAATAAACACCCATTCCACTGTACGATGATCAATTTTTAAAGGCCTAAAAGGACGACCTTCAACATCAACGCAACATAAATAAAAGATCCAATCTATCATCTCTAAATACAAGTAGCTTAGACCTTATATCTCTCGTAGTTTAGTGCCAAGGTCATTTCAAATTACCTATACTAACTTTGGACAGCTCCAGTGACCTTGACCTTGGAGCGAGAAAGACCAAATTTGTAGAGTATGTGTGTCTCATTGATATCTTATGCATCAAAGAATCACAAGTTCAATATTAATAACCTAGAAAAAAAATGAAATTTTGAGAAAATCTGTCATTATTTGACTAACATTTGTTGACCCTTGAAGTGAAGTCATTCATTCACTGATAATTTATGAGATCTCATGGGTATACACCATCTTAACCAAGTTTGGTTGTGATATTGAAATAGGTTCTAAGTCATTAATCCACTTGCGAGATTTGCACAGACAGCAGACATAGGATTCATCTTTAACAAATTTTAATTTTGTGTATGTGTGTGTGAGTACTCACATTGCTTTGTATGCAAGTCCAAAGTAGTCATATGGCGCCGAAAAATATTAATTACGAAAAAATAGATAATAAAATGATTACTTATTAGTCTTTACTTTTTTTTTTTTACAGTTCATGGTACATGCACTAACATATTACATTTACCAGACTATCCTAGCAAAATCATAATATGTTAGGGTACCAAAGTCAGTTCATTCATGCCACAATTTTGCTTAGGTCGGAGACTGGCAACACGCACAATGGAAGTGAAGCGAACACCTTTGGAAAACAAGAACGGAACACGAACAAAGAGTGAAAGGCTAAAAATAAGTGGAGATACACACAGCAAACTCCTGGTAGGATCCCATGGTCGCAATAGAAGCGTTGCCTGTAGAACTGCCACTGCTTACCGTGGTCTGCGAGAATAGTTCAGCCGCGGGCTTGGTGCTTGCTTTCTTCTTGCCGCTTCGGCTAGTGTTTGCATTCTGCATGCTTTCTTGCAACACTTTCCGTGCCTGCCTCAGAGAACGTCTTCGTGTTGTGTGGTTCATGTTGGGTGTCTGCAAACATTCGGTTGACATCATTCGGTAAACAGTGTGCTAATGTGATGTTAATATTTGGCCACTACATTTACTGTAGAACCATGATGATCTGCTACTGCTAGTTAGTTTAGTTATTCATTGCTTACAGGGTCCAGCGGACTGCAAAGAGCCGAATCAGGACCACAAAATCAAGACCACAACTTCGTTGAAAGAGGACTCAGCCCTGACCTGGGATAGCTCAGTGGTCAGAATGCACGACTTGTGTAAGTGTGTCTTGGGCGACATGGGTTCGAATCCTGACTTCAGCAAACTATTTTGTGATTGCTGGATATTACGGGCCAGCGCCTTGAGAAGCTCTCTGAGCTTGTAAGTGCGCTATATAAGAGAAATCTCTTTTTTTCTTTATCTGCATAAAAGATCGGACGAAACAGCCCTAGTGGTAACACTGAAGGCACTCCATCAGCCAGTCACTTTACAATAAAGACATCCCACGCAGGGGACGCTGAGGCTATGCTCTAATTTATCGAACCCCCGTTTACAAAAACAAAATAGAATACAAACATCATTATAAAATATCAACAAAACACATATATATAAAATGTCTACATTGCCAAATAATAACATCATAGGAAGCCCCGGTGATCATTTGGCAGAAAGCGTCCAATATTCCCAAGCTGATCCAACAAACCTCACACACAATGAGGAGTTTTCAAGAAAAAAGGTAGGTGACTAATCTAGCGAAGAAGAAGATAGTATAGTAGATTGATAGAACAGAGTAGGAATGAGAAAGAACAAAGGAGAAAGATAGCGACAGTGGGAATTTAAAGCACTAAATTTCCAGAAAGTGGGGATACTATTTACACTGAAAACCCCGGCACCCCCACTGGGGGAGATGATCTGCTGGAATACAAAATATCAATACATCAGGTAAAACAACCATCATTTAGATTATGACAATGCAAATCAAGCATGTAATTCCTGCATTACATTTGGTTACAGGGATAATTGTGAAAAATTTTCTTTTTTTTTAATGTGGTTGTTCAATATGAACCACAAACTGCTCTTAAATTATATTAGATACGATATAAAATGATATCATTGGGTGTGGGTCAGACAGGAGACAGATGAATAACCGAACCACAAACTGTTCTTAAATTATATTAGATACGATATAAAATGATATCATTGGGTGTGGGTCAGACAGGAGACAGATGAATAACCCCCACCTGAAATAGACCATGTTCTGAAATAAGAGGGGAAGCAATTTTGGCTGGTTTGCCCGCATGTTGCGCTAAGAGTTGTCTAATATTGTGGCAGACATTCCTTGCAAATGAACACAGTTTCTCGCCTATAACTTCTGCACTGTCCTCCATCAAACCTTCCGGATCAACCAAAAGGTTGATTTCAGTTGCAGTCCTAGCTAAGCTCTGCCAGTTCAACCTTGCACTGCCAAGCAACCCCTTCCCCTTTCATGAAGAAAACTTGCAGGTCAGGGTAGATTTTATAGTGTTTTGAGACTAGATTTCCGTCCGGATAACGCTAGGTAACTAAAAACAAAACAGACAAGTTACCTCCAATTTCTGAGTAAGGCCTACTGAGGAAATAATGTACCTTGTATATACAGGGAGACAACTATCTGAACGACTATTTCTAAACTGCAGAAAGAACCATTTTAATGAACAAAATCACAACCCACACAATATACCCACACAAAAAAAAAAAAAATATATAAACCACAAAGCATCTAGGATACATTTCTATAAATGTTTCCAACAACTGCTGTGGTACAAGTACCAACAACTTCTTTATAAATAACGATAAAAATTAATCTATCCAGGGAACTGACAGCAAGTGTTGCTTTTTCTAAGGCAAAAAAAAAAAAAAGAAAATCTGTTTATGGTAAACATAGGGGAATAAGATCGGTGGGTAGTCTTCTTCTTTTTTTTGCTAAATCTTTTCTACCTTGGGTGTGATTTTTTTTCCACAATTTTTTCCCAAACGATCCCCCAAAAAGTGTAGGGTCATGCAAAAAAAAAAAAAAAGTTGTTCGGCATACAGTAAACAGACTTTTTTTTTGGGGGGTGGGGGTGGGGGCCTAATACGATTCTCAATACAAAGTTGAATGTGCAATAACTATAAATAATATATTTACAAAATTGCTATAACTAAAACGATACATAGTTAATGATGGATAATATATAAATACTAAAGAAATGATTTTTGATGTTAGCAATGATGGTGATGGAAAATGATGATAATCTCACCTTAGAGGTTGAAACCGGTGCTCTGGAAAAGGGTGAATGGAACACAGTGGAGTGCTGAATGCGGCTAACGGAGGCAGGGGTTCTAGGAGTTTCGTTCAACTTTTATGAGTAGCAACAGCACATGCAAACAAAGCAATGAGTGTAACACTAGTCTAAGAGAGTGCTGAGATGTGATGTTGGTAACTTTGTATCAATGGTTATGACGAATGAAGTTGGTGGCAGAAATGTATAGTAAATGTGCACATGAAAAAAAAAAGTGATAAATAATCATGTAAAACTTCAAGACAGATGAAAACAGAACCCTGAAGCATGTAATATTCTTTTAAAAGAAAACAGGAACAAAAAAAGATAGATAAAAATATGAGTGACAACAAATCACACAACTCCTTAGCATGACAGCTGCAACAATATAACATGCCACCACTTCTGTCACATCAAACTGAAGTGAAGAGTATTAGCTGTGATACTAACATGTACACAATGTAGCAAAAAACTTTTGAATGGTGCCAGTGCACATAACAGATCAGTTTGATAAAGTGTTTGATAAAGTGTACCTTGGCATACTTCTGTCTTAACACATCTGTCCTTTTGGAAACAGACACTGAAGCTTTGGAACTAGATGTATACGATGATGACGAACTTTCTCCTAGTGCTATCTACAAAATAATGACCAATTTCATACATATCTGTATTTGAAATTAAACTGAAAGCAAGTGAACTTTTTGTGTCAACATAGGATGATACACCCAAAAACAATTGCTAATAATGCAACTACCAAACACTATAAGTATAAGAAAATAAAGATAAAAGAAAAACAAAACCAAAAAATGCCACATTTGTGGTTAAGATAATGTATAAAACAAAACGGGATCAAATTCTGTTCTTTCTTTCTTCATTTCTCCAGTCAGTTAATCTTTGTTTCTGTATTTCCAGACTTACTTTGAAATAGTCGGAGGGAATCAGAATGACCCAAATGTCGTTCAGTCTATCTGTCCATTGGAAGCCATTTATTAAAACCCAGATTTTGACCAAACTTCATAGGAACATTACTTAGGTTGGTGGCCTATGCCATCTTTATTTGCTCAACCTCAAAGGCCAAGGCCACTGGAGTCATTTTGTTACCAAACACATTTTGCTCAATATTTCAAAAACGGCTGAACAAATTTTGTAGGGTTTTAGTATCCATTGTCAGTCATGTTGGTCAGTCGATCCAGAGGTCGGTCTGATTTTTTTGTTCCCCTTGAAAACTGAACTAAAATTAATCTTTTTCTCTCTTTGTGGATACTTTAACTACTGCTATATATGTTAGGTCATTCGCATTTGTATGTTCTCAAAGGTCAAGGCCATTGTGTTCCACCGATTTCTAAATATGTTTTGATCTAAATATTTGATCAGCAGTTTTTAATAATTGCTTGCAGATGTTAGATATAATTTGTCACGACCCAACTTCATGGAAATGTTTTATTTCATCACGTTTAGTCCGTTTCTTTCTTTCTTTCTGAATGAAAGTAAATAAACAAATAATTGTTAATTCATGCGCCTTTGTGATATGTATGGAAATTACACTGTAATAGTATGACATCATAATTTGGATCAAAGTTCATAAAAACACCAAAAAATAGAAAAAGGCTGTAAAAAGTCAGTTGAAGATTGGAAAGGTGAGAGGAGGGGAAGGGGGGTGGGTGGGTGGGGGGGGGGGGGGGGGAAGTGAAGAAGATTATAGAGTTTGGCAGAGGTTCAGGAACTGTGTGTATATCCAGCTGGATTGCCCAGTTAATCCTTGCTATCATTTTGATGTGAGGGTGGGGAGAAGCGGTTTATGGTTGTCCTATGACTGATGTCCTAGTGAAGCGAATTCTATATTATGGAGAATCGGAGGAAGATCTGTCCTTCGAAGTGGCGCTCAGCCGTTGATCTTGAAGTTCAATGGCTTTTTAAAGCTGACAGAATTCAAATTTGTTCTCTAATCTGATGTTATGGCTGGAAGGCCATGAGTTCAAAGACATTTTCATCCTGAGGAAGAAGAATCAGTGTTTTGCCAGGATGAATGCCTGTTGAACGGGTAGTATGTTTTCTGACATAGTCATCCTAAAGTCCGAGAGATGCAACAGGTCCTAGATGTTCTGATGTTCCCATCTTTCTGGATTGTACTGGGATTCTGATGTTGCTTGAAATCTCACGGCACAGGACACTGAACATAACCTTGTGATCATTCCATATCCATGCATCATCAATCTTCATTGACAGACAGTGTCTACACTGTCATATTTTTGATTAAGTATATTTAATTTGTTTTCAGACCTGCCTACCTTATGCATTACTGATCAGTAGTCTTCCCTGTGAATTTCAGTAATTTTGCATTTTCCTTCAGTAATTCTACAGACATGAGGAAACGCTTTCTGAATAACCAAGGTATGAATAAATTCACGGCAACGTTTATTACTTAAAAAGCACACAAAACAGTTTTTAAAAGGATAGCAAAAAGAAGGAAACAATATCAGATTTTAAAATGATTAATTAGTATCATAAGAGACCATGCCATGCAACAAAAGATAAACCTGCACATCCCTGCCTGACCCGGTTATGATGAAGGATAACTGTTCCACAGGAGTTTTATTTACATTACCTGTGATTGACTCAAATGTAATTTTCATGATAAAGATGTATAATTCACATGAATAGGCACTACACATAAATTAATTCAAAGTTTGCCTTTTAAGTTTGCCTTTTTTTAAATTTTTTTTTAAGTTTCATCACCTGTCAAAAGAAGGACTTGTTACTGTGAATACGTTTACTTTACCAATAACAATAGCACATTGTGAGGTTCATTTAATTACAGTTGAAATCGACCACACTGGAAAGACTGTACCCTGTACACATTTTGCAAAACTTTATATTGTGCCAGCTGCCTGGAGTAGGCACATTTGAGATGGTCCAGCTCTTCTTGCCTGACATATCTGGTGTCTTCATGGCAAGATTTGGGGACCAGCCGCTTACAGTCGTTTGCTCCTCTATGCCCAACTGAGAAGTCAGAGTCGCCCACCGAACAGTAGTATAATTCTGGGCCACGTTTTTTGAAGCCACAAAACAAGGTTAAGTCTTCGTGTAATCCGAACGAAATACTTGCAACTGCAGCTTTTTCTTCTTCTTCTGAACTTGAGCAATCTCTACATACTCAGACTCTTCTGATTCGTGGTCTGTCTCATGTAAACGTGCAACTTTAGCCCGATTAGAACTTCCTCCACTCGCCATTTTCACTCAAGACCAGTGCGACAATCTAAGCTTGTAACGTTCGAGAATGTTCATTGGTTCACGATGTCCAATCGCAACTCTCGAAACACTTGCTCTCATGCAAGGGCGGTTACTCTATCGGCTTCTAGGCCTAGCAGACAGCAATTTAACAAGTTTACACGGCTCTAGAAATTGCGCAGTTTTTCGATTGTTTTCTCCGTAATTTTGCATAAAATTTCGTACTCCCGTATTAGAGGGTAAAATTCCGTAAAATTACGGAAGATTACGGAAGGGTAGGCAGGTCTGTAATAATAATAATAATAATAATAATAATATTTTAAAATTATTATTATTATTATTATTAACTTACTTACTACTACTACTACTACTACTAATAATTATTATTATTATTATTTACTTACTACTACTACTACTAATAATAATAATTATTATTATTTTTATTATTATTATTATTATTATTATTATTATTATCATAGTCATTATTATTCTCATCATCATCAATGCATTTTATTCGTCATCCATGAGGGTGAACATTTTGGTCTGCTCCGTTTTATGCTTCTTCTCTTAACGTGTTGTTCTGTACATAACAGTAATGGTACCTCATGGACTCCTGTGTACTGTGGCTGTACATAACAGTACTGGTACTACACGGACTCCTGTGTACTGTGGCTGTACATAACAGTAATGGTACCTCATGGACTCCTGTGTTTGATTGATTTATTATTGCTTTAGGTCCAGCGGACTCTTCCGAGCCAAATCAGGATCGGACAACCCCCGATCCGCATAAAAGATCTGTTGAAACAACCCCAGTGGGAAAATTGAATGCCCTCCACCGGCCAGTCACTTTACAATAAAGACATCCCACGCGAGGGACGGCTGAGGGTTGACCTCAACTACGCGAACTCCCCGATTACAAAAACAAAATAGAATACAAACATCATTATAAATCATCAACAAAAAAACATACATATAAAATGCCTATAGTGCTAAATAGTACATTCATAGGAAGCCCTAGTGACCACCCGGCAGAAAGCGTCCAACATTCCCAAGCTGATCCAACAGACCTCATACACAAACAAGGAGTCTTGTCCAGGAAGAGTTTTCAAGAAAAAAGGTAGGTCATTGATCTAGCGAAGAAGAATATAGTATAGCAGAGTGGTAGGACAGATCGGGAATGGGAAAGAGCAAATGAGGAAGACAGCGACAGTGGGAATTTAAAGCACTAAATTTCCAGAAAGTGGGGATACTATTTATACTGAAATCCCCGGCACTCCAACGGGGGGAACTGTTGCCGCAGTTAATTTGTCATGCCTACAAAGGCAAGACAGGTTTTCAACTGGGGCTTTCACTGTACCCTTTATAGGTTAGAACAATCTACAGTGGCAAGATTGCTCATGACCCCAAGGGGTGGACTCCTGTGTACTGTGGCTGTACATAACAGTACTGGTACTACACGGACTCCTGTGTACTGTGGCTGTACATAACAGTAATGGTACCTCATGGACTCCTGTGTACTGTGGCTGTAAATAACAGTACTGGTACTACACGGACTCCTGTGTACTGTGGCTGTACATAACAGTAATGGTACCTCATGGACTCCTGTGTACTGTGGCTGTACATGACAGTACTGGTACTATACAGACTCATGTGTACTGTGGCTGTACATAACAGTACTGGTACTACATGGACTCTTGTGTACTGTGGCTGTACATGACAGTGGTACTACAGTTTTCCTTGCAATAAATGTAGTAATAATACACAATGAAAGCCAAGACAGTGTGCAAACAATTTTTGTGTAGTAATTGTGCGGAAGGCTTTTCTAATAATAATATATACTGTTCTTCGTCGGATAAGGAATCGTTGCTTGTGTAGAATCATAATTAAAATCATCATTCAATTTCACTCGTTTTAAGATCATTAAAAAAAACAATTAGTTGTTTTTTTCTAACCTACTCATAAACATACACATATTGATTGATTGATTTATTGTTGCTTTAGGTCCAGCGGACTCTTCCGAGCCAAATCAGGACCGGATACACGTATGAATTATGAATGAATACACAGCTTGGAGCTTAGGCCACCAAAATACTTTTAAAAAAAATTAGTTATTTTCTTATAATTTACTCATAAACATACTCGTATGAATTTATACCCGCAGCTCGGAGCTTAGCCCTTACCCTCCCTCTCCACCCCCCACCCTCACCAAATGTCTGTTTACAGTAACGTAGAACCAAAAAGGGTCAATCTAGACGATCCAAAACAAAGTGTAGGGTTGGGCCCCAAAATTAAGGTCCGTCAGGAAACCGTAACCAGACTTTTTTTGGTGGCCTTATCCTCTGGAAAGGGGGCTTCGACATCATTCCACATTTTCTTTTTGCTTTGTTAAGATGAAGTCACACTACCACAAAAAACTCTAATAAAAATGATTGAGTTTCAGCTTTGTGCATGAAAATATTTGAAATGGCTTTTCATCTTGTTTTTTCTTCTGATGAAAAAAAAATGCACAAAATTATGTAGAATACAACAAAATATACCTTTTAATGCAGAGAACGGGCACCATGCAAGCTCTACCTAACCTTTATACAGACTTCTTTTCTAACGCACCCCTCAAGCATCATGCCAAACTAATATATAAAAAAATAATACTGGAATATTCATTGAAACTTTACTAGCAAGGCCCAATGATACAGCAAAATACAAGGAAAAATAACCAACAGAGAATATTTACCTTTCTCAGTTTCAAAGGGGTTTTGACAGGCGTGTTCATGAGCCGCCTCTTTGCTGGTGTTGTCGGTTTGCTGCCAAAAATCATCTCTTCTTCCATCTGTTTGACCTTGTTCCTCATCTACAAAGGCAACAACAATATTGCATCATTGCAGTTTGTATCTTCGTGACACTTCAGTTTAGTTTTATAGATTAACGTCCCCGGACATATAAGCGTATAGGGGACGAATGTAGTGACACTTCACAAATTCAGTTCATCTTTATACAACAAGAGCCACAGGTCAAGGGAGATAATTCCACAAAAAAAATGACCCTTGTAGTTTTCATTGCAATCATTGAGATAAACTCGTAAAGTGTACAGTTTTATACACCCATTATTTTCCTTTCTGAAATAAAACCCACCAGAACCTGATCATTATTCAAGTAATTCCCTCCAAATATCAGGGACTGCCAAATCCCATTTCCTGGTACCCGAGACAAGTAAAAAAGTTGCAGGGAAAGGCAAATAATGAAAGTCACTTGCCTGGGGGGTAAGTTAAAAGTGGTGAATGTAACTCAACTTCATCATGTTTACGTTGATCAGCGTAGCAGCCTGTAGAACGCGTGTTTGGAATTTTGACGTCACATTCTAATCCTATATATTACAAAGAATTTAATTGTTCACCCTTTAGCAGCCAATGACAGCGCTCCTGTTATCAATAGTGGGGCGGTAATTCAATTCAATTCAATTCAACACATCTTTATTACCACAGGAATGGAAATATTGTACAAGTCTCATCACATTATGTTATATAATGGCTCCACACATCAAGACAGTTATAATGAACAATAATAAGACACAGACTAATATAAGAGGTACTAGGTTCAGAAAGCATAGAATCCGTACGCACATCATCCGTACATAATTTAACTATGCATTAATTGAGCGAACGCCTCTTGCAGGTAAAAATATTACAGGTAAGAAATAGGACTAAATAATAGGCACTATTATTTCAGTCATAAAAGCCTCGCGCAGTTCCCACTCATCACTGCAGCCGTGCACTCATCCACACAGAACACATCATAAGCAACTATAACAACGAGATAAAAAATACCAAACAGTCCTTGACAAATAAGGTAATACACTCACACTTACAAACACAATAATTATCAATGGACATGTGGGTAATAGAATAAAATAAAACATACAAGTTTGATTATAAAAGCAATTAATCAAATAAAAATAAATGATGGGGTTATTAATTTGAGGGTGGTGAGGTGTCCTGAGCAGAGCCATCAGCGTTTGTTGGTTGAATTGAAAAGGGTAATTGCAGTAGGGATGAAAGTGGAACTAAAGCGAACTGTTCGGCATTGCATTGTCCTGAGTCGAACCCCGGACGGAAGACACTGGAAGAGGGGGCACATGGGGTGGGTGGGGTCTTTAATGATGCACATGGCCTTGCTCAGGGCCCTTGTTTGGAACAAATCGCAGAGACGGGGGAGATTTCTGCCTACAATCTTGCTACATGTTCTGGAGATACTGTTAAGAGAATTTTGGTTTTTGAGATTAAGAGACTGATAGAAACAGATGAATGAGAATGTTAACACAGACTCAATGAAAGCAGTATAGCACTGCTGCAAAATTCTTTGCGACACCATCAGTGAACGCAGTTTGTACAACATATACATCCTCTGTCTGCACTTCTTGAACACTGCCTCAGCGTTAGCTGTGAACTTTAACTTATTGTCAATGAGAATGCCAAGATATCTATAGGTGTCTACTCTTTCTACCTCTTCTCCCTTTAACAAGAGTGCCGGCAAATCTGTCCCATTCCGCCTAAAGTCCACAACCATTTCTTTAGTTTTTTTGACATTCAGTTCAAGATGGTTCCTATCACACCAGTTGACAAAAGAGTTGACACTTTGCTCGTAACATGTCACAGAGTCTGAAAGGTCGACAACAGCAGCATCATCAGAAAATTTGATAATATGTGTGTCATCTCTGGAAATTTGGCAGTTGTTTGTGTAAAGGGTAAAGACAAAGGGGGCTATCACAGTACCCTGTGGCGCACCTGTGTTGATGACCTTGACAGAGGAGATACAGTGGGATGCTGCTGCTGCTGCTGCTGATGATGATGAGGATGATGATGTAGCTGCAACTGCTGCAGATGATAATAGTGATGACGTCGGTGATGACGAAGACGATGATGATGGTAATGAAAGTGGCGGAGGGGGGGCTTTAATGCACACTGTCTGTGTTCGGTTAGTGAGGAAGTCTGTGACCCAAAGGGTAAGAAAAGGGTTGATGTTCATGGTTAGAAGTTTTTGAGCAAGAATATGGGGCTGGATGGTGTTAAAAGCCGATGAAAAATCAGCATAGAGAATGCGGACGTACGCGCCGCCGTCTTCCAGGTGGGAGTGTGCACGGTGTAACAGAGTTATCACAGCATCCTCAACACCCCTGTTCTGCCTATAGGCGAACTGCAAGGGGTCGAGTGATGGCTGTGCTTCCACCTTCAGTTTAGACAGTACAAGTCTCTCAAAGCACTTCATCAAGACAGAAGTAAGGGCTATGGGCCTATAATCGTTCAGGGTAGAGGGGCTGGACCTTTTTGGAACGGGACAGATCGTTGCCTCTTTCCACGATTGCGGTACCACATGAGTTTGTAGTGACTGATTAAAAATATCGCAGAACACTGGGGCGAGTTCGTCATATCAGATTTGCCTAACAGAAAAGCTTGTTGAAAGTACTCCAAGCAGTTCAAAACCAGATTTTGGAATCTTTGATCATATTTCTGCTTAACGGATTTTTTGTCTTCTTGTAACCCATTAAAATTGACTACACAAATGATATTACAGAAGTATAAAAATGTAGGGACCAGTGAAGAGTTCAGGTCAACGTTTTGCAGAACAGAAGAGGGCAAAAAAACACTTTCTTTCGCATAAGCAACACATCACATATACTTTAGGTTACAATGTATGCATGTATTCAACACCAGTGGCTTTTGTCTGCACCTGCAAAAAGGTTTATGATGGATTTTTGGCCTTTAGCAGCTTCTTCAAGCTTTTCATGTGACTTTGATAATACACGCTTTCGCAAGCGTTGCGACCGCCATGTGCAAAGGGTGAAGTCAATTTTGCACAAAGTGCATCTTGCTCTAAGATGTAGTCAGACAATGTCACTTATCATTATAGACTTTCAAAAAACCTTTCTTTCAGGCCTGCTGTTTAGCTTTTGGTTCATCTTTATTCATATGGGGAGAACGGCCTGCATCACGTCTTTGTTTTTTCACGCTAGTACACAACACCGAATAGAATGGAGGAAATGGATACACAAGATTTGTGCTCATTCGCCATCTCAGCAAAGGGAAGTAACAACCCTGCGCATCTTTCAGGCTGCAGAACTTTGAAAAAAGAACTCTGAAGTTTGGCTGGGGTCTAGGGGCCGCCTAGGCCCCTGTGGGGTCCAGGAGCAAAGCCCTGGTGGGATTTCAGGGGAAAAGAAAAATGGCACTTTTAAAGGCCATTTTGTTTATTTCCTGGATGGAGATACTGGAACATGTATAGCTATGTTTTGGGGGATTTTTTTTTTTTTTTTTTAGTATGAACAGGTTAAAAAAAGTTCAAATTGCCTTAAAAAAAAAAATATTTAAAATCATTTATTGACACCATCAGATTTCTTCTTGAATACCTCACATCAAAATAAGTGATAAAAAATTGGCACTTGTGACTTTTGAATTAAAAAATCTGAAAAATGTATGTTTTCGCAAAAAAATGTTTATTTTTAAGCACAGGTGAAAAAAGTAAATTTATTGTAATTCTTTTACACTTAATAGGAAAAAAAACTGGGACTTTTAAAGCTCATTTTCCTGTATTTCCTGAATCAAAACATTGAGGATAGAGGAAAAAAACTTCACATCAAAAGATTACTTCACATCCAAAAAAGTTATAACAAGTTTCATTTCTTTTACTTACACTTAATAGGAGAAAATGGCTCTCTCAAATGCCATTTTGTTTTATTTTCTTAATCAAAATACTGAAAAAAATGTTTTGGGAAAAAAAATTAAAAGAACTATGAACAGGTGGGGAAAATAAGCAAAATGTTTTTTAATTTTAAATCATTTATGACAGCTTCAGACGTTTTCTTGAATACTCAACATCAAAAAAGTTATAACCAGTTCAGCTGTATTCGTTTTATGTACACATATATGGGAAAATTGTCACTTTCATATATTTTGTTTATTTTTTGAATCCAAATACTGAAAAATGAATAGTTTGTTATGTTTTGGACAAAGTTATTTGTAACAAAACCATGAACATCTCAGATAATTGTTTGTTGGCACAGCTGAAAGATTTTGATTAGGTTTTACTTCTTAAAAAAAAGAGAAAATGGATGTTTGCTTTGCTTGGACTTGGAGGTCATCACGAGAAACTATATCTGTTGCACACTTTCTTTTAGCAGCCGTCTCATGAGCCACAGCTGTGCAGGGCAGTTTTCTTCCTGCCGAAGTACTGCTTTGTGTGCTCATTTCAGACTCTATAGTTGCCGCTTTTCCAGTGTTTGCCTGTGCGCCTGTTTTGAAATGGAAGCCTGATTGAGAAGTTCTGCTTTATCTGCTCTTTTTTGAGGCAGGAATTGGAGCACCTACTTTCCCTCTCTTCTCATGATTCGCTTGCCTTGTGTTTTTGCTGTCGTTCCTATCTGCCTTTATACGCATTTTTTATGTTGTTGCATTGTCTCTTGGAGACAGGTTCCCGAATTGGATCATTCTTGCGGAATGCTTCCACAGCAGACAGGCCCTTTGCTTGCAGGTGGTATCTGATTGTCTGCCGGGCCTGGTAAGTTTCGTCGGTCGTGTGACCTGCCTTTTCGTACAGCATAAGAGGCGCCCACTAAAGTTGTAGCCTATAACAGTGAAGCAGTATTAGCGAGCAGAGTATCTCTCTGTTAATAAGACAACATGAAAATGTGGATCGGTACTCGGAAAATAAATATTCTCGGGATTTTTTCTCTCGGAATTTTTTTTTCTCTCGGAAAATCGCGATCCCGCGGAGAGTTCTGCAACCTGATCTTTTAATAGGAAGAACAAAAATGTTAATAAATAAATTAAACTTGACTGTATTTTCAGTGAGCTGACCAGACAACCGTACTCCAAGGCTAAATCGCGTACGAATACGGCCAACGAACGTATGGTAGGCAAGTCTGTAATATATTTATATATATTGTTCGAACGTCCAATGACAGTGCGCCTTTTATCTCAATCTTTTGTTCAAAGTGTTCGCTCTGTAAGTCAAAACGGTGCTTCTAAAATTTTGATTTTCCAGCAGTGGGTGGTACATCATCATTCCGAAAGTCAACATTGAATGCCCATCATACGAGTCAAGATCATCGGCAATGCCATTCGCTATTTTTTCTATCCGACACTGAAAACATGACTTCAGATCCAGCTGACCCAAAGCAACTGCAACTACCATCTGTGATTCGCACGATCACAGAAATTAAGATATAAAGCATGCGATGTTTGTTTCGAACGGCATTCTATATTGCCATGAAAGCTCGACCTCTCTCGTACATTATCGATTTGTGCGAAATAACTATGTAGGTGGGAAAGTAAATTATTTGGAGCAGGAAAGTTACAAATGACATGTTTACCCGTGGCAAGCTCTTGTTAAAAACAATTGCCAAACCTTGAATATGATCACAAATATAGCAAAGCCGCTTACTCTTTCCTGCTTTTCTTGTTCCTTTTGTTCTTTGAACGATGTCCACTGACATTCCACGTACTGAGCAAATGGTACACCTTCAACAAGAAATTTCTTTCCAGTTTCCTTCTCCCAAGTGGCGATCTGCTCTGTCGCCTCTTCCTCCACCTGGTTAAAATTCAAAACATTCCATGTTGTATTTGTCAACATAAATCACAGTCATAGGGTTGGTATCCCCATTTGGTCCCAAGTAGACACCTATGCTTTCCAGATGTCATGATAGATTGATGATAAAACTTTTTCTATTAGCATCTATAGAAGATTGACCTACCTTTTTCGATGTAGCTTTTATTTATTTATTAGGTACTTTCTCTATTAATTTTTGTATACTAGTGCTTATCGGTCTGTGGACTGTAATTCGAAAGACGAAACTTATGGCAACCCACTCTCAAATGCCGCAATTGCAGACACTCGCCATTTTTTCAGACTCATATTCAGGCTGGGGAACAGTCGAAAGCAAAAATCTCTGAAATCCGGCCAGGATCCAGGGGCAAAGCCTCGGTGGGGGGGTTCTGGGGGGCAAATCCCCCCAGAAGCTGAACGTTTCATAGCATGTACACCCACAAAGGATTCTTTTTGTGAGAGATAAACGTGGATGTTTTTCATAATATTCATCATGTGTTCATAAGGATATTATCATTAGTAGTAGTATAAGTAGTAGTAGTAGTTGTTACCCATGACACGGAGTGCAGTTACACTTTTGCCATCTTTTCAAGCCATTCCCATTTCCACTTGTTTATTTCCCCTTCTTCAAAAGGGTCTCCGCGGTTAATAATATGTGAAACACACGACTTGACCATGATAGTATAGTGATTATAAACTAACAATGGCGGACAGTGACAAAGGACTGAACTTCACGTGAACCGCCAAACGTTCAACATTGCCTTCGCCCGCTATAGTCAAGTGATGCTAGTAAGCCTTATTGGGCAGTGAATTCGATGTACCAATAGCAGGCGCGGGCGGCACTTTTAGTGACGAGAAAATAAAACTGGACACGGACTTGGATCAAGACTTGGACTTGGATAAATTGCGTTTTGGTTTTTCTCAAAGAGATGTTTTTTCTCGGACCTCTATTTAATTTTCTCGGGAGTGACGATGCCTTTTCTCAGAAAATCGCGGATCCGAGGAGAGTTCCCCAGCCTGCATATTTTTAACTGAAAATAAATTCCCTTAACAGACATGCATCAAGACATGTAAATAAAATGTCTGTTGGTGGACTAGATACCAAAATATCAGTCATGTGGGCAGTTACGATAGAGTAATGTAGACTGAAACTGTGAGGTTAATAAAAATGTCCACAATTGGGGATATCTACCCTACAATACATTTCTAAATAAATGGAAGAAGGTTATGATTTTAATCAAACAAACAGAATTGTTAGTAAGTGCTTAGTACACCCTTTCACACCTAACACTCGATTACAATTAGTCCTTTTAAAAATCTTGTCAAGATGACAAGGACAAGAAGATTATAACTAAATAAAAATAAAATAGCAAATGGGAGGTAAAATAAGTGCAAATAACAAACCTTAGGCAGGTCTTTCAGTAGCTTCTTGCGAGCTTTCTCTTCTCGTAAAAGTTTTCCTCCTCTGTCATTAAAAAACCTGTTGGGATCACTTGCTTTCTTCTGTAACAGAAATAAAAATATATTTTATAGTCATAACTTAAGATTCTTAGGCAAGCACATAGACACACTGCTGCACGCAGGCGAGTCATAATAAGACAACAGACCCGCCTGTCATGGAAGGTTACACACGAAACGGTAATGACTGCAGCTATACCAACAAAGATATTTGTAACTATTCTATTTTACATTGTAATTGTACTTTACCTCAAACTCCAACATTTCACCCCACAGCCTGTCTCGCTTAGCCATCAGTTCCAGAACAGGCTGATGCGCTCTGTAGTATTCCCTCATCTTTTGCAGCTCTTGTTCATGAACCTCTAACAGCTCCTCTGTATAGTTTTCTACACAGAGAATGACACAATGATGGAATAATGCAAAAACACATGTACCAGTCATAAAGCACATACAAGCTTCTTAACATTTTCCCATTAGGTTTTATAGTCATTTACCATCACCTTTGTGGCAAACTCTCAGTTATCCTTTTAATCT
Organism: Oncomelania hupensis; assembly: GCA_036898135.1. Classification (NCBI taxonomy): domain Eukaryota; kingdom Metazoa; phylum Mollusca; class Gastropoda; order Littorinimorpha; family Pomatiopsidae; genus Oncomelania; species Oncomelania hupensis. The sequence continues at coordinate 89,511,736 of CM072511.1, read as the reverse complement.
AATGTCATCGAGCAGATAGAAAAATTCATTTAATATACTTACCTGAGGATGAAGGTTCTTAAAAATGTTCCAGTACACAGAAAAGCCCTGTCAACTTACAAATCCCAGTGAGTGAAAGAATGTACTTTCATTTGAGTCCTGTATTTAAAAAAAAACAAAAAACTATCTAGTCCTGTATTTAAAAAAAAACAAAAAACTATCTACACAGATTTAAGATTGTTCTAGAAACAGAATTGCATGACAGGCATTAAGAAAAATGCCCCGAAAATATTGAGATTGCCATCATGCTAATCTATCAAAAAAGGCAATGCAACGTTACTTGATACTCACCACAGTGACAAGGATGAAAACTATCTCGCTGCTCTTTACTGAAGTAGCACTTGTTCCACCAATCCACAAGCTCGTTGCGTGCTCCTTCCACAAAGCGCTGCAGGTTGGCAAACTTGAGCTGCTCACAGCGACGGATCTCGTCCCTGAGTTCAGCTAGGATGCTTATCTTGTGACCAGGGTGCTGTGATTCAAAATCAGCCTTCTCTTCTTCTGGCAGTTCTAATCTGCCCCAAAGGCAACGTAAGCGATCCCACAGCTCTTCCACTTCTCGTTTCATTGAGTGGTTTTTCTTCTCGAGCTGTAAAATCCCAAAGAAAATGTAACGATTAGATTATACTTTTGTTTTGCATCGTTATCAAGGTTTATTTGGTAGATGAACGATTCTAGTTTTGTGGGTCATTTGAGGGTTTCATTTGGGTACTGCCATATTAAAAATTGTACTTTGCAAGATAAAATCAGATATCATATTGTAAATTGAGTGCAAATTAATTCATGTCTCATGTATTGGTATTAGAGAATTTAACCTGCATATAATGACAACATTCAATTTTCATTTTCAAGTCAACAAGCGTTATGTATGTGTTAATCAGTTAAATAAACTATTGTAGAAGAATTGAGAAGACCGCTTGCAAAACTAACAACTTTACAGAATTTGATTGGCTGATGATAAAAATAGTTAAAGCAATGTACCAGTTAAATTTCAAAAGTGATTTGTCTCAAGATTGAAAAATGTTATAATTTTACATAAGCAAATAATAATGTGCCAAAAAAATAAAAATAAAAAAAAATAAAATTCCAATAAACATGTCTCACATCATGAAGAACTGTCTTGAGAGACTCCATGTTTTCTGCAGAGAGGTGAAAGGTTTCATCATCTTCGCAAATAAGATCCCTCTCGAAGGAAGTCTCTGGATCATAATCCATTTCTCCGCACAAAGCAATGATTTTCTTCTTAGAGTTCATAAACTCCTTTTGTCGTTTATCCTGCGGCAAGCACAAAATCAGGTGTTTTGATTATTATTTATTGCTTGTAACAATTAAATTTTTAAACTTTTTAATCAAGTTGTCTGTTCTTAAAATCATACTAACTATAAACTATAAAGTAACCAAGGGCAAGTCCACTAAAAAAACATTTGGTAATAAACAATAAAACATCAAACTAGAACTTTTGAGGGAAAAAAACATACAATGTACAAAACAGATTATACAATTCAAATGTTTATATGAATATTCTTAAACTGTTAAAGATGGTAAAATCTTGAGGGTAAATGTATAAACTTTTCTGCATCATTAGAATAATACTGGATGCTACATTAATTAGTACATAATAATAATACCAATATTAATAATAAAATAATTTATCATGCTCACACATCTCACAAGACTTAGTGATTTGAGGCACAACATATGTCAGACTCTAAACATGACAAGCTGTAACCAATAACACGATCACATGCTGCACACTCTTACAATCGCACACACACAAAAACCATAAATTCATCACTCAAACATGTGGTGTAAAGCCTAAAGATAGACAGGTCACTATTACACTTTTAGACAGAAAGAAAATCAAATTTGAAATTTTAGAATAACTGCATCCAATATCATTAAATATATTATTAAAGGAAGGAAACCAGAATACCCGTACAAAAACCCTTGGAGGCCTAACAAGTCTTAAACCTAAGACGCAACATTTCACTCATGCAATCTGCAACCTTTGACGCAGGAAAAAGCCCCAAACCAACTGAGCATCCAGGCCACTCCAAATATGACCTCGATTTGTTTTTATTCGTATTGTTTGAATGTTCAAACTTTTTTAAATACCTTTTCTGCTTCCAACGTCTTGATGTGTACTTCCAGCTCTTGTAGCTGGTCTTTGCTGGGCACGCTATTGGTAGGAATATAATATGGAGTGATACACAAAACATCACACAATTTCTGGTCCTGTTCTTTCAGAACTTTCAGTCTTTTCAGTCGATCCTGCTTCTCTCTGTTCAGACTCTCCAATACTGTCCTTAATTCCTTTTCACGCTGTACCATCGTCAAGTGCTCGCTCACCTAAAACAAAAATAACAATAAAGAAAATGTAATATTAATAAACTCTCCTACTCTCCTTTGCACTAAAATACAGGTTACTAATTAATGACTATTTTTTCAGGATTTGCACCTGAAATATAATAATGTTTTAAATTAATAAATAAACAGCCAGAGTTAGAATTTGACATGCACCCGAGTGCCCGGGTGCCTCAATTCCTGTTTAGAATCCCAGATCTTAGTTGAACTTCAGAGTGACAGCAACAGAAATATTCAGTTTCACATGTATCGCTTTCTTATTTTCCCCATTTACTTTTGGTTGTGATGGGTCGGGAATAATCTCCATTTACGCATGAAAGACAAGCTTTCTGATTGGTCAGTTATTTATTCAATGATCAATCAGGAAGTCAGTTCCTATCTCGTGCGTGCAAAACAAAACCTGAAGTTTACTCTGAAACAAGCGTGTCGAGTAAAGTGTTTGACATCTTCAAAAAATGTTCTCTCAACCAACAATTTGAGTTCTCAGATATTGAGCATTGAGCCTTTGTTATTGTTTGTATTGTTACTCTGACATTTTTAAACACTTTTTTGTGTTTCAAGTGTCAACAAATAATATTTTTAAAAGTTGTTTTGAGTACAACCAAAAACATTATTTTTTGGTTTGTTATTTTTATCAGTTTGGAACTGTTTGGTTAACATTAACTGGAAAGAATCTCCTAGAAGATAACTCATATATTTCAATTTGTCTTTTGCCACTCAACAATTGTTTGGGCCACCCAAAAGTTTCAAGTAAGGCACCCAACGGACACTCTTAGTCTCTTGTATATATAAGTTGTAAAAAAGTTAATTTATAACCCTGAACTCAACAGCCATGTGAATATGTTTCCATATTTAAAGCATTTCATCTTGATTAATTTCAGTGCTATTTCTCAAATCACGTGAAATGAATTTATAATGATCAATGTGAACATGTGACAGAATGTAACAGAGACAATAACAGAATAAGTAGAAACGGTTACACTGGAGAATCATGTTATGTAGAGCTAAAAACTTAAGTGTTCCCAATTCAGATTTCATGGCAGTATAAGGCAGTGTGATGCTTTAGTGTTAACTTTGATGGGGAAATCTTCATTAAGAACACTAACCAGTGACTCTGAATTATTTAGTTACTTTTTTTACAACTGAATAAGTGTTTAAATCATACCAACCTTCACTGTAGGAATGGCCAGTTCTAGACACAGAGACGATACATCATCAGCGTATCGTTGAATGTTCACTGCCAGTTGTTCACGAAGCTGTTCTTCTTCGCTCACCATTTCATCCAGCAAATTACACAGATGCATGGATACTGTCCCTGCGCGGTTGGTAACTTGAGTGTCATCGATGCCAATCTCATTCCAAATACGATACAGCTTGTCCAGAGACACTTCTAGCTTTCTTGTCACCTCCTCTCTGATGTTCTTTTTGCTGTTGTTAGAAACAACCAGACTAATCAAAACAACTTGTTAACTGAATAATCAATTAATCTTAACAACAAATGCAAACCGCGTATTGTTATGTATGCATACAGTCGGTCTAGGCTACCACTATCTAGTGTAACGTTAAAATAGTAAGTTGTTCTTTATGTAAAGACAAATGTTAGGGAAACGGTTTCTTGAAATTCCACTCTAGATTCTTGTCCAAATCAAACAACCATATCGGAGCTAGTGTTTTAACCCAAGTACTTTATGCAAAGTAACTTTACCCAATAAGGACTAAAGGAGTCCTATATGTATTTCAGTGCTTCAGATTGTTGGTGCGCCCGCGCCATTGGCGCATATTTTATCAGAATGGCGCGTAACAGTCAACTTGAATGCGCCAGCCTGGCGCGTCATAAAAATCAAGAAGGACTAGGTGAACATACGATACGAATACCTTCGATTGTCAATGACCCATCTTTTTCAAACTTGACCCATCATTTTGCATGGCCATGGGTCATTGATTGGGCCCATGATGTCTGAAAACAATCTGAAGCACTGGTATTTGGGGTCTTGTATAAATCACCTAGCTGTACTGAGGAAGAAAACCGGTGGGTGAATGTCTTATTCAATAAGCTTTTTGAAGTTCATGAGAGGGAGCGAGTGATTATGACTGGTGATTTTAAATATTTTAAGATTGTCTGGGATCTTGAGGTTTCCAAGAAGGGTACTGAGGATCCAGCCAGTGTATTTAATAGGCGGTACAACAACAGTTTTTGCCTCAGCCTGTGAATGAACCTACTCACTATAGAGCTTTGCAAAAAGCAAATGTTCTTGATTTGATTTTAATCAATGGTGAATTTGTGTCGTCAATTGACCTTCTCCTGCCCCCTTATTACCTACCAGTGGGAACGCCTATGCAGGACCTGATTCTGTAAAATACTAGTTTGCGAAGAGCGATTATGAGGGTACGAGGAGGTTTGCACTAAATTATAAATGGAAGAGAGACTTGGTTTGAGAATCAGTGCTGGGATAGAATAAAGTTGATGCATGCAGGGTTTATTCTTGGCGTCGGTCATCGGTCATTGACGCATAAAAATCTGAAATGACCGATTGGTTTGCCAGCCAGCTGGTCAAGTGACCGGGCGGTCAAACTTTGCGAAGATTTGTCATTTAAAAAGTTCTATACAAACTGCGAACTCAATAAAACTTAGCACAACCATTACCGAAACGAAATTATTTACCCTTTCAGTATAATACAAACTTTTCCGATCCATAGTTTTCATTGCTGACATGCAACGCGCCAGCGCATTGACAGTCACAGTGTAGGTTTAGTTTGCGATTCCATTTTGTCAACAAACAAAAAAATGCCTCCGAAAAAAAAGGTGTTTACGCCTTTAAAGTAATACTATAGCCTAGTTTGTTTTGTTTTTTTCATTTAAAGATGCACATTATTAAATTATTAATATTAGTAATGTCATTATTATTATTATTATTATTATTATTATTATTATTATTATTATTATCTAACTAAGAATTTACGGATCTATTTACATGTATGTACTTTGGCACTGTTGGATTGTCTCCCTCTTTTGGCAGTGCACAGATTGTGTAGTGTGTACTAATGATGTCACACATGACGTAGATGATTTGTTTGTGGGTTATTTTAAACTAATGTATTTTTTTATTTAATTATTTATTTTATTTAATTTATTTGTGTTCATTTCTTTATTCATTAGTAAGTATTTTTTTTTAAATAATTATTTCTTTTTTATTTTATTGTGTGGAGGTAATTAAATAAGGTTAAAGAATGGATGCAAACCTGTACTTTTCCATAGAAACATAAAAAATGTCGGCAGCATCATGACCGGTCGACACTTGTCTTCTGTTGTTTTTGTTTTCTTTCCTTCTTTTATAGTTAAATTGTACCATGTTTAATACTCAAACAGGGTACAAATAACTCTTCCTGCAGTATGTGCTTCAGCCGCAGGCTCCATTACTTTAGTTTATAGGCCAATTCTTCATTTGGTAGTAGTATAACTATTAGTGTATAATGTTTATTTATTATTTTCTCGATCTCTTACTCTTAGTGTTACTTACAACTGTACTAGTATCTGTATCTTTATCGCTCGATTTATCATGTTTATTAGTGTTTTAAACGGAATTCAGATTTGTCACTGATGCCCGAATTTTAAATAGAGAGAGAGACTCGGGGAGTTATTTTGTACCATTTGTACTCATAAGCGATCGAATGAGACTGTGACTTATTGCTTTCCAAAATGACCTATTGTTTTTCCTGTGAACTGGTCAAATGACCTATCATGGTCACTTTCAAGATTAATCCCTGTGCATGCTGAGAGCTCTAGGCTAAAGAAAAATTCATACCAGTGAGAGGATTTAAACTACACGGAGGAGGACAAAAAGACGAATATTCCACCAGATATGCATGACAAGATTATAAAAAAAAGACAAGCATTTAAGACGTATAAGAAATATCCTACTAAAACTAATTATAATGCTTATGCCATTGCTAAGGCTCGTAATCAGGTGAAATGGCTGTCTCTCGTAAGTTGGACTTAGAGCAAAGGAAATTAATATTAGCAAAAGAAGCTAAAAACAATCCAAAATGTTTCTATCGGTATGTTTTACTTTCAGACAAAACCAAGCCTAGAGAGACTGTCTCTAATATATTAAAGTGCAACCTGACACTGACGAAGACAGACAGAGAAAGTAGAGGCCCTAAATAAGTTTTTTGCTAATGTGTTTACCCTTGAAGTTGAAAAAGACGTGCCTGACTAACTTCGACGTTGGTATGAATTTAAACCTGAATAAGAATAATGTTAGTGAAGGGCAGATGTTTAAGGCCCTGTTGCAGTTGAAAATTAGCAAGTCATCGGGACCAGATGAAATTAATCCTCATGTGTTGAATGAACTAGCGAATGAATTGGCTTTGCCTCTCAAGATACTCTTCGTTAGAACCATGAAGGATAGTATCATACCTGATGAGTGACACTGGAAAGAGGCAGAGGTTAAACCGATCTTTAACTTTAAGGTGACAAAAGTTCGCCGGGTAATTATCGCTGTTAGTCCCACCTCAGTTGTCTGTAACTTGTAAGGTATTTGAGGGATTCATTAGAGATGCACTGTGCTCTTATTTCGTCAAGAACGGCCGTCTACAGGATGACCAGTTAGACTTTTCCAGGGGTAGGTCATGTGTCATTCAGTTGATGACAATAAATGATTGGATGACCTCCATGGATGAAGGCATCCCAGTCGATGTAGTATACATTCTCGATCTTAGGAAGGCATTTGATACTGTTCCACATCTCATTACAGAAACTGAAAAAATATGGCATAAGTGGCAGCCCACTTGCACGGATTAGGAATTTAAAAAAAATAAAATAAATGACATGCTAGAGAAGGTAGAGTGTGACATAAAGATATATGAGGTTGATAAAAGGTAAGGAGTCTAAGAAGAGAATGCAGAAATGCATTAACAAGTTGGTTGAATGGAGGAAAACATGGCAACTTAAGTTTAATTATTTGAATAGTGAAAAATATAAGGTGTTGCAGCTGAGCAAAAATAATCCTCAGCACGAGTATTTTATGAATGACAGTAAAGAAAGGTGTAAGATTGAGACGACTGGAGCTGAGATGGATCTTGGAATCATTGTGGATACAGAGCCCAGTTTTGAAAGCCAACAAAATATCGGCCCTGTTTGTAAGAATCATAACTCATAAGTAACAAATCTACGGACGTCATGGTCCCCTAACTTTAACTTGTTTAAGGCTCTTATATGTCCCATCTTGGAGTACGCTCGAGAGTGTCCAGCACAAGTTCACCATGAAGACAGGAGTGAGATTTAGCGGTCGCCCGAGGCTACTTAAAACCGGCTAGGGCGACCTCACTTTATAATTGAGCCAGCCCGCCTGGCGACCTAAAAAAAAAAAGATACTACTTGCAGACTTTTAGAAGCTCGGTCCTAAGCGTTTTTAGGTCACTGTTCGTCAGCTACGTGTATGAAGCATACTCGAGCGTTATTTCCCTTTGCCAACTTCTCTTTCGCGCCAAGCACGCCGTCTGCTTTGTTTGTGAAAAAGACACTCGCTACAAATTAGGTGTATTGTCAAGGTGACGGTTGTTGATCCGAAAATGTGGAACTTTATTTCTAGAATCTACCTCACCACGTCCAAACCCCGTAGCTACAAGACTCACCCGATCATCCTGAGAGGCAAGAACCCTCAACGTGATCAGCAGACTCTAGCTCATGCAGCAGTATTGAAGTGAACGATTGTCGGCAGGGCCGGACCTAAGTTTTTCAGGGGTAGGGGCCCAAATATATTTTAGGGTAGTAGTGAAGGCACGAAGCACCTAGTTTGCTAGGGTGGTCCGGGAGCATGCTCCCCCGGAAAATTTTTTGAAAAGGGAGAAAAAATGGTGCAATCTGAGCATGTAAATTGCAAAATTTTGGTCTATAGTTTGCCACTGATTTTGGTAAAAATTACCTTTAAAAAAGTGTGTGTGTGTGTGTGTGTGTGTGTGTGTGTGTGTATTAGGAATAAAGACAAGTCATAACAAAAATATGACTTAGGTCTTTGGGGAACAAAATATAGTGATACTCGGGTCCGCGGTAGACTCCTAAATGTGTTAGGTAAGAAACTACGTGGTCATACTTCAATACAGGTACAATATTTACATGTTTCACATGCACTCTTCAATACAAGTACAATATTTACGTGTGTTTTTTTTTCTTCTGTTTTTTGTTTTTTCAAAATAGGGTAGGGGCCCGGGCCCCTCGGGCCTCTAGGGCAGGTCCGGCCCTGGTCGGGCTGCCTAAAAACCATGCGGGCTACCTCACTTTACTTACTAGCTAGCCCGGCGGGCTAGTTAGTCTGCTGGGTTAAATCTCACCCCTGTGAAGATATATGTGGAATTTCAGGACTCTCCTACGAGAAGAGATTGATGTCACTGAGGTTGCCCAGTTTAGAGTATAGGAGAGGGCTGGATGACGTAATAGATATTTTTAAAATTGTGAAATTGTACACAATTTTAATGATCCTTTAAGTTTAACAACTTCTCTTTTAAATATTAATGATGTTGGTATAACACGAGCCGCGAGGTCATAAAATTATACTTACTAAATCTTTAAATAATACTCGCAAATGTAAGCTGTATAGTGTATTTTACTAATACATGTGATGTAGAGTCATAACCTCTTGGAATAAACTGAGTGCCGAGGCTGGATGGATGCTAAATTATTATTCAATATGTTCAAGAACTGTACTGGTTATTTAAAGATAGCATCAACTCTGGAGTCTAAAAGGTTCTAAATTGGTAGGCACTGAGGTCAGGAGACTGGGTCTTGAGACCCTCATCAAGATTTAATATGAGGGCTAAAGGCTGTTAGCCTACATGCCGAACTATAGAGAGCTCTACGCACCAAATTGATCAAATATGGCGGAAATTTTCATCGACAAACCCCAAAGCAAACCGCACGATTCTTCAATTTTTGTTTTTTCTAAGTAAAACTAAAACAGTTGTAGACATTATAACTTTCTATGAATGCATTTTACTATAAAACATTCTGCCAATTTGATACACGCACAGCTATAGCCTATGTGCGTGATGTTTTCGCGTTTCGCCATGAAACTAACTGCAAGTGCAAGGCGCTGAGTGAAAGCAAACGATTTGTGAGGAAAAACAAAGTCAGTCCATGGGACATCGAGCATAATATAGTACAATCTAATACATCATTCGTAAAGTACGCCTACTCACCTAACTGCTGACATTTTTGTTCCGCTGTTTTATTTGAAAATAATCCCAAATGTATCACATCACATTGTAAAATACTTTACTATTGCAACACATACAATCCGCCATGATGTGCATTTGAACAACGCGCTGTTTGGACGATTTTTATTGGTCAATTTTCGAAAACATTCAATTTCCCGTCAGGCCTCTTTAACATCCGGTCGATGACTCAATTCGAAGAATCGAAAGTTGAGAAGACGAATAAAGCATGTGGAGTAAATAAATGTTACAATATTCCTTGTATTTATATTTAACATTTCTAGCATTCTAAAGATCAATTGGTTTGTAAGCAACTAGTCTTAGAGGACGTTATACACATTAACTAGCACCATACATTATTTCCAAAATAATTAAACGACGAATTATGTACTATGAATAAAATCACCAGCAGCAAAGACCATATTAGTGAGTTTGTAGAAAGAACAATCATAATTCTTATTTTCCTACTGGTACAATGAAAGCAACTTTTATTTTGACTTCATAAGGTGGGAAGCATATTTGCTCTTGAAAGTATTCATGTTGGTAGTTTTTGGGAGAGAGCTCCAGAGACTGCTACCTGAATAAATTAAACTAGACTTAAACAGATCGATCAATCCATGGAAGAGGAGTGACTTGGCGTGAAGTTCTCAAAGTGAATTTTGAGCATATGGTTTCTGGTACATATCCAGTGATAATTTTGTGCATAAATGAACCCTTATTATAAGTCAACCTTGTTTTAGAAAGCGAATGCCTAACTTTAAGCACTTTGGTCTAACTCAGAAAGTTGCTTTCTTTAATAGGACTATTAAGAGCACGTTTGTGTAATCTAATAAGTGGTTTATTTGTATGATCACTGGCTGAATCCTATAAGGTAGGTGCGTAATCAATGGCTGACTGAATATGTGCATTGAAAATTAACTTCCTTGCATCAAAATTTAGGAAGTGCTTGATTATATAGTTGGAAGACGCATTTTCTTTGACACTGTTTTGGAAAGTTGTTCAATTTGATTTTTTTTTAAAATCAGTTTATAGTCCCCTCTCTTCCCGATAAGGATTTTCAGAGAGGAGACTCATAAAGTTACCGTTGTTATCAATGTCGACTACCGGCCAACACTTTATGATGGCTGACTATTTCAATAATGTTATTACTAACTGTTAAATCCCGAAATGTTGACACTATATTCTGGCGTTTGTGTCTAGTTGTTATTAACATGCATTTGTTGTTGTTTTGTTGTTATTGTTTGTTTGTTTTTTGGGGGGTGAGGTAGAGGGTGAGGGTGTGTGATGTTAATAGGATTTAGCTCAGTCCATTCAGTCAACCGGTTTAAACTTTCCTCCAGTCATTCTGATACATGACTTAAATTGGTGTTGCGAGAATGTATGGCAGAGTTCACATGGAGAGAGAGAGAGAGAGAGAGAGAGAGAGAGAGAGAGAGAGAGAGAGAGAGAGAGAGAGAGAGAGAGAGAGAGAGAGAGAATTTATTTGGTAGCTTCAGTAAGCACGCAAAAAACGCGTATTTTCTGAAGTTTAAAATAAAATAACCACACACACACACATACACACACACACACCTCTACGCACGCACATACACACAAACACACATACACCCACCCACACACACGTGCACACGCACGCAAGCACACACAGACACACACACACGCACACACACACACACACACACACACACACTGCACAGGCGGCGGAAGCTGCTCAGGATTGGGGGGGCACACACACATTTTATTCACTGACATCAGGGCCGGACCTGGGAAAAGTCGAGGTGTGTGTGTGTGTGGGGGGGGGGGGGGGGGTTACAGATTCAGCGAAGGCGCGAAGCGCCGAGCCTTCTAGGGGGGTCCGGGGGCATGCTCCCCCGGATTTTTTTTTTTCAAGGATGCAAAATGGTGCAATCTGGTGCAATCTGAACCTTGAAAAAGCCATTTGTGATGGTCCGGGACTTTGAGCTTTTTAAACAATTGAACTAACAAACTCTGGGGTACAAAAATTATCCTCAGCCCCTCCCTTAAAAAAACACACACACAAAAACCCAAACACACAAACATTTATTTATCAGCAGAGATGTTTTGTATACTATTATTATTCACTTTTTTGTTGTTGTTTACCTTGTAGTTTATGAACATCACTGCCCTGCTTTCACTTAATTCAGTCTTGCTGCACTAGGGTCCTCGGCATTAGTACTATTTGTGAATTGTATCTTCTGGCAAAACAGTTCACTGCCTCTTTGAAGTAATATCAACATCCCTGTGCACTTTCAGTAAAGCAAGTCCATTGAGTCTCTGTTGCCCCATTGTAGAGCGCAGGTAGTTTTTCAGGTTGCGCAACTGACTGTTTGAACGCTCACACTCGGCAGTAGTGACAGGCAGGGTGCAAAGGTTCTTTAGCATGATGAACAGGTTAGGATAAAAATCCCTGTCACAATGTTTCAGTGCTTCTGATGCCGTGGATGGGATGATAGCTGTCGCATTCTCAGCAGCACTTCGCCATTTGCAAACACACCGTTGGTATTCTGCATCAAGGGTAGCGTTGTCTGGTAGGTCAGACTCCCACAACATTGCCAGTGTCTTCAACCCTTCTGGAACATGCATGAAACCATCCTGGTTGTCTATTAAAGTGCTTGGCCCCAGACAAAGACCATCAACTGCTAGGCCAGCATTTTTGAACCTCGAGTCCAATTCGGTTGACAGGTGTTCCAAGAAAGGAATGACAATGCTAATCTTGAAATATTCTTCTGGAGTGGCCGCATTTTGGTTGTCACGGAGAGTCTGTCGGGATGCTTGACGAGGAACAAAAAGCATTTGCCATTTTGCTGACTTCACCAAACCAAGCAACGAACGCTGTGTCGACATCTCTTCTAATAGAAGACATGCAGTTACTGACCTCTTTGATTTCCCTGTAGGCATCGACAACATCTTTTGTCCTTTTCTGCAGCTTCACTGTCAAGGGTTTCCATTTCAACGATGTTTTTGGACGATTCAGCGATGGTTGTTTCAGTGGATGTTCGTTACAACGAATTGTCATAATTATCAACTTAGCATCTTAATTAATATTTCTAAAAAGTCGTTTTGGGTGGATTAGGGCAGCATCAAGGTGAAGGTGCTGGAAGAGGCTTGCGGTCAGAACAAGAAATTATGTCTGCATTTACTAATTTAGGCTTAGGGGTTGGGTTATTTGGTCGTTTCAACGGGAAAACGCTTTGGACGTTTCAACGGATCCCTTGAAAATGATTTCCGTTGAATTGACTATAAAAAAAACCTCTGTACTTTGGACCAAAAGTAACTAAAACCTGCAATGTTTTAAAAACAATTTTTTTTACAATTGAAACTTTTTGCATTTAAAAAAATTATTTTTTTTAACATTTGGAGGAGGGTTCTGGAACCCAGGTAACCCCCCTCCCCTCCCCATCCCCCCGGGTCCGGCCTTGGACATTTACTCCAAATAATTGGAACTATTTTCATAGACACTATGTGAGAGAAAGAAAAAAGATATTTCATATATTTCTACAACTGTGCATATAAGAGAGAGAGAGAGAGAGAGAGAGAGAGAGAGAGAGAGGAGGGAGGTAGGAGGTGGGGGGAGGGTAGAGAGAAAGGAAGAGAAACTGACCTGACAATGTTGATCCATCACAGTAACAAAAACAGCAGTCATGCATGTCATTTGGCATGGGAAATTACACCGTTAATTTTCCAAAGTATTCCTGACGGCGTTCATTTCTATTGATAAATTCGTAAGCAGTTTGCTCTAGGTCAAGTTGATCTACTTTGTCTTTGAACACATGCAAGACAATTATTTAGACGCTCCTGCGTCATCGTTGTCCAAAGGTATGTTTTTACCCGCTTTAGGGCTGAAAAACTGCGTTCAGCCGTTGCAGTTGTGGTTGGGATGGTGAAGTACAGTTTGAGAAGTTTATCCACTTCACTCAGCATCCGTCGCACAGTGTCAGAAGCTCTCAGTTCATCCGGCAGTGCTTGGAAGATGGTGATCCTAGAGTTAGCCGCCTTCCTGGTGTCACCCAGTGCATGTGGGAGGAGTTCTAGATGAGTTTTGAGTATGTCCAAGTCGATGTCAGCGGAATATGTATCTTTGATTTCTTGAGGAATTTCTGGTCTCTTCCCTGCTGCTCCATCACTTAGAAGAACTTCAATTTTCCTTGGTAAGTCGAGAGCTATTTGATCAAACCGGCTCTTTAAATGTTCCTTGATGTTGTCAATGGCTTCACAGTATTGCTGTCTGTAGTAAGCAGATGGACAAGAGTAGCTGTGACCCTGTGAGCCATGTCGTCCAGTCTTCGTGGAGGCTGCCTCTGTCTAGGAACGCAGGGCTCATCACACAAATTTGCAGCTTTCGTTGTGATGTCAGCAAAAAATGTCTCATAACAATCTTCATTCCGCATGCTTTCCAGTGTTCTCAGACAAATGTCAGCAGCGTTTACTGCGTCATCAAAAGTCGTTTGTTTTCTTTGAAGAACTGTCGCCAGCTCTTCAGTCACAGCAAGGATCTCATCTTTGAATCTTTTTGCAACTCCTGACACATGACCCTGAAAATTACTCGCCCCGTCGTAGGCCTGGCGCAGTTTTGCACAGGCAAGTCAAGTCTGATCAAGCAGTCCTTCAGTGCTTTGAAAATGGTCTCAGCACAGGTATTGTTAACTTGCATCAGTCCAGAGAAAGGGGGAAAATATTGGTTTGAACCTCCAAATTATGTTTTTTGAGGGGCTGAATATTGGGGGGGGGGGCAAATGTATAGGTTTGCCCCCCCCCCAATATTTTTCTGGGAGGGGCCAGTGCCCCCCTTGCCCCCCCGCTTCCGCCGCCTGTGCACTGTTACGTTGAAACGCGAAGGATAGGATGTCTGAAGCGCGCACGATAGATCTAATCGTTTCGATGTGCAAAGTATTCAATCATAGAGTTTATTTACCTTTGATTTGAGTTTGCGTTGTGGTTAGAGGAGGCTTTGTATAACGTTGGTAATTTTAGTTGGTCGATATTGTTGGAGAATTCTCTAGATTGGCCTGTTTGCTGTCAATAGAAGCTTCGCGAGAAAGCGTAGAAAATTTGAGAACATGCTTGGACAGAAAGGAAAGATGTATGACGTAAGACACGAGATGACGATCTTTAGTTTGATTGGTGGTAGTGCGTCATTTCTACCGTGTTCTAAATTGTTCGGGAGTATGAAGAGACTATATAAGTGCCGCACTGTTTCAAAAGGGGAGGCTGTTGATAGTGAGTTGGAAAGTAAAAAGTTGAGAGTGTAAAGGCGATTGAGCGATTGTATGCAGTTGTTGATGTGTGCTGAATAAAAGTGGAAAACTTCATACGAAGACTCAGTGACTTGAATGCTGATTGAACGGGTTACGTGGATAATCGAATCCGAGATTACACTCATCAGGAGCATTCACGCATTGGGGCTGAATCTACTACTGATAGAAAAACACCAACATCGATCGAGTGTAACACACACACACACACACACACACACACACACACCCACACCCACACCCACACACACACACAATCACGTCACTGTGAAGACGTCGCCACAAAGGAATATACATTGTAGTGGGGCCTGTTTTTTCACCCTTAACGATACGAGGTTTCCTGTCCTATCTATCCTATTCCGTAGTTCGAAGGTCGTTGGGGCACCACAGATTATCGTTTAACCAGATTACTCCATCCGCGCTTTGAGCCTGATTGATTGGGGAAAGGCGCGTTTATAGCATCCATTATTATTATTATTATTATTATTATTATTATTATTATTATTATTATTATTATTATTATTATTGTTGTTGTTGTCGTTATTATTATTATTATTATTATTATTATTATTATTATTATTATTATTATTATTATTATTACCTTTCTTTGTCCTCAGCAACCATCATGGCTTCACTCAGTGTCAAGCCAGTCCATTTTCAAATGTTGTTCTCTCACCTCTTTTTCTGTCTCCCTCTTCTTCTGCCTCCTTGCACCATGCCTTGCAGGATGGTCTTTACAAGGCCTGATGCTCTTGTGATGTGGCCATACAATCGTAGTTACACTTTCTTCACCACTGTGAGCATGTCATCGTGTTGTCCAATGGCTTGAGTGATGGTCTCTCGGATTTCATTTTTCGCGATATGCTGGGTAGTACTATAGGAAATGCCCAGAAGTCTTCTGTAGCACCTCATCTCCATGCTTTGTATTCTTCGTTGTAGATCTGCTGTGAGGCTCCGTGTTTCGCAAACGTATAGGAAAATGGAGGTGACAAGGGAGCGCAGCAGCCTTACCTTGGAATATAGTCTTTCCAAATGGGCTTCAACCTTGTCAGGGCCGCAATTGTTTGTGCAATCCTGGAGAGGACTTCCTGTCGGAACACAATGTCTGAGGGATTGGCCTTGACTTTGATGTCCGTGTTGATGCCGTTGGTGTTGTTGGTCATCATATTCGTCTTCTCTGCACTATTTCCATTCCATAGGCTCTAGAGGTGGTGTCAAGCCTCTGTACCAGCTGTACAAGTTCTTGTTCCTCTCCAGCCGATCCATCAATGTCATCCGCAAAAGGAGGTTGGAGATTGCTTTACCCCCTATGCTGACTGTGCCTTTCGTGATCTGCAAGGGCATCTGACACGATGCGTTCTAGGAAATTGTTGAAGAGTGTTGGAGAGAGTAGGCATCCCTGACGCATACCGATTGTTGTTCTGAACCAGTTCCCGATGGCGTTGTTGGGGAGGACTGCACTGGTGGCCTTGTCATACAGGTTTTTGATGACTTCAGTAATGTTAGGGCTCATGTTGTACACTCTCATGGTTGCTTACAGAGCTGCATGCCAGACTCGGTCAAACGCTTTCTTGAAGTCTACAAACGCATGATATAGATGTTATTGGTGCTGTAGGTATTTCTCGCAGATAATTCTGAGGTTGAAAATCTGTTTAGTGGTACTTCGCCCTGCCCTGAACCTTGCTTGTTCTTCAGCTATGATTTGTTCAGCTTGGGGTTGAGTATTGCATCGTCCCATTGCAACATTGCACGCATTCCGAAGGAAAAGTATTTATTCAGCATTCCAATACCAATTCCAATATAATGAAGTTTTCATTTTCTAACAGAGTTGCTACTAACTGGAATGATCTTCCTGTTTCACTTAAGAATGCACCAGGCATAAGTACGTTTAAAAACTAGTTAGAAGTACTTCCAGATTTTAAAAATATGTTTTATTGCTACGATGAATGAAATGCATAGGAAAATTATATGTTCAACAGACCCACTGAGTTATTGCCAAGTTGAGGAAGGGGCATTTAGAAAGGCTTCACGGCCTAGTCTTGAGTTTACTATTACTGCTACTACTATTACTACTACTAACTACAACAACAACAACAACTACTACTACTACTACTACTATTACTACTACTACTACTATTACTACTACTACTACTACTACTACTACTAAAGTTACAAAGACGAAAGAAAATACATCTGAGTCTGTGGTTTAAACTATACGAGGCCTTCTCTCTAGTTCTGGCTACAGAAGAAGAGGGAAACATAATTAGGCCTCACGGATCCGATGGCTGAAAAGTCGCACCCTGGGCAGCTCGCACACCTGACAAGTCGCATCTTTTGCTATGGCAAGTCGCACTACTGATGTGTCAAGTCGTACGTTTTACGATATCCAGCTCGCACCCCTGACAAGTCGCATCTTTTACTATGACGAGTCGCACCTTTTACCAGTCGCATTTTTTAGCCTTCTAAGATCTTTTTTTAAAATTGTATTTCTTCGGCTTGAATCTCTCTCTCTCTCTCTCTCTCTCTCTCTCTCTCTCTCTCTCTCACATCATAATCATCATCATCATCATCGTCATCATCATCATCATCATCATCATCATCATCATCATCATCATCATCATCATCATCATCATCATCATCATCATCATCATCATCAACAACAACATCGTCATTGCACTAGTTGTTAATCTTGCCCGTCTATCGTTTCTTATAACCCTAGTGTACAGCATAGGAGATAACATCAGATACTGTAACATTACTAAGAAATATATAGAAACTCCGACACACGCATTAAACAAACAAGAAGACATCTCGCTCCTTTAGCTATGACAAGTCGAACCTTCTGATATGGTGAGTCGCACCTCTTAGTATGACGAGTCGCAACCTTTTAGTTTTTGACAAGTCGCACCGGTTCGAGTTCTCATAGGGCGAAGGCAAAGGTGCTACTTGTCATGCAACCAGTCTCATAGGTTTGGCTATGCTGTATTATTAGTACCCACAGAGAGAGAGAGAGAGAGAGAGAGAGAGAGAGAGAGAGAGAGAGAGAGAGAAGAAGAAGAAGAAGAAGAAGAAGAAGAAGAAGAAGATGTATAAAAAGGTCAAATCAATACAGATAAAAACTTGAACAGGACCATAAACTCAGATCAATGTTAAAGTAGGCTAAATCTACAAGTTTATTTGAAATACATAATTACATACAAAAACATGTTCCACAGCTTATAATCGCCATGTAGTCCTACAGCTATACCTGAATTAATGCTAATAACTACTTATATACTACAAACCTTAAAAGGTATAGTTTACTACAACGATGACTTGAAAGCAAATGTAGCTATGAAAACTTACATCATAATTAGATTGAAAGTACTCGAAACCACTGCCCGCTTCATAAGTTTGACAAACCTGGACATCTGAGGCCCCTTTTTGAGGAACGCAGAAGAAGAAGAAGAAGATTGAAAGTATAAATTATCAATGCTATGGTCGTTTACATCTCTATCCAGATCTTAAAGTTCGTAGGCTTATTTTGTCAAAATCAGGTTTCATTACATTGAAGAGTGTTAAGGAAGTGCTTGCGTTTTATGGGTCTCTCCACCCCACCCTACCTAATTCTCTTTCTTCTTTTCACTCTCCCTCCCCCGTCGCTTCCCACTCATACCTTGCTTCTCTGTCTTTTTTAAGTGCTTTTAGTTATTCTTTGAGATCCAATGCCAAATGGTAAATGTTTGTGCCCTATCAGATTCCCATAAGCATTAATCAGCACAACCACTTCTCCTTTTCAGTTTTATATTAGTCTACTGTTAAATCATATGTGCCTTTATTCATGTAATTGCGATATATTATTACGGTTTGTACACAGCTATTGTCTGTCATGATTTTAAATAAAAAGTCATAGTCTGGAGTCAAAAGTACAACAAGTTACCCATGCTGAATGCAAGTCAGTAGTAGCTGTATCACAGTATCTTGGTTCGAACATCAAATCACATTTAGTCTTTAGAACAAATTTTGCGTAATTATCACACACGACACAAAAATGCGTCATTCTGAAATTATTCAAATATTCACACAAATTGCTCCTACATATATGGTCAACAAAAAAAAGTACGTTACACACAGGAAAAAATGCACAACAATTATAAATGCTCTAAGTGAGCCTTGCTTTAGAGTCTATCCATAGGCAAAAACCTTTCAATTTGTGATTCTAAGTCTGTTTGAAAAGATGAAACTTATAATTTGTAACACCAGTAGACTTATAAGTATAAGCTTAAAAAATTGTATGTATCAATTCGTTTTAGCTGGGTCAACAGAAAACGTTTAGTCTTAACACCATTAAGAAAACCATTATATGAGTAATTTAAATACTCTGTCAGACGTTGATTACATTTAAAAAATAGCCCAAAAGACCTTAAGGCGTCTTTTTATGTCTTGCGTGCACCTTAAATCCGTTCGCCTGCAGATCACTTTTGAAAATTATTCAAAACACTTTATAAAAGCATTCACTAAATATAAACTTGCAATTGCATCAATACTAATAAGCCCACACACATAGACCTAAGGTGTAAAATTTTCTGTTAAAATAGTAAGTAATTTCAGGGCAAATTGTATTGGGGAAGAGGGTGGGGGGTTGTGAAGGGGAGGGAAGAAGATGAAGGGTTAAGGAGTGAAGGAGCTTTGGATGCAAGTTCTATGATATTGATCTGTCTTGAATTAGCTTATAATATTCAAACACATGTTGACTAGATAATAAAACCAAATGATATTATTAATAAAATTCAATATTGAATTTAAAGACGACTACAGAAAGGAATTACTGACGACAGATTATTTAAAGTCGTGACATAGTAAAGCAACAACTATGGATCTCACTAGTTGATCGGCAAGTAAGCCTAAGCCTACATTCACTTTTAAATGCATTACATTGATTGACAGCGATTTTGGGTTACTCTACTCAATTCTGGGGATATACAACAGTTGCTGCGTAAAAATCAAACGTACTAAAATATTTTAAACACAGAGACACAAATACTCGCTAAACAATTAATTAAGAATGTCAGAAACGAGGAGAGTATGGGAAATAGGTAGAGCGATGATGACCGTGTAAGTCACTTCGAGACGAAGTGGAGGAAGCCGGCAATGTTGTGCTGTAGTAATGCTGCAGATACCTGGATCTGACTCGCGGTTCCAGGCTGCGGAAAGACGTTCGGTCCATACGAAATTCGAGTTCGTCTTGCAGACTGATGTCGTGCTCAAGCCCATGGCCAGAACTGTTTGACCCTCCGCTGCCCGCAAGGCTTGATGATGGCAGATATGGTCTGTGTCCTGTCCCCAAAAAAGCAAATTGACTGGAATGAAAGTCAAATGTACACTTAACACTTTAGCGGATCTACAGTCTCAGTTTTGAGGTTATATCTGAACATGATCGTCAATCTTCAGCTCTATGGGTTTCACTCATGAAGTAATAATTAGGCTATGACATTGGTAATGTCGACTACATAAAAGATTGTAGCCTATTTGTAGTGATGACTACTGAGAAGGAAAAAAAAAAGGGAAAAGTTGAAAATGTTATGTTCAAGTTTACAGGGACGCACCATAATAATACAAGCATACCAACAGCCTGTCAATATGTGGAGATTTCATTCTAAAAGTTTCTAGGGTTAAGCTCACCTGCGTAGAGTGGCATGGCCAGTTTAGACCTGGCTGTGTTCAGAACATTTTGCGCCGCCCGTACACTGTCGGAAGCAGCAGAAGGGTCCCGCTCGGGAACCACATCACCGTGTCGGTCCCGGTCACGAACACCTCGTAAACCACTGCTGCCCTCTCCGCCACAGGTGTCTGAAAAACCTGGCCATCAATACAACTAAAATGAGTCTAATGAATAAAGTAATAAAAACAAGAAAAAGAAAAGCCTGAAGGACAAAGGTCAATGGCAAAACAAAGTCTCTGTGGTTGTCAGAAAGCAAGATATTCCAACATAGGCCTACTCAACCATCACCCACAATCACCTACATCAGTTTACACGCAGACCCGTAAGCCCCAAAAGAGTTTAAATGAACAGTGGAATTCTGTCAATATTGTTTGTTTGCAATAAGCGTCACGTGACATAGGCGATTCGAATGGAATCTTTGCCTAGCGTCACGGGGCATTAGTGATTCGAATGGGACCTTTGCCTGGTCGTTTGTACAAGTTTGAGCTTAAATAACAGTCAGTGTTTGAAATATCTTCCAACTCGAATTGTTGGTACTAACTATTTAGAGCAACATTTGCATATGGTCTAACTGTGTTTGCGCTGTAGCGCCTGTAGATTAACTCGGTTGTGCATGAAATTGAAATACAAGCTGACCAGAGTCCGAGTCGATCTTGGAACAGATGATTGGGAGGCGGTCGGATCTTGTGTGCAAGAGGGGAGAGGCGCCTCGCTGGTGGCTGCTGCTATCTTGGTACTTGGCAAGCTCCTCCTCCTGCATCTGTGCTATGTACTTCACCGACTCCAGCTCCGACCTGTAAGCAAGCATAATGTGAGAGAGTGAGAGAGAGAGAGAGAGAGAGAGAGAGAGAGAGAGAGAGAGAGAGAGAGAGAGAGAGAGAGAAACGTGAAAAACAGACAGAGAGATACAGAGACAGAGACACAGAGAGAGAGAATACAGTTATTTAATCATCAGATAGTCAAGGCAGACAAGGTTAGCTACTTTCTGATGCCACCTATGATACAGAATCAGTATAACTTTTGATTATATGTATTATATGGAAGAAAATTAAAGGATAAATAAAGCCAAGCAAACTTAAGTCTGCCGTTAACGTCAGTAGGTCTCATTTCTTAGTGAATAATGCTTCATCTTTAATGAAAGAGACATGTATGCCTATTTAAATCTATTGGCCATTGCACACTTATTGGTCCTTCAGAAATGATGCAATGAGTTTGGAACATGATCCCAGAAGAACTATAAAACAGTCCAAGGAGGTGCCGCCATTTTGTCTGAAACCCAAAACTCCCACCTTCCAGCTCCACAGCAGTAAGCTTAACGTACAGTTCTCTAGTACCTGAACATTTCTATCTGACATGGTGCGCGCAATACATGTGGACACTGGATTGATTTGGTTAGAACAAGATTGAACTGAGTTTGAATCTACTGATTATATCAAAGGTTGTAGATTAAGCTACATACCTGAGTCCAGAGCAGATTTTGAGCGCAGCGTCAGCGACAAGGTCAGGCGCCACAAATTCGGAGTCAAGGGCTTTCCTCAGCGTGTCCTCTGTCACCAGATCCAAGTTGATAGTGGACAATAGCTCGTGCCGCTGATCGCTGCTCAAAGACTCTTTTTCTGCAGACAGTAGAAGTTTTCATTTCAGTTACCTATGCTATAGTACCAATTTTACATGACGATTCTACAGGTATTTTGAGATTTTCCAATATAGTCTAAATTTCAACCCCTTCGTTGACTAGGCGGGAATATACTAAGCTTACTACAGTCACTCTGGTTCTAAATAAAAGACCCTGTCGAGCAAGAGGGAAAAGGTAGCTAGTAGCTGACAAAACTTTCTGGTTTATTGTTCAGTTAAACATCAAAAGTGCATTATTCACCAAAAAACTTAGCCTAATTATACTATACTATCCTATCCTATCCCGTAAATCGAAAGTCGTTGGGGCACCACAGGTGATCGTTTAAACAGCGTACTTTATCTTTCTCTTTCCTCTGCAGCCCTCATTGCTTCGCTCAGTGTCAAGCCAATCCATTCTCGAATGTTGTCTTCCCACCTCTTTTTGTCTCCCTCTTCTTCTCACTCTTTGCACCGTGCCTTGCAGGATGGTATTTGCAAGGCCTGATGCTCTGGTGACGTGGCCATACTATCGGAGTTTCCCTACCTTCACCATGATTGTGAGCATATCATCGATGCATCGTGTAGTCCAATGGCTTGTGAGATGGTCTTTCGGACTTCGTAGCTGGTGATGTGCTGGGTATAGTAAATGTCCAGAAATCTTCTGTAGCACCTCATCTCCATGCTTTGTATTATTCATTGTAGGTCTGCTGTGAGGGACTATGTTTTACAAGAGTATAGGAAGATGGAGATGACAAGGGAGCGCAGCAACCTTATCTTGGAGTGTAGACTGATAGTCCTGTCTTTCCAAATGGGCTTCAACCTTGTCAGGGCAACAGTTGTTTGTGCTACTTTGGAAAGGCCTTTCTCTCGGGACCCATTGTCTAATACAATTACTCCTACATATTTGAAGCTGTGCGCCGTGTTGAGGGATTGGCCTTGGACTTTGATGTTCGTGTTGATGCCATTGGTGTTGTTGGTCACAATTTTGGTCTTCACTGCTAGTATTTCCATTCCAAAGGTTCTGGAGGTGGTGTCAAGCCTCTGTACCAGCTGTTCAAGTTCTTGTTCCTCTGCAAAAGAAAGGTTGGATATTAATCTACGCCTTATGCGGACAGTGCCTTCATGATCTGCAAGGACATCTGACATGATGCGCTCCAGAAAGATGTTGAAGAGTGTTGTAGAGAGTAGGCTTCCTTGACGCATGCCGATTGTTGTTCTGAACCAGTTCCCGATGGCGCTGTTGTGGAGGATTGCACTGGTAGCCTTGTCATACAGGCTTTGATGACTTCAGTAATGTTGGGGCTGATGTTGTACATTCATAGTTTCCTACAGTGCTGCATGCCAGACTCGGTCAAGCGCATTCTTGAAGTCTATAAACACATGATATAGATGTTGTTGGTGCTGTAGGTATTTCTCGCAGATAATTCTGAGGTTGAAAATCTGTTCAGTAGTACTTCGCCCTGCCCTGAATCCTGCTTGTTCTTCAGCTATGATTTGTTCAGCTTGGGGTTTCAAACTGTTGAGTACCATTTTTAGGAGGTTTTTGCTGGCATGGCTGATGAGGTTGATAGTTCGGTAGTTTTGACATTCCTGAAGGTTACCCTTTTGGGGAAGAGTGATAATAAGCGACTGAGTGTGTCCATGGTGTAAGCCACTCCCCACTCTTTGAGATCTTTTTACAGATAATGGCGAGGGCATGAATTGTCGCTTCTCTTCCTGCTTGAAGCAATTCTGAGGGTATGTTGTCCACTCCAGCTGACTTCACATTCTTCAGTGATTGCACTGCTGCCTCAACTTCTTCTCTGAAAATTGGGGGGATTTCTTCTACCTCTCTGTTCTGTGGTCATTCTAGAACTGACGGATTTTCTTTTGGTGTGTGATTGAAAAAGGTCAGAGCAGTACTCTGTCCATTATCCAAGACTTGTTGTTCTTCTGTAAGGCACAAGCCAAACTAAGTGACCGGCTGGTGGAGTGCCTTCGGTGTTCTAGGATTGTTTCAGCAGATCTTTAATACGGATCAGGAGTGAGCTCTCTTTCAAACAAGTTGTGGTCTTGATTTTGTGGTCCTGATTCGGCTCTTTGCAGTCCGCTGGATCCTATTAGCAATGAATAACTAACTAACTAACTAACTAACTAACTAACAAGCTAGACTTCCTTTGGATCATGGAGACCTTGGGCTGCTGAACACTTGTCAGCCGTTTCACAGTCTGGTAGGCCTTCTTGCTGTGTTCTTGTTCAGACTGTTCTCTATTTCCAGGCATTGATCTTGTATGCAGTTCTCATTTGCTGTGCGCATGCCTTTTTGGATGTAACTGTTGGTTTTTCGGTAGGCATCAGCTCCCTGTGAAGCGTATTTTTTTCCTTTTCATCTCTCTTCGTTTGTCACACAGGTCCAAAAGTTCCTGCGTGATCTACAGTTTCTTCTTTGGACGGTGCTTGTCAAGGATCTCAGTGGCGGCATCTGTCACTACTGAGTTGAATGTGGTGGTCATGTTGTTGACATAGTCCTATACTTCACCATCTCCCAAAATGAGCAATGGTAAAAATTTCCCTCCAATTGTGGCTTGGAATATTTCTGCCACCGTACCTCCGGGTCTTGCAGTTTGTCCAAGTCGAACTTCAGCCTTGTTCACTTTGCTTTGTTTACCCTCTTCAAGTGGAGCCGAAAATACATCAACACGAGATCGTGGTCACTTCCGATGTCTGCTCCTGGAAAAGTGTGTGTCTTGCCAATGTTTACGCTTGATCTGAAGCGTTTCTTGACCATAATGTATCGATCTGGTTGTGATGCTCTCCGTTGGGACTGTGCTAGGTCAATCGTCTGGATTTTTTGTGGGGACCAAGCGTGTTTGCCAGTGTCAGATTGTTGTATCTGACAAACTCCAAGAGCCTCAGACCTCTGTCATTTGTCTCGTTTTTGCAGTGGGGTCCACATGTGCCTCCCCAGTCGTGGTACGCGTCTTGGCCAACCTTGGCATTCCAGTCGCCTTGCACTATGGCTATGTCCTTCCTCGGCACTTGGTCAATGACAGCCTGCAGAGATTCATAGAAATCCTCGACTTTGCTTTTGTCATAGTCTGATGTTGGGTCGTAGGCCTGGATGATGGTGATGTTGAAAGGGGCTGCCCATGACAGTGGCTAGAATGTCTTTCTATGTGGACCAAGAATCCAACGCTGTGTTTGTGCCTGTCATCTCTTTCGCTGAAATAAAGCTTGTGGCCTTTGTTGGTCGTTGTTTCACCTAGACCTATCAAGCGCAGTTCGCTGATACCTAAAATGTTCCATCGATAGTGGTCCAGCTCGTGGGGCCAGTTCTTCTAATGTTTCCTCCGCAGTTAGGGTCCTGACATTCCAGGTTACTATAACGATGTTGTCTCTCGTGCGTATTATTGCTAAGTTGTCCATCAGTAACCCACTTATCACCTCCGTCCTGGTGGCCAACGGAAGGCGCGGTCCTTGGTGACCCGGGTGACGACCGATCCGGTATTGAGTTAGCGGTTCTTTTCATCTGTGCAAGAAAGACCTGGCGGATCCCAATCCTCTCCATGCTGTTGGCCACAGCCAACGAGTACCGTGTGGCTCGCCTTGGCCCCGAACATGTGGTCTTTGAACCTATAGTAACGGTCACTTCTGTGTAGAAGACTTTCGCCCAGTGATGCCGTGCTGACATCAAACCTGTTAGTCGCCTCTTGCAAAACGCCGAGAAACGCTGGGTCTATTTTATTCAGTGCCCGAAACCACAGGGCTTATTATCACCATCTCGTAATTGTTGAAGCAATAGCTAGGCTAAATCATCACCACTACCACCACCCCTCCTCACCCCCACCCCCCACGTCGTCGTCATCATCGCCGTCGATATAGATAGCAACCTAACCTAAAACAGAAAAAGACAAGCACAATGATAAGTCATGTAGGATCTGTTCTTAATTATTATCTTTCGGACCACGTCCCGAAAGAGTCATCACAGTTACATGTAAGTAGTAGGCCACATTTTTCAGAATATGGAATGAATAATGAAAATTAGACAAATCTACCTGGTTCATTTGAGTATCTGTTAATTCAAGGTAATTAATTATATTGTATTTGTGAGTTTAGCGAGCTTTAGTTTCTGGAAAAGGAGCAATGAAGAATAAAAAGGATTCCACTTCGCAGTTCAAAGAGCTGTTCCTCAATGAGTAACGCCATAGACCACTGAGTCGATTACTCCAATCTCTTTTATCTCTGTTTTACGGTTTTAGAATTTAGTGAGCTTCAGTTTTTTGGGGTAAAAAGCCTAGAAAGTATCCAGAAAAACTGCGTAGAGCAAAGAGAGAGGGATGGTACGAGAGAGAGAGAGAGAGAGAGAGAGAGAGAGAGAGAGAGTGAGAGAGAGAGAGAGAGAGAGAGAGAGAGAGAGAGAGAGAGAGAGAGAGAGATGGTACAAGTCAAAACCAAAGGTTCCCTGCGAGCCACTGATACAAATAGAACAATAGTTATATATTTGAAACAGGTAACTAGCTGGCACTGCTGGTAGGTAGGAATGATGCGTATGCATGGTAATAAACATAGTAGAAGCGAAGAAGGGCACAAAGGCTGAAGACAACATTTGGAAGTAAAATATCAATTGGGTACATATATTATATGTCTTAAGAGACATTGGAATCGGGTACACATATATTTTAATAGACATTGATTTTTTTGGGTTGATACTTTATTGTCCCTTTTTATCGGGAAATTGGACGAGAGCTTTCACTTACCGCACTGGTATGCTATCCAATCTGTAAACATTTGTTCACAATGGAAAAGTAAAAAAAAAGTTGTATCGTTGTTTCAGGGTTAAATAACATTACAAACTCAGACAAGCATTTATTTGAAATACCTAATATAATTTTAAGAATGGCGGCGGTTCCCCTATTTCTTTGCTCATCATGGTATGCAGGGAAAAGCTTTTTAAAGCATATATCGAACAACAGTTGAATTGCACCTTTTGCAATGTTGCATTGCATTGAAATTTCCGCAATGGATCAATACAGTTTTTCTGTATCTAGAAAAAATGTAATATCTCCTTCTGCCTTTATCCACCCCAACAATAATGCGAGAATGTAGCCAGGCTATTCTTAAAACACAAATGTCCACAATGTAGACTTAAAAGTACTATGTATTGATGTAGTGACAAACATACGACTTACCGGCCTTAAGAACGTACTCCAGCACGCCGTAAAGGTGGTCGTGGTTCCTCTGCACACCTGGAGGAGCGGCTCCGGCCAACAGGCGGTAGGTATCCGACGTTAGCACCCCTTTCCTGGCCATCTCTCCCAGGTAAGTGTCCACTAACGCACACGCCCGTTCTGCATCTGCGGTGTTACCTGCAGAACACACGACACCACCTGTCCAGCTTTTAATTTTGTGGTTGTGTCTAGAACTGTTATCAATTGTTGCTGCGGTTGTTACAAAATGCGACTAGATAGCTGAATATTACCAACAAATTTATAAACTGTCCTTGTGAGACTTACGTGCAGCAGTGTCGCTGGTGTTGTCGTCGTTGTCCCCGCCACTGGTGTGAT
Source organism: Oncomelania hupensis (assembly GCA_036898135.1). Lineage (NCBI taxonomy): Eukaryota > Metazoa > Mollusca > Gastropoda > Littorinimorpha > Pomatiopsidae > Oncomelania > Oncomelania hupensis. The sequence continues at coordinate 89,483,993 of CM072511.1, read as the reverse complement.
TGCGGACCTCCAGGACAATATCGTGCAGGACAGAGGGAGAGACGAGACACAAATCCTCCGGCGGCAGGCGTGATAACTTGTCAGCAGCTACAGCCACCAAGAATCTCCGGCACGTGCAGCCGCGCGCTGTGGCAATTCTTAGCACCTGACAAGCAAATATTGTAAAATTGAGTATAAACTTATTACAAAAATATAACATTTGAATACACACTCTGCCTACACACTTATGTTTACTATAAATATCAGACTCAGCGTGTAGCTTTATCAATAAATGTGAAAAAAATGGATTAATTTTTTTGTTATCCTCGCATCTGCTACCGAAAACTATCAACAAAGTCCAACCAGTGCGACCAATATAAATAATGCACATAGAAAATGTTTTAAGCCACTAAATGGCTAAATAAACATTCGCACTAAACCGCAAAGACTAAGTGGCAAGATATCTTACCTTGGTCAGCCAGTCGATGGTCAGCGAGGTCAGGTTGAACGCGTTCTCCGGCAGGATGCTTAGCACAGTGTCCAGCAGCTCCCCGAGGTCTACAGGGCGATCAGGAATGTGGATGACTGGATCCACACCAGACCCTTCTCCAGTAACCTCCTCATCTTCCGCTCCGACGCTGTCCACATCTTTGTCCAGGTCTTCAACGTTCAGTTCCCCAAGCGGATGGCTGTTCGAGTCAGTCACTGGGGTACTGTGGCCGTTGGTACATATGCTTGAGAGCCCAGGTCTCCCGCTGCCGTTGTTATAGCTGCGCCCTTCTTGGCTATCTCCATTTGTGGCCGAGTCCTTGTCGATGGCGTTGGACACATACCTGACAGCCATTTCAGACAATAAAGGAGGACGCACGCCGCGATCTAACGCCTTCTTCAACAAATCAGTGAACCAGTTTTGCGGCAGTAGACACAAGTTCCGCAGCGTGGCCTCGTCTGTGGAGGGAGAGCCAGCTCCCGAGTCCCTGCTAGGTGAGTTGGACAGCAAAGAACCGACCACGGCGGACGGCTTCATGGCGGTGAAAGCACTACCACTGCTCTGCAGAGTGAAGGCGCTTCCGCTTTGTGTATGACCACCCCGCCCTAAAGCCTTGCTTGAGGAGGATGAAGAGAACTTGCTTTGCGGCGTCCTGAGCCACGTCTCCACCAAGGCATCGATACACGATTCCACTATGCCGCAGTCGGCAGCCATCTGTCCTACGCTGGCACAGTATAGCAGGAGCGTCACCAAGGTGTTGCAAGATCGACCCAACTTGGCAGAGGCTACGGCATCCTACCGGAAACAATAGCGAAATCATTGATAAATGCTACCGCTAGTTTTAACTGAATAAGGACGAGGGGTGGCCTCGTGGCGCAGTGGATAAGTCGCCGGTTTCCTATGCCGAAGGTCGCGGGTTCGATTCCACAAGGGGCGAACGTATGTGACTTAGGTACGAGACTATTGAGGTCACCGAGGGTTTTCTCCGGGCATTCCGGTTTCCTCCCTCCCTTCAATAATGGTACAGGATGCAGTCAATATAAAAATTTCAAAAATAAAAATTAGATTTTCTTCCGTTTTCTAATAGCGATCTCCCTGCCTTTACACCACCTGTTTGAGTGATGTATGTGTATTTGGTGTGTGTGAGGGTAAATGAGACAGGTGAGCGTGTATGTTGGTATAGATCGCCGCGCTTTGAGCCTTGGGGAAAGGCGCGTACATAGCATCCTGTATTATTATTTATTATTATTATAAGAATTATTGCCTGTACCAGTGCAATGCCAAGAAATATGCGAACATTAAGACTTTTCCAAATACTGTTCAAGCAAAACGTGCATCTATATCTCGTCGGACCTATTTTCCGCAGATAACAACTATCGCCACAAACCAAACAACCATTACTGACTACATCAACCACTACCAACAACAAACCAAATCACGGTCTCAACATCAGCAAACCAACCGATCAGTTTTATCATCTCCAAACAACACCACCACTGGCCACTCCCAACATTAACACGACTCCCTAAATTATAAACACCATCACCAACAAACCTAACCATCCACATTATCACCAGCTCTAAAAATAACAACCACCCCCACAACAACAACAACAACAACAACAGCATACAGAATAACCAGACGAAAGACAAGACAAAACAGGCAAGAACAATTCACCTGCAAGAACTTGTCCGCGGCATCTGCCAGGTTACCAGGTCCTGACATCCGCAGCAGGTGAGCTGCACAGCGCACCTGTACCACGTTGTCCTTGGTCACAGATGGAGCCATGTTGTAGCAGAAGTCAGCCACCAAGCTGAACACCGCCTGTCCGCCTGGGAAGTCCTTCAAAATCACTCGGCATCTGCACAACATTTTATAAAGTAGTCATCATGTATCAGTCAAGCAACTATGTTCCATTCCACTCTCCAAATACGACCATCCCAAATTCACATCGGTAACCAATCTATCCTTAAAGAGAAGAAGAAGAAGAAGAACAACAACAACAACAAAGAAACAAGAACAAGAAGATTTAACTATCTAATTACAACCCTTCCCATCTCCCATCTGCCTCCAGAATAGTTTACATATAAGAGTACAGACTACTGATGCATATCAGGGCCGGACCTGGGAAAAGTTGAGGGGGGGGTTACAGATTCAGCGAAGGCGCGAAGCGCCGAGCCTTCTAGGGGGGTCCGGGGGCATGCCCCCCCGGACATTTTTTTTTTCAAGGATGCAAAATGGTGCAATCTGGTGCAATCTGAACCTTGAAAAAGCCATTTATGATGGTCTGGGACTTTGAGCTTTTTAAACAAATTGAACTGACAAATTCTGGGGTACAAAAATAATCATCTGCCCGTCCCTTAAAAAAAACAACAAAAAACCACACACACGAACATTTATTTATCAGCAGAGATGTTTTGTATACTATTATTATTCACTACATTTTGTTGATCGTTAACAGTATAAAGCTTTACTTTGTAATTTATGAACATCACCGCCCTGCTTTCACTTTCAGTCTTGCTGCACTAGGTTCCTCGGCATTAGTACCATTTGTGAATTGTATGTTCTGGCAAAACAGTTCACTGCCTCTTTGAAGTCAATATCAACATCCCTGTGCACTTTCAGTAAAGCAAGTCCATTGAGTCTATGTTGCCCCATTGTAGAGCGCAGGTAGTTTTTCAGGTTGCGCAACTGACTGTTTGAACGCTCACACTCGGCAGTAGTGACAGGCAGGGTGCAAAGGTTCTTTAGCATGATGAACAGGTTGGGATAAAAATCCCTGTCACAATGTTTCAGTGCTTCTGATGCCGTGGATGGGATGATAGCTGTCGCATTCTCAGCAGCACTTCGCCATTTGCAAACCCACCTTTGGTATTCTGCATCAAGGGTAGCGTTGTCTGGTAGATCAGACTCCCACAACATTGCTAGTGTCTTCACCCCTTCTGGAACCTGCATGAAACCATCCTGGTTGTCTATTAAAGTGCTTGGCACCAGACAGAGACCATCAACTGCTAGGTCCGCATTTTTGAACCTCGAGTCCAATTCGATTGACAGGTGTTCCAAGAAAGGAATGGCAATGCTAATCTTGAAATATTCTTCTGGAGTGGCCGCAGGTTGGTTGTCACGGAGAGTCTGTCGGGATGCTTGACGAGGAACAATAACATCAGTTGTCAAAGCATTCGCCATTTTGCTGATTTCACCGAACCAGGCAACGAACGCTGTGTCGACATCTCTTCTAATAGAAGACATGCAGTTACTGACCGCTTTGATTTCCCTGTAGGCATCGACAACATCTTTTGTCCTTTTCTGCAGCTTTACTGTCAAGGGTTTTAAGTAACGCAAACAATTGCGGACGACAACGAATGCAACGAGGAAAGCACTGCTGCTCAAGGTGTGGAGAAAACCAGTTGCCTTGGTCAGTGTCTCACTGTCCCAATTGTCACTGTCTTCACACATCTGTCCCAAACAGTCGTGAAAGAAACAGAAAGAGAGATGTATAAACCTCCAGTGCTTCATGTTTTTCTACCCATCTTGTTCTGCACAGATCAACAAGCTTTGTTTTTGTCGTGTCAGGCTGAGATGATTCGATGGTATCTTCAAGTTTTCTTTTTCTCTTTTGGAGAGTTTGAGAAAAACAGTGACAGTTCCCTCAGTGCTCCCATCATGTTCTTCACTGCAGGCAAGCCGCATGCTTTTACAGAGACTCAAGCTATGGGAAGCACAGTGTCTTAGGTAACAGAATGTAGTTACTTGTGATAAAAGAATCAGTGGTTGAAATTGAGTAGAGTGGAAGAGGATTTATTTTTTATAGTGCCTAGGGGAGAGGGTTGAAATTTCTCCCCGGATTTACTTATGATTGTAACGTAACCCCCTCACCCCCCTCCCAAAAAAAAAAAAAAAAAAAAAGAGGTACATAGTCAGGCCAGGGGGGGGGTTACGTAACCCCTGTAACCCCCCCCCTAGTCCGGGCCTGCATATGAACTATTTAAACCAATAAATCAGCTCACTTTTCAGAGCTGTGTGGAGGGGTCAGGCTTGATTCTTTAGGCAGACCACAAAAATAGTCGCACTTGGCGTAGATCGGGAAGCGATGGAGATGATTCTCATGACCGTCCACCACCACCACGATGTCCGACAGGTCGCCTGATTCTCGGAACTTTGAAAAGTCCATGCCCGACATTGTTACCGTTGTGTGTGTGTCTCACTTACACCTGAAGAAAATTATAATAAAAAGTCCTAATTATTTTGTCATGATCAATGTGTGAGTTACATTACGCTTCAAGACAATAATAATAATAATAATAATAATAATAATAATAATAATAATAATAATAATAATAATAATAATAATAATAATAATAATAATAATTTCAATGCACAGCTCAGATTCGTGAATAGCGTAGGGTGAGGTGGGATGGGAGTGCGGGGTAAGCGTGAAAGGCTTTGGTCTTCGACAGGGATTATTGAAATTATCTACGCGAAGTCAGTCATAATAAAGGAAATAAACAAACATCCGGGTATTTAAATATAATTTACCTTTGCTGTGTCTCGGCGCTGTTTGTTTGTAATTAGGATAAAAGTTTGATAATGATGATGATGATGATGATGATGATGATGATGATGATGATGATGATGATGATGATGATGATGACGACTTGTAAGGCACACAGATCCTTCACAAGCTTATGTGCCTTAAGAACAAAATCATCAATAGCACACATGCCCATATCTATTCTTGCTTTTTGTAATCGCCAAATGATTAGCAAAATTAAGAGTGCTGCTAATGGTCCGTTTCCAAGTTCAAACTACATTAACCTTTCCATTTAAGAACGATCTAGGCCATACCATACTCCACAAATGCTCTCACGACCCCTTCCTCTATCCTCCCAACATCTCCCACTAATATTGAAATCCACACCCACATTGAGTCACACATACGATAGTCTATTCTCTACCGCAAGTAGTAATCGGAGTATGAAATAGAGGACTAGGTCTGAATATCAAGCCGAATGCTCGACACACCTTTTACATTCAGACTGTAATCAAACCACACTGCTGTTCTGGTTGCGCTTGAAATACCAAGTTTCGGGACACTACCTATCAAAGCTGACCAAAGAAAAAAAAACGTAAAAAAAAACAAAAACAACACACAACCAAACTTGGCACAAGACACAATAACAACAGAGCTGACTATATTTGTTTAGCTTTTACAAATGAGATAGTGGTGGTATACACCAAAGTAACCCTGCTGGTGGTGCACAGTGGAATGTTTTTCGCTGCATTTATTTCCCCTCCTCTTCCTTTTTTTTTTTGGGGGGGGGGGGGGGGGGGGAGAGGTATTTTGTTTTATTCTCAGGCAGACAACACAGCGCTTGTCATCACTTTTCCCAAAAGGGTAACCTTCAGAAGTGTGAAAATTACTGCATCATCAGCCTCATCAGCCATCCCAGCAAGGTCCTCATGAAAATAATAATCAACAGATTGAAACGCCAAGCTGAACAAATCATAGCTGAAGAACGAGCAAGATTCGAACAGGGCGAAGTACCATTGAACAGATTTTCAGCCTCAGAGTAATCTGCGAGAAATACCTACACCACTAACAACATCTATATAATGTGTTTGTAGACTTCAAGAAAGCGTTTGAACGAGTCTGCCATGCAGCTCAGTGGACAACCATGAGAGTATACAACATCAGCCCTAACATTATTGAAGTCAACAAAAGCCTGTATGACAAGACTACCAGTGCAGTCCTCCACAACAGCGCCATCGGCAACTAGTTGAGAACAATAATCGGCGTGCATCAAGGATACATACTCTCTCCGACACTCTTCAGCATCTTCCTATAGCGCATCATGTCAGATGTCCTTGCAGTTCACGAAGGCACAGTCAGCAATCTCCAACCTCCGTTTTGCGGATGACATTGATGGATTGGCTGGCGAGGAACAAGAACTTGGACAGCTTGTACAAAGGCTTGACACCACCACCAGAACCTTTGGAATGGAAATAAATGCAGAAAAGACCAAAATGATGACCAACAACACCAATGGCATCAACTCTTACATCAAAGTCCAATGCCAATCCCTCAACACAGTGCATAGCGTCAAATATTTAAGAGCCATTGAATCACACAATGGGTCCCGACAGGAAGTCCTCTTCAGGATCGCACAAACAACTGCGGCCCTAACAAGGTTGAAACCCATTTGGAATCAGACAGGACCATCAGTCTACATTCCGAGGTAAGGCTGCTGCGCTCCCTTGTCATCTCCATCTTCCTATACGCTTGCAAAACATGGACCCTCACAGCAGATCTACAACGAAGAATACAAAGCATGGAGATGATGTGCTACATAAGACTTCTGGGCATTTTCTATACCCAGCACATCAACAACGACGAAATCCGACAGACCATCACACAAACTATTGAACAACAAGATGAAATGCTCACAAAGGTGAAGAAACGGAAACTCCGATGGTATGGCCACGTTACCAGAGCATCAGGCCTTGCAAAGACCATCATGCAAGGCACGGTGCAAGGAGGCAGAAGGAGAGGGAGCCAGAAGAAGAGGTGGGAGGACAACATTCGAGAATGGAGAATGGACTGGTCGGACACTGTGCGAAGCCATGAGGATTGGTGAGGACAGAGAAAGATGGAGTACGCTAGTTAAACGATCATCGGTGGTGCCCCAACGACTTTCGAGTTACGCGATAAGATAGGATAGGATAGACAACATAGAAAAAACGGAACTACCTTTGAATAGTTTGTCCATCCTAGTCAACTCTTTGTGGTAGCATGTGATACTTGCCACCCAGCGATAACTCCCCTACCTCCACACATACAATCGAAAATAATCGTATATATTTTTCTCACTAGATTTCTCAATAGGTCAAAATATCGCACAAACCAGCTCTTGGTTACTTAAAACCATTTTAATTTTAAGTCTTAACGACTGGTTTATCTTACTGAGCATATCATGCTTTGCAAAATTGAGACAATGGTGTTTAAAAAGAGAACTTCTTATAATCTATAGCTTGAAAACATTTACAGTGTATTGCCTACTTATATACACGTTGTCAACAGTTTACAACTATACGTGTCTGTCGACTTCTTGGCATATTGTCATGCTGTTCAAGGTCTCTCGTACTTGACCTACTGGCGACTGAGTTTGACATTTGGAGTGGAGGGTTAAAACTCCAACCCCTTCCTTCGACCTCATGTCCCTGTTTATATTGAGCAAACTCGGGTGGTATTTGGTTTTCAGATTGAGCATAACATTTTTTCTGTCTCAGTCAACGAGAAATTAGAATGAGTGTCAACAGTGTAAAAGTCCAGACAGGCACTGATCTAGTATTCTGTATGCCAGAGAATAACAGAGTATCTGTGAGGGCTGAGATATGAGCCAAACACAGAATCAAGCCTTGATAGATCACTGCACTCAGTATGCCAGAGACCAATTACCGACAAATATATTTTCTGGGCCTACACATGAACCTGAAACATGCCGCGCCGCATCCTTGAAGCCCCAGACTGTTCTGGATGGGTGCAAATAAAGTCAATACAGGGAGAATGATAAATTGAGCTTATATTCTCTAGCCTCATCGATTTGCAGACTGGTGATTCTTTAGGGTCTGTTGTTTTTATCCACACCACAGCATGATGCATAATATATGGGGGCATTTTTCCTTGATTGTTGGCGTTGGCAGGTCTATTTTTATACGGTGTGGTTAGAATAGGCCCAGGCGCCAACTTGCATCGTCTAACGCCCTAGAAAACTGCATGAGCACAATCCTGGGGAAGGGGAGAAAGGATATATAGTGCTTGCAGGTGCATTTATTGGCATTCACCCGTTTAGGTCATGAGCATCAGGATCTTTAGATTCCGTGCGATGGAATGCGTACGGGACGCCACCTTCAGGGTGGGTTGGAAAATTTAATACTGGTAGGAGTGAGAGTGGGTGCATGGTGACTTTAAATAGGCCTATAAGAGAAGGAGAGCGGATCAAAGTGGATATGCTTATGGTGGGCATGGGAAGAATCAGGCAGGACCGCAGACCTTTCTAGCTCTGTGGGTAGGAATAATGGGGTTGATCAAAATTTGGAGGAGTGGGGTAGACGGAGGTAATAATTATTGTGGAATAAGTGCCACGACCACACAAAGACAAACGTAATGCAATAGGACATGAGATTCAACCCAGCGCCGAAGACTGACCAACTTCTGTCTCTTATTTCAGATACTCTGTGTGTGACCCACAAATATCAAATGACAAGGTCAAAACTAAGAATAATCATTCAATAAGTCGCTGGTGGAAAAGGTAAACGGGGGAGAGCAATCGCTATATATGGAGAGTATTCAACACTAACAATAGGCACCTACATAAAAGACAGTTATCAACGTCAGAACTGATATATGATTTTTCAGCCTAAACATTGGCTGTAGTTAATTGTACAAACATTTCCCCTCCCCTCTTCACTCATTCCGGTAAATAGCGCACTACCACTACAACTTGTAACAGCGCTAACTAAACGTCAACTGAATGAATGAGCAATATTTCAGATTGACAAACGTAGGTCTATGTCATTGTATGAAATAAAACACACAATATCATTTTAACACTCTGCATATTATATGTGTGTGTGCAATATTACCGTCCCGCCCCCACCCCTTTCCCCATCCTCTCCCACTTTCCTCTCTCCCCTCCCCCAGCTTTAAATTCATAAGGTATTGCAATTCAACTCTCACACACAATTAGCCTAGAAGCCAGACAGACAGTCCTTGGGTCTTACTGATGAAGGTTTTAGTGTAATAAACCGAAAATTTTAACGCCTACTACCCAGGTGTTGTTGTTGGTTTTATTATCATTAGACTAGAAGCTAGTAAGGATTATCATAGAACAGAAGTCGAAGTTGAATTCGATACCTTCAATAGGATAATAGCATTAGGTCCTATGGACCTGTCTTACAGCTAAGTCCTTAATAAACAACTCAGAACAAACAAAATAATTAACATAAAATAATTTGAAACTAACATATACCTTAACTACGTTAAACAAAAATCACTAAACATAATAATGCATTTTAATACACATTCCCCCCCCCCCATTCCTCTCCTCCTCCCTCCGCACACACACTCGCGCTCACGCTCTCTCACCCCCCCCCCCCCCCACACACACACATGTAAATTCACACATTCTCTGAAATTTAATTTGTCGCAGGGTAGGGAAATAGATCTAAAAATTCGATTTTGGTTCCATTTTAAACATTCAAGTCTGAATTGCAATTAATAAAAACATTTAATAAAAGTATTTCTATCCCTCCCCAGAAATATTTATTGGAAACGTAATTTGCCCACTATATATCTGCCTAGTATATTTAATAAACAACAACGTGCAATGAATACACGAGTGTGTATTACGTTTTAATTAAATTTATATATATTAGTGCTTGGTAGATTGGTCTGAAGCATTCACTAGAATACCTACCATTCACTATACCAATTGTGCCTCTTCCGGTTAAATCAAAATCAATACTAAAACTAAGCAGCAAATCGATATAGATCTAATAATGTCAATCTAATGCCGCATATTTGTATACAGTGGTTCTAGTAGATTTCTGCTTGCATGATATAATAAAACAAGATCAACAGAAGCATGCAGGAAAAAAAAATAAAGCTATCAGGTAGTCCAAATACTTTTCGTAGCACACGCTATCGATTAAGAATAATTGTACAATAGCTGAATTACGGGACTAATCATTTAGCGCTTACCTTTAAATCGTTCCAGGTACCATTGAAGTCAAACCCAAAATCGCAGTTCAGACACAGCAGTGTATGTTAAACAGTAATCACAGACTACATAGACGAATGAAATAAATATAGACACATACGACAGAAGCATATTACGAATTTGAAACTATTGGACTGACGGGGATAGACGAAAACATAATTTTAACAGAACCCTCGAGCAACGCCCAATACAAAGCCAAAATAATATAGCTCAAGGTGATACTTGTTTGCTAGAACAATCACGCTATTCTGGTGACAAGGCAGTAGTGGAAACCTTTAGGTGCCAGCGAGTGGAATTGTGGGGGCGCGCGCAGGAACAGCCGGCAAACATGAATTTAGCAACTGACAAGTTTGGGCAAGAAAACTAAATGTTTATTCCTCCGTGCTCAACGTATACAGTATGGCACAACGGTCCAGTCCTCAAAAAAAAAAAAAAATATAAAAGACACGCAGGCTCCTTCGCGTAATTGGTCTTTTCATGAAAAGCATAGATACCATGCGGTCCAGAGCGTTTTTATATCATTTATTTACTTTTCGCTAGCGCACAGTTGGGAAAAAGCCGTTTAAATCTATTCAACTATACGTGATTTCTACCAGCTCCTTGGTGACTATCTGAATGGCCATTGACATTTACTGGGAGAAACAACCAAAATCCGCACACATTGTGGTGCGTCAAGTGTATATTTGCTTCGTGTGGTGTTGCGACGCTGAAATTGATGAGGCTCAAGTGCAGTAAATTCTTGTCCCTTCCAACAAATTTAAATTCATAACTACCAATGTAACTAGCTGACCATTAGCTATGGTTTAATTCTGTCAGGCAATAGCGTTTAATTATTATATATTAACATTTTTTGTTGTACATGTACTTGCAAAATTTGGGTAGGCCTAAACTACACCATCCCTTCTTAGTTCTTTATCTTCCTTTTCCACATACCAATAGTGCAGTGCCTTACAGAGTGTTTCTCTATACTTGATAATGGTGTAATGGAAGCCATCTGACCATGCATGATCGTGGTGCGCGTTCAAAAACTAATCGATGATTACCGTCGTCTGGCACCTAATAACAGGCACCGGACACTAGACATTTTGCAATACAACTTTAAAGATATGCGCTTGCTGCAAAATATTGTATATACCGATTAGAAGAAGAAAGAACCATTGCCAAAACGGCTTCTCCGTTAATAATAATAATGACATAACTTCTTAATACCTTAAAGGATAGCATTACCATTACAGGCATAACGAGAAAGTTGTCTTATTTTAGTCCCATAAGGGGATCACTGGGACAATCAATTGGCGACACTACGTACGTAGCTCAGGGTCCATACTGAGTGTCAAGAGACCTATCAGTCCTATTGTTTATTGCAGATTTATACCCCGGCAGTCTGTAACGAGTGTTCAAAGGATTCTGACTGCTTGTTCCATCAATGCAAAACCAGAGCCAGCAAATGGCTGGCTGATTGGATCAATACTATTCATGCAGGTAGAGCACAATTGACCTCTTTTCAGCTGCACCAAAATAGGAAAAAAATATTTCTAAAAGTATAATACAGTAAGAAAAAAAGAACTGAAATGTAGTGATTTTGGTGTGAATGATTTCTATTTTAAATAACACCTAGTGTTATGATAATGATACATTATTTAGGCAAAGTAGAAAACGATGCTAGTTGTTTATGTGTGTGTTAAGGACAGAAAGCATGTGTGTGTAAGTGTGTGTGTTCGAGTGTATGTGCGCGTGCGTCCATGGGTTAGAGAATGATGTATAAGAATTGTAATGAAACACTGACGAAATTAAAGCATTTAATTATCCAGTAAAACAGAAGAAAAAAAACACAAACGAAATTGTTACAAAAGATACAAACTTTTATTGAGCTAACAATGAAATCACAGATTGATAATTACACGGCATATCCAAACACCAGACTATTACATGGAACTTGGATCCGAACAATCTCATAGCATACAGGTAAGGTGTTCTGTACTACTTTTAAATGTTCAAGAGTTTTACAAACTCAAACATCATTATTGCACTGGTTGCTACTGCCTTAATGTTAAATACTTCACATAATACACTACGCATTTAATTTGTGCATGTACCATGAGATCGACCAATTTGAAAGTAAAAATTGACAGCGATCAAAATAATGTTAATTGCTTGGCAAGATATTGACGAACTGAAGAGGGGAAAGGGGCGAGATAAGTCTTACCTCCAAAACAAACTCCAAATACTTCTTTTTTCCTCAGTTTCAAGATATACACATTTTAAAGTACTTGCGATATTATGCTTTGTGTATAGTGTGCTTGGAAAATCATTATAAAGAAATATTCACAGTCGTATCTTTGGTATGAAAATGGTTGAATTTGAACAGAATTGTTACAAACTCTGCAGCAATAACCAACCATGATTGCCTTCATCTAAATAAGCAGCACCAATTCTCAGATTCATTTTGTGGTAAATATTGCCATTGGGATTATAACAATTTAAATTTAATAGTCATTAACACAAAAATCAAGGAGAAAAATATTTGTGAAAGCCTGAAAACTTCAGATGTTCTGTTCAGTACATTGTCAAGTACAAAATCTTAATCATACAATGTTGATAAATGAAATTCAATTATATCACAAGTATATCAACTTAGCTGATATAATTATATATGCAGAAAATAAACCTAATAAATACCCTCTTGTGGTTAATAAAGACATCTTCTGGTTTTTAACAAGTACATTCAACAATCTTATAATGGATGAATGAATAATTTGAAAAGCCCTTAAATATCTCCACGCCGACGTGCATGACCCCTCTTGTAAATAACAACCACTGATCCCCCCCCCCCCCCCCTTTTGTGAGTAAAACATAATAAACCACCTTCTTGGATTCGTTCTGTTTGCATGAGAGTGAATAAATCATGCACCACTCTAGAATAAAACCATGAATCATGGACCCTATATACTAAATATAGAGTCCATGCATGAATCGCATCCCTACGCATAAAAAAATCATAAATAAACCAGTATGCAAAGAATACAAAACTACAAATAAAAAATATCGCCCTCTATTGTTCATTCTGTATGACAGGAGCATGGCAATCTCTAAGCAAACTGAAGATTGATTGATTGTTGCTTTAGGTCCAGCGGACTCTTCCGAGGCAAATCAGGACCGAGCAAACTGAAGGCAAACAAAATCCATCAATAAGAAATCAAATTCATGTTATTCTCCAAAGTAACCTAAAAGCCACATGAAATTTTACCCTGTTGCATAAATTTTGTATGCACATTATTAGATAAATAATTTATGAAATTTCTTAAGAATAAATAGTTAATTAATTAAACTAAAGTACTTGGATACAAATAGGAAATCAATCTGTAAAATATTCCCTCATGGGTAAACATTATGTTTAAACTTTACGAGTATCAGACCAATCAGTATTAAATTTTAAAAAAAGTCTTTATTAAACTATAAATTCAATCTGTAAAAGGCTCTCTGCTTGTGGCTTTTGTCAAAGAATGTTCAGCTAACACACAAAGGAGCATAACTCCCGGACACGCGAAACCGAAAGTTGCCAGTGCCACCAAGTGGTCAGCGTAACAGAAAATGACTGATAGCATGAAACGGGACACTGTACTTAGAGGAAATTCTACGAAAAGACATGTGGGAGTGATCACTGCAGATCTATTAACTGCACAAATGGTCGTTACAACTGCCCTGGACTTTCATTCTTCATTCCCAAAGGATGAAACAAGGTGAGTATCACAAATGATAGAAAACTATGCTTATTTGTAGATGAATTAAACCGATTGTTTTGCCATCAAACTACATGAATTAGATAATTCTCAATAATTATTCTAATGTTAAGAAGAACAACAATAATAATAATAATATTGTATGTGCATTCCCTCTTTGTTGTCTAGAAACAAAAGAACACTGTAGTGTCGATAAAATTAAACCTAGAGCTATACTGTTTTTGAACTCAACCATAAAATAAGCTACATATTCTGCACTGACGCATGGAATCTTGCTAAACTTTGGTCAGGGCAAATGTTGTCTTACATAACATTTTGCTGGTAACAAACGACAGCATGTTCATCGGCAGTCTTTCTTGTATTGGGCTTGAGCTCAGGCCATTAGGGTTAGATGAGTATCAACTGGGTGCGGAATCTATGCCTATGCAGTATGCTGTCACTGATAGAAAACAGCTTTCAGTGCAGAGAGAAAACACGCATTGCGTAATTACAGTAAAGCAAAAGCATAAGTCCTACTTGAAGAGCTAGACTGTTGGTTTTTGGTCACCAATTTTGGTCTCATGCTTTGTCATTCTGAAAACACTATGCGTTTGTTATTGACATGTACGTTTCCTTTTTTATAAAATATCAAAACCATTACAAGTGGTTTCCTTTTGTTCAATCAGATTTTTATTCTGGATTTTTTTCCCCCCCTAAATGAACTTTTTGGAGTGCTAAACTATCGGTTTTTGGTCACCAAGTTTGGATTCTGGCTTCATCATTCTAAAACTCATCTACATACATCTGATCTACATACAAACCATCTGTTGCATTTATATTTTTGTACATTTATTTTTTTTAATACCATAAAGGATTGTTTTCTTATTGTTTCACAAGCAACAGTGCATATTTACTGCACATTCTGGGTCGTTTAATTAAAAAAGCAACCGATTAGCAGCATTCGACACTCAAGATTTGTTTACTTATCGCTATGCATCAGACTGCTTCCCTTTTGTTTGCTATCACGCTGACCGCTTGGAGCGCTTCATGCAAAATGTCATAATTATTTATATAACAATCTTTCGGAATTATCATTATTTGTGTTAGCTGAACATTCTTTGCTTTTGTAAAGCAGATTTTATTGTTCTGGTAAATAAAACACAAAAGGCCGTTGAATAAGGTAAACGACCATTATGGCAACTACAGTTTATGATTAAAAACGCACACACATGAACTTTCTGTGATAGAAAACGCACGCATGCACACATATGAACATTTTTTGATAGAACGCACATACACATGCACATGTCATGACAAAAAGTGCACACATACTCCACATTCAATGATGCAGTTCAATACAGGTTTTCAAAAGGCAACTTGTGAGAATGCAATGGTTTGTTGTTATTCAATATCTTACAAAAATAATTTACAAGGACAGGTTTTCAGCTAAAAATCAAAAGTTTATGTATCTGTCCGTTTGTTGTTGACATACTTCATTCAATATCTTTTCATCAAAGTGATTTCCACTGTGGAATTTGGATAAATTGAAGCAAGGGAATGTTATGTACGCATGGATAGAGGCAAACCCCAAAAGGAATTCTGCAAATGAATGAAATGGTGAACCCAGTTGTGGATGTAATATTTATATATGAATGCAAAATCTGTGCCACTAATAAACAGGCTGTCGTGGCCGACGTTGACGTTCAGGTTTGAAGTACAGGGAGTCATCACGCTGAGACTCCATGATTTTATATCCGAAGGTATCCTGTGTCTCTTTCTTGAAGCTGTTCATAATCCTCTCTCCATGAGCTGCGGAGGTGATTTTTAGGTTGTCGAAGTCGGCAATGCCGTACGAGTCTGTGCCAAGAGCAGCGAAACCCTTACTGTTGACAGTGGCCACTGTCATGTTAAACTTGAGAATGCTGTTCACTGCTCCTGAAACTCGTGTGCCCTGTTCACAAAGAATGAAAAGGGTTTCTGTACTTTTTGAAGCAATGGCCACGGCTATGGCTCTATGACTCACTTTAAAAAAAACACATTGATATCCCACAGCGAAATACTCATCAACTAATCACATGCGAGAATCCCAGGAACAGTATATTCACCAATTAAACACATGCAAGGAGATAAAAGACGAGGATGAGGTTTCCCGTACACTTTCTGTCGATGGGAAGAGAGGCATTTGGAACCTCCCCTTTCACAGGGCCAGCTTCATGTGGGCAGTGCCCATCTCCTCCCCCTAGCTATCTTATCTTCACCCGGTTCTATCAGAGATAGGGAACCATGTACAGCTGGGAGGACTGGGGTGGGTTTTGCGCCATTTCATTCTTTGTGTCGATTAGTCATTGCCTCCAAGTTCTAACCATACAAAAAAAAATAACAAATGAACTTGCCATGCCAAAGAAAACATTTCTAGCGTATGCTCAAACCACTATATTGTGCCACAGAGCATAAAATTCCAAACTGAACAGTTCTTGTTTTTTTAAACAACAGTCATGGACACAGAAAGAGCAAAATACTAATAGACAGCATCTCTGATTAAATTGAGAATATAGAACTCACTCACTCACTAATTCCTATCCTCCCAACAAATATTTGTACAGTAAAACTGCAAAATGATCGAATCAACTATTTCAAGAACTTTTTCTCTTCAAATGATCTGTTGGGAAACTGTTCATTTTGAAATATCACTGACAAGTAGCACAAAGTCAAAGATACTGATAAAACGACACTTAGGGCTCCTTTACCTTGATAAGAAGAGAGATTGTGGTCCAATCCTCCACAAGCTGAATGGTGCCTTCCGTTATGACTTGGGTGCGTGCTGGAACAAAACATATACAGTAATAAAAATTTCATTATACACGCTTCGTTGATTTAAAAAAAAAAAAACCGTCATATCATAACAACAGAGAACATGCCACATGAAACAGCAATATCAAATCCACATAATTTGACAGATTCTATTTTAAAAAAAGAAAAAAAAAAAAAAAGAAAAAAAAGGTAATAGTACTTGGACTGGGATTTTGGATCATATTTGACAAAATATTTAGTGAAGCTCCTTAAAAAACTAGAAGGGCAAAGCCCATATGACTCACATGCTCCTTAAGGAACTTGCAAACGAGTGCCCAGAAAAAAACTAAATGAAACGGTGGCATTAAAATTCAAATGCTGACTTTGATCTTTCTATACTCTTGACCTTGAGATGACCTTGACCTACAGTTCAAATTACACTCATGTACAATCAAATAAGTACAGTAAACGTATTTTGCCAAAAAAAAAGTGACCTTAGGATGACCTTGACCTTCAGTGACCTTGACCTTCACGTGACCTCACATGCATGTTTGATGAAATGCCGTTGCATACTATGGGTTAAATAAACAACCATTCCATTGTACGAACACCTATCTATTTTTTTAACATGTTTTTGCAAGGCCTTCAAGATCAAAGCAAAAATGGAACATCTATGAAAGAACAATTTATCATCTCTAAATACTTTATATCTCTCATAGTACAGTGTGAAGGTCACTTCAAAGTACCTATACTAACTGATTTTGGACAGTTCCAGTTATTCTGACCTTGGGGTGAGGTTACCCAAATTAGCTAAATATGTGTGTCTCATTGATATCTATCATACATTAAAGAATCATAAGTACAAAAAGTACTAACCTAGAAAAAAAAAATTGTGAAAAATTTTCATTTTTTAAACTAACATTTGATAACCATATGACCTTGACCTTGAAGTGAAGTAATTAATTCATTGATCATTTATGAGGTCTCATGGATATACACCACCACCATCTTACCAAGTTTGGTTGTGATAGTTTAAATAGGTTCTTAGTACTTAGCCACTGTACAGTTTTTTCACAGAAAGACAGCAGATATCATTTTTGGACTAAATTTATGTTAGAGGTTATACAGACTCACATTGCTATGCACAGAGTCAATAATTAATATGTGAAGTTTGTAAAGAGTTCACTTGCAATTAAAATAATTATTACTTATCTTGCAGAGTGCATTCTATGTAATTCAGAATCCCAGACTGTATAGCACTGGATGAGTTCAGATAAAATTAATAATTCAAATTTCCTCTTCTTCAGGATACTGTGGACTTTCAACTGTCTAATGGAAAACTTCCACAATGGTGTTTTGTCATCCATTTGACGAATAGCCTGTCTGCTGTACCTAGGGTCTGTTGATTCAATAATTATATTTGCTCTGATGTGTAAAAGAATATCTTGGAAAATATAATCAAGCCAGCTGGATACAAAAATAAATAAAAAGCTTTTCATGGTGGATCCAGAACTTACCAAGATCTAGAGAAACAACCAGGTAGTTGGTCTTAGGGAAGAGGAAGAAGAAGATGCCTTGTGCAGAATATGCACCGCAACCACCGTTCTTCACTCTCAAAGCAATAAAGTACCCGTCTGTTGTGTTGACTGAGCCTACCTTTGCATCGACTTGAATGAAAACATCTGTCCTGAAAAGTCAAAAGAGTAGGGATTTGCTGTGAAAAAGAAGACGAATGACCAATTATAAAAGAAAACATTCCAGACATGCAAATACATTAATGCGAAATCCAACATTAACATGATACAGAATCACTACAATAGAATCACTACAATAGAATCAAACTGTTTATTTACAAAGTATCAAGCCTAACGAGAAATGCCTATATAATCAGTAACTAAAAATAAGTAAACAAATTATAAATAGACAACACATATGAACAACAGAAAAAGTTAATTATAGCCTACTTGTTGTCTAAATTCTATGAAACTCAGAAAGGCAGCATATGTGAGCTACAATATATGTTGACAGCAGACACAAACTAAACATTCAATATTGTAAACACGTTAGTTCAAATAATTTCTCCCAGCAAAAATTAGTAAAAACAAGTTATGCATCAAAACATGATCAACAGTGCATAATGTTGTCCATGCAGTGCAAATAATGCCCAAGTACATTACATTACATTATTATTGCTTTAGGTCCAGTGGACTCTTCCAAGCCAAATCAGGACCGGACAACCCCCGATCCGCATAAAAAATCTGCTGAAACAACCCTAGTGGTAAAACCGAAAGCTCTCCACCAGCCAGTCACTTTACAATGAAGACATCCCACGCAGGGGACGGCTGAGGCTTCACCCCAACTTATCGAACCCCCGTTTACACAAACAAAATATAATACAAACATCATTATAAATTATCAACAAAACACATACATATAAAATGCCTACATTGCTAAATAATAACATCATAGGAAGCCCTAGTGACCACCTGGCAGAAAGCGTCCAATATTCCCAAGCTGATCCAACAGACCTCATACACAAATAAGGAGTCTTATCCCGGAAGAGTTTTCAAGAAAAAAGGTAGGAGACTGGGCTAGCGAAGAAGACGATAGTATAGCAGATTGATAGAACAGAGCAGGAATGAGAAAGAGCAAATGAGAAAGACAGCGACAGTGGGAATTTAAAGCACTAAATTTCCAGAAAGTGGGGATACTATTTATACTGAAACCCCCGGCATCCCAACGGGGGTAATATTGCCCAAATCACCTGCTTAGCCTGGGATGAAAAAGAAGTGATAGGGATAGGAAAATGCCAGTACAAAAGGATAGGTTGAAAACAAAGCAGTCAAAATCTATGACAATGATACAGATCATTAACTACAATAAGCATGTTCAGGAAAACAAAGTTAATAAGCAGCAGATATCAAAACATACCAATTACTGTTGCCCCCTAGCGTCATAGGAAACACCAGGCTGATGGGACACCATTCTATAGGGTCATGAAGGACCATCTGACGAATAACCTGCCCATGTTTAGGGTCTGTCGACTTGACAACCTCAAAATAGCCAATCTGAGGAGCCAAGTTAAATGGCTCTGCAGACAGCGTGTAATCTGAAGGCGGAGAAAAAGAAAAAGATTGCTCCTAGCAGTGATCAAAATGCACAGCTGTGTCAGAGCATGTGCAAATTAAATATATGCAAATGCTTTTCTCATAAACACTGATGTGCGAGTGCGTGATCAGCAAAGTGTTGCTCAGTGCCTTTATATTTGCGCCCAAAAAAGTAAATGAAAAAAAAAAGAGACTTCTAAAAAATATGATAACCAATACGCATACTACTAGCTTTGAATTCACAAGGAAATGTTGGCTTCTGCATTGCATATCAAAGGGAAAGCCTTTTTTCTCCAAAATAACAGACAGTGAGCAAGAGGAAGCATCGTATGTTTTGTTTTGCACACTGAAATTAAGCAAGGCTACAATGCTGTAAAACAAGCATTATTAGATAGTGCCTCCCAAAAAAAACACAACAAATATGGTAGAGATACACTGGGAATAGTTCATGCAAGAATTTGCTAATAGAAAAACAAATCAGCAAACATAACAAATCTGGAAGAATGAACTACAAATGGGTAAGAAAGCATAATGAATTTTAAAATAATGTTTTGCAAAGGTATGCAACATTTTGGTATAAATATTAAAAAAACAAAAATCATGCAACATGCAAAAAAGCAAGCTACTTAAGAAAACAACTTTGCACGCATAAAACAAATCAAAGGTCAGGATAAAGTATTATAGGGACGGAGTTATGCCCAACAGAAAAATCTCAGCAAAAATAAAATATCTCAGCATGCATAATAGCCAACCATATTTCAGAAACACTATATGATCTAAGATAGAGGGATTGTGACAGAATGAAAGCATAAAGGGAAACAACTTGGAACATTCTACAGATATGTTACTAAGTGAATTTTTTTTTTTTACAGTTGCAACAATATAATGGATTACCAAAGTGATTCGCCAATGACGTTAAGAGATTTGTTAATATTGTCTGCGTTGCACCAGAAGACAGGAGTCTGCAGCACCATCTGTCTGGCCACTTTGTTGTGGCTATCACCGCTCTGGGCAACTTCAAACGCACCAGTCTGCTGTGCTAAATTGAAAGGTTCCTCCGAAATGTCATAGCCTGAAGGGCAGTAGACCATAGTGGAACAAAAAGGAAAACAACAGAATTAATGCAATTATGAAAAAATATGATTATTGATAAAGGGTTTTTGTTAGCAAAAATGGAAGCTCTGAGTACTTTAGAGTTACAGCAATTATTCAACCCTCCCTTGTGTTAAATGCAATGCAAAGTATAGTTCTTCAGTTTGATTTGATTCGATTTCTTGTTTATATGGTCCAGTGAACCTTTAGCGGTCATAGTTGGACCACACTCAAATTCTTCAGCTGGCAGCAAATTTTTCTCTTCTTGTATTGATTCAAGCACACATATTTCAACTAAGGAGGTGCAGGATCTCCCGTGGTACGAAGCTCTTCAGTCATCCTTTCTTTCACCCTTGGACACTTTGTGAACAACAAATCAGAACAAAAAAAATGATTGTGTCAGATGCTGGTCATCTAAAAAATGTAAATGTTGTTGAAACATGCACTACTCTTCTCTATACACAACACACACACACATCTGAGTAAAAAAAACAAACAAAAAAAAACACAAACCAAACAAGTAAAACCATCACAGTACATAGAAATCATTTCCATTAAAACAAACCAGCAAAGTCTCAAACTAAAGAAAACGAATGAGAAAAAGTATACCACACAAAACAACCACGGCGTGGCAAGCATTATTACGGACAGGCACCTGTCCTAAGTACTTTAGCAACGTTACAAAAAGCATGCAGACAGAGTAAAAAGGCTTCCATTTTATCTAGCTGCAGCACTTGTTTTATATTTTAGGATTTAAACTGGTATATTATTTTAATGGTAACATTTTGGTGATTGTATGTGGATGCTTTATCCCCCTTCCCCCTCCCTCCCCCTCAAAAAATTTAAAAAAAGTTGCCTCTACCCTCTTTAACAGAAACCGAAGTGGCAAGTTGAGTTCATATCGAAAATTGAACCTGAATAATAAATGAAAAAGTCTGGCATGAATCAAGAAAATATATATTTCTTTCTGTTATATTAATGTAATTGACAAGCAATTCCATGATGATGTTTGTTTTTTAATTCAAAAAATCTCTTGACAGGCAAACAGGTTGGTTGAAAACAAAAAGCAATGTATTAAGCAGTATTTGACTTTTCATGCACTTAGTACATAGAAAAATTCATGATGTATTATTAGAGCACCTCTCACGCATCAATGTCTATATTCAAAGGAACAATATAATTAAAAAAAACTGACCACAGATTTTTAATAATAAATAAACCAAAAACTGAAGAGAAAACTAAAGCATACCAATACACATTAATAACAAGATCCTGTTCGATGTACTTCATTTTGATTAATATTTGAGATAATAAATGATTTAAAAGTGTTTTTTCTTTTAAAAAAAAAAAAAAACTGCCACAAAATAAAGTAGGCATTTTTGCTACAAGCAAAATGCACAGAAATTAAAAATTAAACTCAACTGTGACCTATTTGTGGAGTAAAAACCTTACTTATAATAATAATACTGGATGCTCTAAGCGTCTTATTCATAAATCAGGCTCAAAGTGCGCCAACATACACTTTTACATGTTACAGACATTCCTACCTACGCAACAAAATTGCAAACACACATTAATCATTCAAAAATGTGGTGTAAAGACAAGTCGCTATATATAGAAGACGGAAAGAAATAGAATGTTACTTTTTGAAATTTTAAGTAGACTTCATCCAATAGCATTATTATATCGGTGACCTGAAAAGTCTTGTACCAAAGTTATGTAAGTTTGTCCCCTGTGGGAAAAAAAGTTCTAAATATTACTTATAAGAAATAACACTTAAGTAGAAAAACATAAATAGAAAATACCGCTTACTTTCGAAGTCATCAGAATATGGCAAAGGGAAAGGCTTGGATGGCGGTGGTGTAGGATACTGTCCCTTCTGACCACGAGTTAGCGTAGTTAGGGTATATACTTCATCAAGCGCGAGAGAAAGAGAAGCTGCACCATTGGCAAACTGTGACAGAAAAAAAATATCATTGCCTCACTGAGATAGTCATTGCCTCACTGAGATAAATTTATAAAAGACCTAGTTCAATCAATTAACCACCAAATAGAAAAAAAGTAAACACCAAAAAAAAAAAAAAGAAAAAAAAAAGTTGCCTCCAGCACAAAAGGTCATCTCTGAAACAGAGAGGTAATGAAGTCTACTCACCGATCATAAAGTAAAATAAAAAGCATTACACAGAAAGCAAAGCTGTTGCTTCATGAAAAAAACAACTCTAAAGCTTAGCCAACAATTCATATATTTTACAATGAACATAAAATATAATGGAAAAAATAAAAAAATAAAAGAAATAACACATACTGTGATAGGACTCTTCTGGATAAACATCGTTGTGGGATCACCATCAAATCCAAGCTTGCTGTACCAAGTTTTCATCTGGGTAATCTGTGCCTGCAAGAAAACATATGGTTGAAATTAAAACGTTTTGTACAGCTTGTATACTTGTAAATGAAATATTTTCTTCCTTCTCTAACATTAATAATTGAAAGGGGTTCTTACCTATCAGGAACACTGTTTGTGGGTTCAAGTGTAAACTCAGTAGTCTAAATGCTTACGCCTTTTCTCCAGAACCCCTCTTGGGCCACTGTATATCACACGTTTATTCACGTTTCAGGAGACTGGATTCAAAAAGGCAATGGGAAAAACTGGAATTTCTACTCCTACTTCACAAACCCTGATAGTGGTATTAATAGACATTGATCCATTGCCTTTTGTAATAGTGTCAGTGCATGCTAATACCACATTTTGTGACTGCATAAATTTCTACACCCAGAGACAGCACACATTCGACCCATTTTGATTCCATTCTGTATGTCACAAATGGGAAAGCTTGTTTTGTCATTCGACTTCCTACTTAGCTTGTCAGCACAAGTGCTTACATTTGGGTCTCGCTAATGGTGTCATAGAGACGGTTGTCGGCCATCACGACCATGAAAATACTTTCTCTGACCAGTATCACAAATGTGACTACAGTTAAATTTGCTTAAAAAAAATATAGGTGAGATCCACCTGAAGTTTTTATCTGATCCAGTTTTGGAAAATCCCTCACAATATTCGCAAACTACAAAATTAACCTTATTTTCCTCAAACTAAAACAGCAACACTAGTTTATTAAGCTATGCATTATTGTAAAATTATCAAGAAGAAAACCAATGTATTATAGTAATACTTACAAAAGAACCCTTCAGCTGGATTGTCATTGTCTGCGGAACAACTTCATATTCAGGTAGTCTGGGTCGAATGCAAACGGAGTGATTATGGCTCTGAAACAAATATAATGAACATCAAATCCAATGCCCAAAATCTAACAAACGCATCTTGGAAATTGTGCCCATGAAGGTACATATAAATTATTGCACAAACATCGGAAGATCATTTGGAGCTATAAGGAGATAAGGAGATGATGATTGTCATTTCTGAATTCTGGATACCCCGCCCCCTCTCCCCCCAAAGCAACTGTTCAGGCGCTACCAAAGTGGACGATCACTCTATACAAGACAATGACATCATCAGTATCTGCCTGCCTACCATAGTTTCAACAATAATTGTCAGGTCTTTGCCGTCTGGGCTGACAAGGGCAACGTAACTGCCGCCTCCTTTAAGGATCCCCACACCCGCGTCATGGCTGAGGTATTTCCAGCCAATCTCGGTGAACTGGGTGGTGTGGGCTGCAAAAAAAGCACACAGAAAGAATACAACACAAACTAAAGATGACACTGTTTTCCAACACTAATAGGTCTTATTGGGAAATGGAAGGTAACTTGTCTGTTTGTTTTGTTTTTAGTTACCTAGCATTATCCGAGCGGACATCTAGTCTCAGAACACTATGAAAGCTACCCCGAGCTGCAAGCTTTTCTTCGGGAAAGGTGGGTGGGGGAGAGGGGGAGGAGGGTGGGGAGGTGGTGTGGATGTAGAGCTTCTACTAACCAGACAACCAGATTGGCGTATCCACGTTGTAGTTTCCACTCCAGGGTTCCACTGCCGTCATCAGACCATCGCGGTAAAACGGGAGATCACTGTAGTAGCTGGCAATCAAGTTCCATGAGATGGTCCTGTAATCATCATTAGCTGTTTTAACATTAAATGAAAATCTCTCCTTTGGATGATAGTATATGCCAAGGTTTAGTCTGTGCTCACAAGCGTTCTATCACATGGACTTAAACTAATTAGAAGGGCAAAGCTTCTATGACCCATATGCTCCTTATGCAGGGCTGAGCTTTAACGTTCGCCAACTCGCCAATGGCCCCTAAAAATAGTGTGTGGCGAGCTCGATTTGGGGTACCATTCGCCCGGCTGGCGACTTGAAAATACCGCCAATGGTAGAGATTCTGTACCTGTACACGGACTTTTGACTTGCAATGTAAAACAAAACACGCGCCAACCGCTTCTGCAGTCAGCACCGGAGACCCGTTCCGATGCATGCTAGGAAGTTAGGTAACGCTAGCAAAGCGAGGGATTTGCGAAGTAAAAATAGCCTTTTCTCGCGAGACTTTCTTCTTTCCCTCGCCGCGAAACGCTACTGCCCTGCGAGATCCTAGCCTTCTTGCTTCCTTGCCTGTATCGGAACGAGTCTCTGACTTCCTTGATGAGTCACGCGAGACTTGCCGTACTTTCGATATTCCCCATTCTCAGTCTTTTGTCAATCTCGAACGATGTGGCGCTTTTTAAGCGGTGTCTCGGAGCCTCCAGCCAAAAAAATAAAGTCCGAAGAAGAAAAAAAACAGCTGAAGAAGGCACACCCAAGCTCTTTCAAGTTTTGGAACATTGAGGAGGAGGATGTCGATGATGAATAGTACAGTGCTTGTTTTAAAAAAAATGAAACAGTGTTTTGTTGTTGAAATTTATCTTGTTTATTAGCTGCAATAGTTATACAGTTTAAAAAAAAAAAAAAAAAAGTGCTTTCAATCAAGGGGTCTGGCAACCTGAGAAATATTTTGGCAACTTCAACTTCCCAGGTTAGGAGCCCGGCTGGCTCCTTAGTCTGGCTTGCTAAATCTCAGCCCTGCTTATGGAACTTGCTATATTTAACATGAAAATGAGTGCCCAGAAAAAAATAAACTGAAATGGTAGCATTAAAATGCAAAGTAATAAAACTTTGATCCTTCTATGCTCTTGACCATGAGATGACCTTGACCTCAAGCTTCAAATACAGTCATGTACTATCAAATAAAGTACAGGAATAGTTGTATTATGCCTCCAAAACATTGACCTTGGTATGGCCTTGACCTTTGGGACGACCTAGACCCTCATGCATGTCTGATCAAATAATCCAATTATCAAGAGTTGTATTTCTTCCACAGCCCAATGATCAAATAAACCAATGTTGTTGCATACTATTGGTTAAATAGCCATTCCACTGTATGATGAGCTATTTTTTGTATATTTTGGCAAAGCCTAAATGACCTTGACCTTCAAGATCAACCCAAAAGCTGAAAACCTATGAAAGATCAATCTATCATCTCTAAACAAAAGTTTGAACTTTATCTCTCTCGTAGTTTAGGGTCAAGGTCACTTCAAATACCTATATTAACCGATTTTGGACTGCTCCAGTGACCTTGCCCTTGAAGTGAGATTGACAAAATTTGTATAATATAGTCTCATTGATATCTAGCATGCATTAAAAAACATAAGTTCAATATTAATAACCTTGAAAATAATCTAAATTTTGTGAAAAATTGAAATTGTTTAACTAACATTTGTTAACCCTGTGACCTTCATCTCGAAGTGGAGTCATTCATTCATTGATCATTTATGAGGTCTCATGGGTATACACCATCTTACCAAGTTTGGTTGTGATAGTTGAAATAGGTTCTAAGTACTTAACAACTTTAAAAGTTTTTGCCTAGACAGCGGACTGCGAACAGACATTTTTAAAAAATGTTATTTTGGGACTATTTAGGACTCGTCTTACACTGATTTGCAAAAATCTTGATTTTTTCTTTTTGGGTGGGTGAGTACATACTCACATTGCTATGCATGTGAGTACAAATTCTTGATGCTCATGTCCTAGACAGATGAGAACCAGGTACACCACTAAATCTAGCATGCATTAGGTCCTATTCCCTTTTTTCATGGAAGGGGCTGCTCTTGAGGCTGCCGAGTTTTCGTTGACAAGGAAGCCTGAATTTTTGCCTGCATGGATAGAGAATGTTTGAGTTTGTGTGTGTATTGCATGAGACTCCACACACCCAATCACTGAAAAGCATTCACATGATAAATCGGGTTTTCTTATTCATATTTTTATCGTTAATCCAACTAATGACAGAGGAATGCAAAATGTCTTACGCTGTAATGTATCCCACAGCATAGTTCTTGTTCAAAATCTGAAACAATCAAAGAAACACTGGAACACATTACATTTCATATTAATCTTAATATTGATTTATCACAAGGAATAATGAATCTCATTAAATTAATGCAAACAGTTTTACAGACATAACTATTTTTTCTATTGTGCCATTAAAAAAAAAATCTATCTATCTATCTATCTATCTATCTATCTATCTATCTATCTATCTATCTATCTATCTATCTATCTATCTATCTATCTATCTATCTATCTATCTATCTATCTATCTATCTATCTATATATATATATATATATATATATATATATATATATATATATATATATACACACACACTGCCATGAATTAAACGGAAGACAGAAAGAACAGGAAACACAGACAGAGGAGGAGGGGTGGGGGAGAGAGAGAGAGAGAGAATTACCAGACAGAAAAAGAAAGGAACAGGCCAGGAGAAAGAGAGCAAGAAGGATGAAAATGGCCGAAGGAAAACTTAGTGAGTGAAACAACTGCAGGTAGAAGCTGAAACAAACAACATACCCTGGCCCAACATCCACCTCCAACATTATCATTGAACGTGCTATAATCCTCAGAAGCCCACAACTGTTTTCCTGTTTGTTGCGCTGCTGTGGAGGAGTTGGTTCCAGGGTAGTGGCACCTGTTAAATAAAAAAGAAAAATAAAGAAATTATGTACTCGTAATATTTATTACATTGAACACATCTTGAATCCAACATTTTCATTATTAGTTTGCAGCTATAAGTTTGCAGCATAATGGGCTGGATTAAATTCACCATGGTGGTTAAAAAAGATTTTTTAAAACTAAATTAAAAGTCAAGTTTAAAAAAAAGAATAAAAAAGCAGAATGTAAGATGAAAAGGCAAAGAACAAAAAAATCTAAATTTAAGCAAAATAAAGTTATTACTCTTGACAAATGAACAACAAAAGTCAAAAGATAACGTTATGTTGTTTAAAGAAAACAAAACGATGTTTTACAAATAGTAATTTAAAAAAATCAATATTGCTTCATTAAAAACAAATGAACAGAAACAAAACAATATATTTTTTCAACATGTGACCACATCAACATTAAACCTACTGCATGTAGGAAAAATAAAACAAATTAAATAACCTACAGCAGCAGCAGAGACAACAATGACGACAACAATAACTAGTCATTGAAATATATACATGTATATGAAACGTAACCTAATATATATCAACAACAACAACACCAGTAATGAAAGAAAAGAGTGCTGAATTTGTTTAAAGTAAAAAATACAATCAGTGGAAAAGTAACTGATTAAAAAATAGCATGCTACGAATGATAGAGTAAAATACCGGTAAATCATAAGAAATTAATATCAAGAATCCAAAACAAGAGTCACCAATCACATTACAAACAAGGCATTCAAACTAAACTAGTAGTTTATAGAAATTAAACAACAGTGTACAAGATGAATAATAACTTCTGGGTGCATAAAGTGTAGGGTATAGAAAAGAGTATTTGGTGCACCTTAAATATTAAATCAATTTATATAAGCAAGATGCAAGTGTAAAACAATAGGTTCTAATAAATGTTAATAAATATCAACAATGATCTAGATGTGTCCTACAGTTTAGTACTTTTGCAGTTAGCAAGCCAAGGGAGAACAGAGGTTCAGTTATGGAGTTGGGTGGTGGGTGAGAAAAACAAGATGTGTGACAATGGATTTCATCTAGGAAAACTAACATGTTATCACTAATCAAGTCTTGATTAAAAGAAAAAATAAAAAAATAAAAAAAGAAAGAAAGATAGAATACTCAAATAGGTGAGGTTAGTATAATTTATTAAATAATTATGTGTGGACTTGTGAGGCAAACATTAACGGCAGGTATGATTCAAAAGTCAGAATCACCACCCAAAGACTGCAGTTTCCAACTTTGAAAAAACAACAACATTGATTTGAAATCACCAACAATACAAACAAACTTTGGGCCATGCTTTACACATTCAAGCACAATGCTGTAAAGCTGAAATAAGAAGTTACCCAATGTAATCTACGGCTGACGCTAAAGCGGCATCTTTCAATATATCATCTGCAATACGCCACTTGACATCGGCTGCAACTATCCGTGTGTTTGTGAAGCCTTGTTTGTCTAACATCCTTCTCAATGTCTGAAAGTAGTTTGATGATAAAAACATTTACAACTGCTATGCAGAAAATATAGCCTACCCCAAGAACCTGGATTTGTAAACACATGACAGAAAATTGGATTTTCCTTATAGAAAAGGTAAGTTTTTAGTGGATCTGGGTGAAATCATTCATGCTGTCTGCAGTCCTGTTCTTGGTCGTCAGCCCATACTGACAAACAAAGGCAGAAAAAAACCTTGTTTACGCAAGCATGGATTTTGTATTGACTTCAAAAGAATGCAAGAAGTCTGCTGATTTGAAAAAAACACAAAACAGTTTTTCCTTGAAAACAAATTAGTCTAAGGGAGACAAATTTTCTGTCATCTGTGGAAGGAATTACAAATCCAGTCTCTTTAAATAAAAGAAGAAAATAAAGAAAAGAAGAGTACCCAAGGTAGTCCACAGCATTAGCCAGTTCAGCATCTTTCAAAACATCACTTGCTATGTCCCAAGAGCCGTCGGCTGCCACAATCCGAGTATTGGTGAAGCCAGCTAGATCTAGCATCTTTCTCAATGTCTAACATTGAAAGAAAAAAACAAGATCCATAAAGCAACATTTCAAACATCTGCTTTGAAAATTGTAAAATCAAATACAAGCCTACGCTATAATCTGAATAATTACAACTAACACAATGCCGGCAATCACAATCTCAATAATTAAATCAACTATAGTATAAGTTAAAACGTAGGAATACAGCAATTTTTGCCATACACCACTCTTTCCATCTCAAGAAAAGCTACATAAACATTACAATCACACAACTTCACATTACAGTGACACTGAAGTTTCTTATTTTTAAGACTGTGGAAAGCACAAATTTCCTAAAATAAAATTAAAACTTCAACAATATAGTTCAAGCACTAGGAAAATGCAGGTAGTAAGGAAATAACCTTGATAACCAACCTTGATATAGGTGGTATTATAGGGCCTCTCATTCCAGATCTGAAAATGAATAAAAAAATATGTAAAAAACAACAACACACAAAACAATTATTTCAAAAAACTTCAAATAACAAGTCCATACATAATTACGGACACACATATATTAACAAACAAATGCGCTGTTGAAGTCTAAACACAAACAACAGAACTGTATGACGTTCATAACTGTGTGGATTAATGTTCTAAAACGTTTGCTTTAAACAAAAGTTCAATGTAAAGTTATACAATGTCACTTTGACTGAGAATATGTCTACAAACACATTCAAATATATGCCTACCAATGCCTGCAGGTATAAACTAAAGTGAACACTTACACCAACGAAATCAATGTCAAGATTGTAGTAAGCTTTAGCTCCTTTGATCCAGCGAATGACATAGTCAGCTGTGACCTCAGGCTTGCTATAGGGGTCCCTGGTCCCCTGCCCAATCCAACCTGGGAAACCCCATGGAAGGCCGTACAGCTTGATGTCTGGATTTCTCTGCAACAACCAAACAAATTAAATGAAAAGATCTATATAGCCGTATAGCCATTGTGGAGAATTACATATTCATAACCATATAAAGAGAGATTGAACAGCATTACATATTTATAACCATATACAGACCTGATAGTGATCTAAGAGAGGTTTCCGCGGAACGTGCGACTATGTCACGCCTTGTGACAGACATTTTGAAGTCCAATGAGTCTGATGACGTCCACAAATCCACAACTTGAACGGCGAAAATATATACACAGAAACAGTCAACGCTGCACCACTATTCCAAAACAAAGTATGGCGCCGCAAAACCGGAAGCGAGTAAAGCAACTTTCGTCTTCCGATACAAAACAACCAAAAAAAAAAAAAAAAAAAAAATTTAAGTGTCCGCAGATTGTTTCACGTTTCCTTTTTTTTTTTTTTTTTGGTTTCGTTTTTGTGGATTTCCGCGATTTGGCAGAGAACTATCAGGTTTGATATAAATAGAGATTGAACAGTGTCCAACAATTTATATTGTGATTGCAATGGGTTGTAGGACAAATATCCGCTGTAATAGCAAGGTTTTGGTAAATAATAATGAACTGGTATATATTGCTTTTGCAGATGATAAATCAGGAGATGTCTAAAAATTACAATGATATATGATGCCTAAAAATTACAATAATATACTATATAAAATCCAAGTAAAACAAAGAGTGTATGCTTTGTAGAACAAGAATGCATGATTTATATTTTAGTAAAACTCTGGGATTGGAAAGCACAGTTATAAACACTAT
This sequence comes from Oncomelania hupensis, assembly GCA_036898135.1. Classification (NCBI taxonomy): domain Eukaryota; kingdom Metazoa; phylum Mollusca; class Gastropoda; order Littorinimorpha; family Pomatiopsidae; genus Oncomelania; species Oncomelania hupensis. Next base: position 89,452,360 of record CM072511.1, on the reverse strand, counting down.
AATGGCAACTTATTAAATCAAACATCTGTACAAAAGCATTCAGCGTTTAACTGTTACAACAGTCATATTTTCAGGCGGAAATTTCTGTTAGTAGCAAATTACACAAATAAAGCCATTGTTTATGGTTATTGAACCCGACCAATGCACAGCCCACACAATGTAATACAAACAGGGTCAAGAACCTCTACAATCACAAGTGCGTTGAGTCGCCACATAATTATCTGAAGCATCAAGGTCATCATCAAGCCACTTATCACTTCAAAGCTGATAAGCGGCCTCTAAACATAATTCTAATTACAATGTAGACTATCTTTGACCTCTTCACATAAAGCAATGCCGTCTACATGGGTCATCTTAATTAACATGGACAATGCTGACTAGGGTTATTTACTATCAAAAGTCTATACCACAACTGACCCGAGACAAAAATGATTACACAACAATTACAATTTAAAATATTATCACATGTCAAGGACTGATTGTGTGTATTACAAAACAATATGAATAACATAGTATATGAAGAACAATAGCAGAAGAACAATGGCATAAATTCACTTGTTCTGAAATGTTCTCTTGATAAACTGACATAACAAAACAAAAACACAAAAACAATCATGCATAAACTACAAATATTTGCAGTAAAATGCAATTAATAAAAATGTTTTCAGTACTTCTGAGACTTCTCTTAGTGTGTCAAAGAAAACAGGATTATTTTATTTTTAAGTTGTAAATGTTTTTCCAGTTATTTCAAGCACAATCTCTCAAAAATTAAAGGCAACAAGTCTCAAGGACCTCAGAATTAAAAACTTGTTTTAAAAAAAAGCTGTATTTAATATTACCTTTTTGGCCTCTACCATCAGCCACCATTCGTATCCACGGTTGTAATTTTCATCCCAGCTATCGTGCATGTGAGATGCTTCTGTGCCATCTGTACAAAAATCAAAAGAGAATGATAGATTTTTCTTTCATAAAGCTCAACGAACAAAATAAGTCACTGATGATGCATCAGAACCAGAATGCAAGAACAAATAATAAACTATGAGAGTAAGATTTGGACATTGAAAATTATATTTGGCAGCACACTTATCAGAACATACTGAAAGCTGCACTAGCTCCAATTGAAAGTGCATGATGTAAAAGAAAGAAAACTATTTTTACCTAAAAAAAAAATAAAAAAAATTTATAACATAATACATCATAAGTCAATCAAATGGGTAAATGCAACTGTCCTTGGTATTTAGTTCATAACTAATACTAGACTTTATAGCAATCTCAGTCTATTCAAATTCAATGAATAGTCTATCTATCTATCTATCTATCTATCTATCTATCTATCTATCTATCTATCTATCTATCTATCTATCTATCTATCTATCTATCTATACATACATACATACATACATACATACATACATACATACATACATACATACATACAGATACACAAACTTTCTACCTGTGCTCTGAGCATCACCTCCAATTTCCACCTTTAGTATCTGCAGTGAAGCGCCAAAGTTGGGCTGCGGAAGAAATACAACTCTTGATTTAATACATACATTGCTTATTAATTTATTTATTACATAAAATATCAGACAAGATGCATTTATTACTGTAAACAGTTTTTGGATTTACTGTTACTCAAGGGTTATGCAGGAGCTTAAAAGTTCAGCAATCCTGTACACAGTCAAACTGGCAAACTGTGTTAAATATTTTTAACATTAGCACACATAGACAAAAGAACATTAAATTGTTCCTACTTTACTATGAGCTGGTTACTGAATTAAGTTTTTTTAAAGGTACCCAATTTGACTACGTAACCTATACAGATCCATTTAATATTCACAGTGAACGCTGTCCCACTGGAAAAAAATTAGCTTGCAATAAAAATAACTCTTTTAAAAGTATAATTTTCTAAATCAATAAATGTAATAGTTTTTGTCACTAACTACTCCAGCACTATAAAAATCACCCAGCTGATTGAAGAGTGTACTGGTGTACCGTTAATTAAACAGAAGAATCGCTCGCTGTCAGAGCAGAAACTGAAAATTCAAATTGAAAACTCAATCTATAGCTTTTTTAATTATTTTAAGGTAAACTTATTTTCGACAAAAATAAATTATTTGACTCCCTTTGACTGGGGGGCCCTTTAAAATTGTTGCAAATAGTTCACCTTAAATAAGTAGTCCAGAATCTCATCACGTTGCTTCTGTGGGTAGTTCACTAGCAGCTTTGAGGTCGCCTGGAAAAACAGTAAAAACAAAATTTGTTACTATAACTGGAAAGCAATGATTTTTTTTTTAAAATTGGTGGCCCAGTAGTGTAGTGATTTGGGCATAAGCTAGCAATGTTTCATGCCAAGCCACATCAGAAAGGGGTAAGTACTTGCATGGGTGATCAAGCTTAGAGGCACTACCAAATAACACAAAAAGGTTAATTTAAAACAAATGTGCAGAACACCAGACCACACCCGCTGTAAAAGGGTACCTGGATCTGTTTAGAACCAGGAAAGATAAAGCAGCCACAGAGAGGAGATAGGCACCGCCCTCATTAAGCTGGCCTAGAGAAAAGGGAGGTCCCAAACACTTTCTCATCCCAATGACCAAAAGATTATGGGAACACCTTTACCTTTAAATAATAAAAAATGTATAAAATAAAATTAATGTAAAATCGAAGGAAAGAAAAAAAAAGGGAAAAAAAAAGTGCTGACTAAATAAACTTATAGCACAATTGCTTTATTAATGTAGAAAAAGAAAGAAAAAAGATAAAAGAAAACAAAAAGCGGAACGATCGGCTGTCATTCTAGTGAATTAGATTCAGTTAAAATCCCAGGTGACTGAAGTGTGTCACCTGATAATGCAACAGATTATCATAAGATATAATTTTTTTTAAAGCAGCTGATCGGGTATATTTTCAAGGACATTAACGATAATATAATAATATGATATATATTGTATGATAGTGTGAGCATGGTCAGTAGGTCAAAAACATAGATCTCAAGAACAACCTTCATGCAGTAGCTAAAAGAAAAAGATGACTAGTGCTAGTGCTACTGCTAGTTTTGTGGAAATTTAATTAGCATCACCAGTAAGTGCCATAAACTAAATATGTCACCACATGAAAATTTGTCATTTATCGATTTAATAAACTTTTAAGAGCTGACAATTATAACACAGACTTTCAATAAGTGTCTACCCCGCCCTCTTGATCTACGGGACACTCCCCCTTCTCAACTCTCCTCCTAAGATGGGCTAGCCTAAAGCTGAGTTCAAACAAAGCATAAAAAAAAAAATGCAAACAAAAAAGATTGCGGCTGAGGTTTTGCTCTAACAGCAAGAACAAGCAATAAAAGGCAAGAACAAACAAGGAAAAGCAAGAACGAAAATTTTACTCCTCCTCCACTCAGCCCTCCGATGCCATCGAAGTTGCGTCCAAGGCCGACAGAATCATCGAAGTTGTAAGTTTTTGCTATAGTCCACTGTGGTGCAACAAATGCAGCTCCAGTCACCGCCACACAGGCGAAAAGAATAAATGCGGACAGCATTGCACTTGTGAAATGTCGGACTACTTTAGAAAAAGAAATTGCTTTACTTCCAGCAGACGATTTTATGGCACCCCACACAATGAGCGTCATATGACTGCTAGGTTAGTCATTAGTCGAGTTATCGAACGCCACATAACAAAACTCACGTGACACACAGTTCGTGTCTAAACAATGCCCAAAGAAAAGATAGGTCTATAATTGAACAAAATTGGTACACGGTCAACGACTATGTATTATATAATCAAGCAGCAATATTATGTTTAAATACTGGGAAATACAATAGTTCTAAATTTCTGAAAGTAACAAAACTATAAAATATTTAAAGCGCGTCTGAGATCGAAATTCTGAATTAAGAAAACAAACAAACAAACAAACAAACAAAACAAAACAAACAACAAGATTTTTTTTTTTTAAAAAGAGTGAAGAAAATAACAACTAATTTTTGAGATGGCTATTTGTTTATACATTCATACATTCTTTTTTGTGTCTGATATTTGCAAAATTTGAATCTAAACTGCTTTTGAGTGTCTGCTAGATGCACTACGGTGGTGGGGTGAGAGTGGGGAGGGGGAGGGGGATGAGGGAGGGGAAAGATGACGCGTAATGACAGCATCAGCTAGAACCGCGAGGTGATGTTATCGAGGAACCGAATGTCTTTTTAAGTTGCTTACATGTTTATTTGAGAGCTTTCCCACTTATCTACTATGATCATTCTTATTCAGTGTAAAAGTTTGTAAGAAATGACCTCAAAATCACTTTAAAAGGTGATCACGAAATAGTTTCCATAATAAAGTAGCCACTTAAAGTTAACACGTAATTGGTTTTTGTATATTTTTCGTGACATTGGGTATGCCTGGCAGTTTGCATTGTTGTCAGGGTAACCGATTATGTAGTGGGCAATGGCGACACAAACCGATTGATAAGCTTTGAATGTTCTCTGTTTCCATGGTACAGAATACAGAATTTATTCAGTCAAAGGACATGCATTGTATATGGAAATTGCCCCGTATAGTAAACAGTACGTCACACACATCTACATCCTACACAACAACCTTTTAGGACTTCAATTAAAAGATCTTGCAGTCCAGTCACATTAAGAACAATCATACTGGACATATAAAATATCAAAAATGGTCCTGTGTATATATTATAATACAGACAAGCTATAATCACAAAATATAACACCCCCCCCCCCCACACACACACACGCCCACCCACACACAACACACACACACACAAACACACATTTTTGTAAAAACGACATTCTGATGACTGTTATGAAAAAAAAACAGGGATTATTTTGACACACTTTTCATTTTCGTGACATTATTTTGACATTTTCAAATTTTTGAACCTATCCCTAACCCTAACCCTAACCCTTAACCTAACCCTAAGCCTAAAACAGCTGTAACTCTACCGGGACCCTATTTTGACGTCAAAATAGGGCAGCCTTCCAAAAAAGTCAAAAGAAACCATGTGGAGTTCCATGAGTGTGTCACTGTAACGTCGTTTCTACATGCCCACACACACACACACACACACACACACACACGTACAGCCGAGGTTACACAGTATTATCATGACTTTCCCGAAACGCCACATACGTTGTGCTGACAATGGGTCATATTTCGTCCCCATTTTTAAGTACTTTGCAGTGTTCGAACACTAACCCAAACCCTAACCCTAAACCCAACCCTAACCCAGCCCTAACACTAACGGATCATTGTTCTGACGTCAAAACAAGTAGGCATGTCAATACAAGTTATGTAGATGTTCACTGATTTGTCCAGATAACACTGTGTAAACAAGGACACACACACACACACGCATACACACGCACCCCCCCCCCCACACACAGAGAAAGAAGTAAGTAATAAATAATTGTTAATTAATCTAACGACTGTACGTACGTGCTGTGCTGTGCTGTGCTGTCGGTAGATTGAGAATGACTCATTAGCATAGAACACATAATAGTTTATGAAAAAGGGTATTTTTTAAATTAATCTTTTTCTTCCAGCAGGGCAACACTCACTGTGAATTCTGAAATGATCTGCGACATTCAAACGTGTAAAACTTGAACTAAATGCGACCTTTTATAAATAATCTAAATTCTAATTATAAAACTGCTCAAATCAGTATTTCCAAATGAAATTGGGGTATAATGAAAGTTAAATAATAACGGCAACTGAGACTTTGTCACTGAACAGCATTACAACATTTACTTCCCTTGGATCGTTCATAGCACACATTCTCCTTCAATAATGTACTAAAAACTTCGCAGCATCGCCTTCCCACAACAATAACGAAGCAGCAAATACCTGCAACCTCAAAAGTATAGAGAGGGTTTGTGAGGTGTGGGGAATAAACTTCAAAATTTTTAGGGAAAGGAATATAATTGTTTTCTTGTAATTCATAGAACTTTCGCAATTCAGTGAGATTATGATATTAAGATAATTGTATATAATTATGTTTTTAAAATTATTTAAAATAATCGAGATGGTTTGTATTTTTTTTTAACATGAAATCAAAATCGTTGCACGTACGTTATCTTTTGTTTTCAGTTGGTTTCTTTAATCCAACTTGGGAACAAATTCGATTTGCCACAATTTATTTTCATCAAAGAATAAGACTATTGTTCTGAAACTGGCTAGGAGCACGAAAATAATAATGGCTTTCTTCAGAACGTAATAGAATCGAAGGAGATATGAGCTGTAATAATAATGATAGTAATAATAGGAATCAATTTAAATCAATAATGACAATTTAAATACCAATGTGAACCCCTTCTTTTTCTTCTTCTTCTTTCTCACCCAATCGTGCGAGAGAGTGCATGCGATTTGTGATCAGGTTGTGTGGACATAATTCGTATGTAGTATGCTTGTGTTGCAAGATAATAATGAAAATGTATATTGCGAATGTCTATCATGTATCTCTACGATGCGAGTGTGAATGATGAACTTTTATTTTTGTAATAATTATATGTACACACGTATTTTGTGTTGCATAGCATGCGTTCCATTATTATTCTTTTTCATTTGTATTCATTTGTATTGTCTCCACGTTCCCCAAGGGGTTTTATGGAATAAAGCGTTTTTGACTTTGACATGGATTTCCTACCAGAGCGAATAAAGACTTTCACGCGAAGATAAAACAATACAAAGACCCATCTATCGTGATACAACGGATAATTGATATGCACTGGGGTAGCAGCTTATGTTTCTTCTGTATAAAAATAACTATGCTACTTACGGGCTGCATGCACCTACATCGAAACATTCCAATTCTTACAACTGTTATTATTGTCACTGTCGATTTATTAGACAAATACGTAAATAACTCATGAATTTATCCTTTAAAAACAAACATATTTTACACACAGACACAGACGCTCACACACAGGCATACGAACACACAGACATACATACAAACACACACACACACACACACACACATACGCACACATTTGTTTCATTAAGACCTTGGGTTTAACTGATGAAGGTTTTAGTCAAATAAACTGAAAAATTTAACGTCTACTACCCAGATTTTGTTGATTTGAATATTCTATCTATCTATCTATCTATCTATCTATCTATCTATCTATCTATCTATCTATCTATCTATCTATCTATCTATCTATCTATCTATCTATCTATCTATCTATCTATCTATCTATCTATCTATCTATCTATCTATCTATCTATCTATCTATCTATCTATCTATCTATCTATCTATCTATCTATCTATCTATCTATCTATCTATCTATCTATCTATCTATCTATCTATCTATCTATCTATCTATCTATCTATCTATCTATCTATCTATCTATCTATCTATCTATCTATCTATCTATCTATCTATCTATCTATCTATCTATCTATCTATCTATCTATCTATCTATCTATCTATCTATCTATCTATCTATCTATCTATCTATCTATCTATCTATCTATCTATCTATATCTCTCAGACACACAAACACAAACACCTATACATACAAAACAACACAACCTAATTTATTCGCCTTAACATTATTATAGTGACTGAATATTTCCTATTCCTAAATAATAATAATAATAATTTTTATTTAAAAGAAAAAAAAAGAAATGCGAGAACAGCTTCATTAGAGGGGCGTGTTCGTCATGACTCACTAAATTTCAACCTGCACCTGGAATGGATAATTTAATAAGGTGGGTCATCTCAACCTCTTGCACTAAAGTGCATGCAGGTAAGTAAACCCTGTAGGACATCAGCACTGGTGGCCCCATTTTAGATTCAAACCCTTTACCTTCTCCGACACCGGCTAACCGATACTTAGTGCTCCACTTCTCTCATTTCATCTCCCTCACACTCTTCCACTATCTCCCCTCTCCATATATTAAAAAAAATCTTCCAATAGGTGAAGTAGCCAAATCAGTTCTCCCAAAGAGTTTAGTATACCATTAATAAACTCTTTGGTTCTCCCCTGCTATAAGACAATCACCCCCCTGTCTCCATGTTTTCAAATTAATACTGAAGCTATTGCATGGGTCCTAAAACTACTACTACTACTACTACTACTACTACTACTACTACTACTGCTACTACTACTACTACTACTACTACTACTACTACTACTACTACTACTACTACTACTACTACTACTACTACTACTACTACTAGTGTCACTATCTCTGTTGCATTCTTGAACATCAGATTCGGAGACACATATTAGGTAAAAGGGAGCTTTGTTGTTTTTTTTAAAACTTCGATTAACAATTTAAGTTTTTGTTACTGCTGCTGCCGTCACGCTCTGTAAGTTACAACTAGGCCCTACAGATTCGAACACAAAGCTCAGCTGACGATGGTTCGAGCTCATTCTTGGTTTGACAATACTTATGCGTAGCACTGTATCACTTGAAGTAGGTGCGCGATCTTTCATACTTCGAAACACTGTGCATGACTGCAGAGGGCTGGGGGCAAAAATACGGGGTGTGGAGTATGTGGAGTGGGAGCACTCCAGACCTTTGCTTGAGAAACTCTTTGAACTGGAACTTAATATTAAGGATGAGGTCGACGAGTGCGAGTTAGGACAGCTAGATTATCGATTTCTATGTTGTATAATTACTCACCTATCTCTATCCCGTAACTCGAAGGTCGTTGGGGCACCACAGATGATCGTTTAACCAGCGTACTCCATATTTCTTTGTGATCAGCAACCCTCATGGCTTCGTTCAGTGTCAAACCAGTCCATTCTCGAATGTTGTCCTCCAACCTCTTTTTCGGTCTGTTTTCTTCTGTCTCCTTGCACCGTGCCTTGCAGGATGGTTTTTGCAAGGCCCGATGCTTTGTTGATGTGGCCATACCATCGGAGTTTCCGTTTCTTCACCACTGTGAGCATGTCATCATGTCGTCCAATGGCTTGTGTGATGGTCTGTCGGACTTCGTTGTTGGTGATGTGCTGGGTATAGGAAATGCCCAGAAGTCTTCTGTAGCATCTTATCTCCATACTTTGTATTCTTCGTTGTAGATCCAGGGGCGGACGAGGGGGGAGGGGGGGCACAGTGGGCACGTGCCCCCCCCCCCCCCCTATGGACGACCCAAAAAAAAAAAAAGGGGAAAAAAAGGAGAAAAAAAAGGGAAGAAAAAAAAAGAAAAGAAATGAAAAAATGCGAAGAAAAAAAAAAGGGAAACACCCCCCCCACACACACACACAAATAATACTAATACAAAAATTTTAAAAGGTGGAAAGAAGAAAAGCGTGCCCCCCTTCCCCACTAGTCCATCCACCTGTTCAGGGTCCTCATTGGCCCTCGGGCACGCATTCAAGAACTTAACAAGCAGGCTCTGTACTTCCACTGCGCATCTCATTGCTTGAACCTTTGTATTGTTCATGCCTGCAGAATTCTAGAAGTGAAGAACATGTTTGGAGTCCTGAAAGAAGTGCCCCTGTTCTTCTCTCTTTCTCCAAAATGACAGAGAAAGTTTGAACATGTGGTGGAGTCAGCCCAAGCAGAAAGCAAGAGGAGAAAACTGTTCGACCTGTGTAAAACACGGTGGGTCGAGAAGCACTCTGCCTTTGAAACTTTCGCCGAACTCTTCCCTGTGGTCTATGGCTGCCTTGGCCAGATGGTGCAGGAGAACACAGATTGGGACAGTGAAACGCTCACCAAAGCTGGAGGGGTTTTGCACGCTTTCCAGTCGGGTGACTTTCTGGTTGCTTTTGTCGTCACCAGAAAATGCCTGCAAGTTTTCCGTCCACTGACATTGAAACTTCAGCAAAAAGCAAAGGATGTTGTGGCTGCGTACGGAGAAATAAGCGCAGTGAAGACAACAGTTAAGGGATTCAGGGATGACGTCATTGCAACCTTCAGCAGCAGGGTTCAGGAAGCAAGTCGGATGGCGGCAACAGCCGACTCTGATCTGCGCAGACCAAGGGGTGCAGAACGACAGACATGTCGGAGTAACCCGGCAGCAGAGACAACTGAAGATTACTTCCGCCGTTTTTGGATCACCTCATCGCCCAGCTGGACTCTCGCTTCACCACCGGCTCTGAATTTGCTGTGACGGGCTTGGTCTTGTACCCTCGTGCATCGTGCAAGGCAGGAACGGGCCAGTGGCAGGTTTTCGGAAGGTACCCGAGGGTATCGAGCGACTTGCCAGTCTATGGCAAGCAGATCTGCCAAGTTTTCATGAGCTGGACACCGGGTACATCCGATGGATGCACAAGTGGGAGAGCGCTGATGCAGGGGCCGTTCCTTATACTGTGGCCAAGACACTCAGAGCATGCAATGTAGATTTTTTCCCGAACATTCACGTGCTACTGACCCTTTTGTGCACTCTTCCGATCACAACAGCTGAATGTGAAAGAACTATCAGCGGCATCAGGACGCTGAAATCCTATCTGAGATCAACGATGGGTGAGGCCAGGCTCAACGGGCTCGTTCTAATGAGGGCTCACCGACACATCACAGTGGACATTGACGATGTCGTAGAACGGTTTGCGGGAAGATACCGCACCATCATGGCTCTTCAACCTCGCAATATGCTGAACGCCTGAGAAACTAAGTGTTCTTTCTAGCTGTGGGCCAATGTGTCAACTTTTTTTTTCACAACTAATTTCTAATTTTACACGAAACACGCACGTGTTGATATCTCTCTCTCTCTCTCTTTCTCACACACACACACACACACACACACAAACCACACTCATGTCAACCTTTCTTTTACTGTGTTTGAGTGCAAGCACGAATCTGTATACCGGATTAAAAATTTTAAAAAATGGCAGTGCCCCCTGTCGGGCATTTACTCTGATCCGCCCCTGAGATCTGCTGTGAGGTTCAAGTTTCGCAAGGGTATAGGAAAATGGAGATGACAAGGGAGCACAGCAGCCTTACCTTGGACTGTAGACTGATGGTCCTGTTTTTCCAAATGGGTTTCAACCTTGTCAGTGCAGCAGTTGTTTGTGCGATCCTGGAGAAGATTTCCTGTCACACTTACAGGTTACTCTGAGGCATGGCATTAAACTGAAAGACCGCGATGAAATGGGAGTGGAGGAATGGGGTGATGGTGGAAGTGGCCCACGCGTGTAATGTGCGCGTGTTCGTGAAAATGTGTGTGCGTGTGTGTGTGTGTGTGTGTGTGTGTGTGTGTGTGTGTGTGTGCGTCAGTATGTTTGTGTGTGTGCAATGCAAGGTGATATTTAACATGTGGGTAAGAGCTAAGAGGGCGTCTGGAAAAGCACGATACAGTTATCATTGAAACTTTTGGAGAGTTATTCAGACGACAGAAAGCACAGATAACATCAGCTGAGTGAAACAGTATTGCTGACGTGCCCAATATTAAAGTAGGGTGCTTTGCAACTTATCTGCAAGTTTTGTAGACTGCACTGGAAAATGCAGACAAATTTGAAACAGAGGTTTTGTGATACCTAGGCCTATTTGAATTTCTTTAACAAGGTAGTCGCTCGGAAACCGAGTCCTACTGAGATTCTCTCATGCAGTGTAACTTAAATTATGTAAGTGCCCTAACTGAATTATAAAAAAAAAATCTTAGTGATGTTAGGTAATAATTAATACGCCAAAATTGGTTGTGTATGATAGAGATCGTGAGTAAAGGATTCAAATACCTACTTCTTATCAAGTCACATACATTTTAAAGTTCACACACACAATCACACAAACATACATACACACATAGATACACAAACACACACCCACACACGCACACACACACGCACACACACACAAACACACACACCCGAACAAAACATGGGATTACTGATCACTTCCAAAAATGTCAAAGGGGCCACTGCCACGCTGGCGTTTTGAACATGCACGGGACATCGTGTGCAGCTGTGTCTGGCAGACCTTAATTTCTGAGTCATAGACGTTTGGAACACACACACACACACACACACACACACACACACACACACACACACACACACACACACACACACACACACACACCCATGCGCGCGCGCGCCTATTAATCTTACGTACAAACACACTGTACGCACAAAAATAGCACGTGCATGCTTATAACATATACTCACATACATGTACACCGAATCTATATAGCGTATTAACAAAAATCCTAATGCATAAATTATATAGCACATTCGTATCTTCTAACACAGTTGTATTATTGCAATTATACAATATTATGTACCAATGTACCAATCATGGTTATGAACCAATTCCTGGGGTGGATTTAGTGGTTGGCGGTTTGGGTTGTGTAGTGTGGAATTTTAAAAGCAAGTCGGCTAGCGACAGAAAGTGGATAGCACGTGTTTGTACACAAACAAGCAAGCCTAACAACACTACACTGATTTAAATGGCATTCTGCAAGTTGTCCACCACCCCCACACCCCACCCCCTGCCAACTTAAATGCATTATTTTCGTGCATGTTCAAATTATTCTGACAAATGCTTTACATAATGTTTTTAAACTTCTTATTTACTTATTATTTTATTTCCTATTTTGTTACATACAGTAATAATTTTTTTTAAAAATGTTGTTCATAGTCAATGTTAAAAGAAAGATGCGCAGGCATACGACCTTAATTGTTCTTCATGGTCTTGTCGAGCGAGTTTGGAAATGCAGGCCTATGGTAATCTTAAAATAGCGTGAACGGTCTCGACCGTATTGTTTATAAGGCTTAAGTACTCAGTGACGCAATGAAAAACACACTGCTTTAGTTTTAGTAGGTTAACTAGTGTCGATGACCGTTAAATCTTGGGAGTAGTTTTTGAGGGGCTATAATCTTTACGGGACACGTTGAAAACACCGAACATTCAGTTGGTAGTTTGGAGGGCTTATGCATGCATGTGTAGTGGATGGAGCTTAAGCAACCTGCTTTCTTTTTCCTTAAAAGGACCCACTTTGATCACGCCCCCTAGACAGATCCGTACAACATTCACAGTGAGTGTTGTCCCACTAAAAAGAAAGATTGTTTCCACCCACAAAAGAACACAAAAACAACAAAACAAAACAACAACAACAAACTTTCGAAAGCATAGAATTTCGCAGCTTTTTGTGCCCATTATTGGCAACTTCTAAATACCTTTTTCTTATTCATATTATTATTCATATTATTCAAATTATTCATATTATTATTATTCATATTATTATTCATATTATTCATATAATAATAATAATAATAATAATAATAATAATAATAATTATTATTATTATTATTATTCATATTATTATTATTCATATAATAATAATAATAATAATAATAATAATAATAATAATAATAATAATAATAATAATAATAATAATAATAATAATTATTATTATTATTATTATTATTATTATTATTATTCATATTATTCATATTATTCATATATTCATATTATTATTATAATTATTATTGTTATATAACTTTTATTTAGCTCATTGCCAACTCAAGAGCTGCTCAAGGCGCTGGTTGACACAGGATCTAACTCCAGACGCGCAAGGTCCCCACCTGCAATCTTTGCATTGTCTGACGCTCAGGCGACTGAGCACACTCCTGGGCAACCGGGCATGGGGTGAAAGGGACCTATAGTGCATGCCGGGTGTATTTGTGTAGCCGGCACTCTCCCGTTTAGGACATGAGCGTCAGGATCTTTAAAATCCATGCGATGGAATGCGTGCGTGCGCAAACTAGACCTCGGTTTATACTCTCAATAATAATAATAATAATAATAATAATAATAATAATAATAATAATAATAATAATAATTATTATTATTATTAGTAATAATAATAATAATAATAATAATAATAATAATAATAATAATAATAATAATAATAATAATAATAATAATTATTATTATTATTACTATTATTGTACTACAGGCCGTCAACGGAGTTTGAGCCACTGCCTTTACCGGCGGCAATATTATCGCCTGACATTTGAATACGCTGCGTACCCCACAGAGCCAACTACGCTTTAAAAAACAAAAAGTCATCTTGTAGATCGTACAGCGTATTCGTGAAACGTTAAACCGGGGAAATCACTCCCTGTCAGGATATAAATGAAACATGAAAACTTGAGCGGTGTAATTAGCCTGATCGGCCCACTTGTTGCAGCCAGCCAATATCCAAAGTCCTCTATATGTGCTTCGTGTCAGGGGACTTTAATTTAATTTCGTTTCGCTTCGTTGAGCGGTGAGTTTGAGCAACGAAAGCCCACTTGTATCATGTCAGCCTATTGTTTTTGTGTAATAACAATGCTAAACTCATTTTCGCCAAAAGTAAACAAAGCCTTCACATTGGGGTCCTTTAAACTCCCCTGCCCAGTACTATTTGCCACCACTCTCTTTCTTTTGATCGTTCTTTCTCCACGGGTGTTCCTTGAAAGGGGTGTGAAGCGAGAGAGCGCGAGCGCGCTTGTGTGTGCGTGCAAAAGGTGTGTGGGGGTGGGATGTTGAAGGGGAGGAAGAGAGGTGGCGGCGGGCTGAGGGGAGGGGGGGGAAAGGTCGGATAGAGTTTAGACCTCAGCCTTGCTCTATCTACATACTGAAACCCCTAGCCCTCAAAAGTATAAAACCATCACCGATAAGTTAATGTTTGAAATCTAATATAGCTTTTGAAACTTTAAACCCGTATCTTTTATCTACGTTAGATATTTTATCAACCAGGGTTCATGATAAAATCATATTTCATCACAAGAAGTAGTCTGCTTTTGCAGCAGCATCAATGTCGCAACTGAGATCCGTACCATAATCAAGCCACAGTGATGAACTGCCAGATAATAGAATTAATAGCGAGAATATATAGGCCTATTATTATGTGCACTGGCATTTCTGTTTTGCATAATAATGCAAACAGTGATCAAATGAATGTATTTAGACCAAAGAGCTTAATGATAGAAAGAGGGGGAACTTGGTACAGAACCGCGAGACGAAAGGTACGAGTTATGCTCCCTTGTCGACATGCTGAAAATGGCTCGTGGCAGAAAGTCGACCGAGTGAAACAGGGCGGTGACTTTTGCACAGCCATCAATTGCCATAATGCCAGATACAAGAAAAGTTGTGTTGGCAAGTCCTTTTTCAAATTTCCAAGAGACAAAGAAAGGTAAATTGCAATTGAAAAACTTCAATTTTTTGTGTTTATGTAGGGCTAAACTAAGACCGCTGCAGTGTTGTTAGTGTTAAAACAATCGGAGAGCGGCTTGAATGATTCATGTTATACCTATGTGCTAAATCCAAAACAGTTTGCTTGCTAACAGTTTACGTTCAACAGGTCGCTCACTGTTTACGTTATTGCTAGGTTGTTTGACTATATTTGTGCTTATATTTCAAAAGTAGATGTCAGATTGGCAGTTTGGCTTCGTCAAACTGCTTATGTTAACAAGTTAAATTAAACTAAGTCTGTTTTCCCTTGTGATCAAATGCTGTGCAAGATAACCCCTTACCTAGGCACAAAAACGGTCCTTGATCTGTTGTAATCCCTTTTCGTTTGAGTGTAAACGGGAAAAAAAATGTAATGTAGAAACTCAGTCCTTGTTCTGATCTGTGAATTTCTGCGCATTAGATCTATATTGCGTGGAATGTTGTAGTCTAGGTTCTGATTGTTCTGATTAATTAATTATTTTCCATGAAGTGACTGATGTTATTAAGCCAGTGATGTGGGAGGTGAGAGGGGTGGAGGGTAGGGGGGACACCTGATATAAATTAAATTCACACTATTAGTGAAACATTTTGTTATTGTGTTTTATTGTGATTAATTGATTGAATGACAGAGCTCTCTCTTCCCCCAACCCCCCCTCTCTCTCTCACTCTCACTCTCTCTCTCTCTCTCTCTCTCTCTCTCTCTCTCTCTCTCTCTCTCACGATTACGGATTTACACAGTTTCGGATAAATGAAACAGTCTGTCATGCATATGTGTAACAAGATCTGGCAGAGTGAGGAGCGATCTATATCATGGACACAGTCGCTTATCATCACTCTTCACGAAAATGGTAACCTTCAGGAGTGTCAACACTACCGTACCATCAGCCTCAGCCATCACAGCAATGTCCTCCTGAAAAAAAAATCAACAAATTGAAACCCCAAGCTGAACAAATCATAGCTGAAGAACAAGAAGGATTGAAGGCAGGGCGAAGTACAACTGAGCAGAATTTCAACTTCAAAATAATCTTCGAGAAATTTCTGCAGCACCAACATCTATATGATGGATTTGTAGACTATAATATTTGAAGCTATAAAATGTTAGTGCAAGCCTACATAAACGGCGGTTACTTTAAGTGGGACATCACGCACCCTCAAGTGACAGAACCTAATATGAATTGCTCTCAGAAACTTTTCCTTGTTCGTCAGTGTCGCGTCTTCCTACATCATTTTCGTTCAAAACCATCAATCACTCTTGTTCGTCCATTTCTTTGTGTTTTGTCTTCCATCCATTTCAAGTTTGTTTTTTATTTTGCTATCTGCTTCTGCTTCTTCTAATCTTTCAATGGGACACCTGCATGCTAAGAAACACCATAAGTGCATGACAAGACGGATACCCAGCATCAATAAATCAGCTGCTATTTCCTGTATCTTGTCTGGCTCATAATCAGCAAACAACAACATGACGCACGAATTCTGTCCCCCCCCCCCCTCCCCCTCCTCACTCTCTCGAATTCAATAAACCAACAACTAGTATTTGAAAAAGACATTTGAATCTCTTTGTGTGTATGTTTATATAATCTCCATATATCTGCTGTGCTTATAGTCCAAATAATAATTATTGCGACCTGAGCCTTCTTGACAACGATTATAATTATGATATTTTGATCCTATCTTTCCTATCCATCCTGTCCCTTGACTCAAAGGTCGTTGGGGTTGGGGCACCACAGATGATCGTTTAACCAGCAGTCACTAACTCGTACGCAATGCGACCGCTGACAGTTGATCATTTGAAAAAGAAGGTTAATGGATTGTTTACGTGGGTTGCGGTTGGTTGAAGAAGAGCTTAGTCTAGGCCTACCTGTGAAAATTCCTACACAAACAACCGCGCTAGAAATAGATTTCAGGCAGCATTCCAAAAGAGTAAGTTTAACAAATATGCCGTGACGCAAGAGAGAGAGAGAGAGAGAGAGAGAGAGAGAGAGAGAGAGAGAGAGAGAGAGAGGGGGGGGGGGGTACTGAGTAAGCTTACTAATATTATGTGTATTATATATTTTCTTAGTGGTCGAGATTGTATACAAAATTGCATAATGTAAGAAAGAACAAACAAAATAATTTTAAATGGCGGCATACTGTCACTACTGCATGCTTCTGTTGCCGCTTCCGCGAGTGCTGTTACTGCTGCTGCAGCTTTAATTAGTTAGATAGTCATTGATTATAGGCATCAAATCACTTCAAAATTGCAATCTTCGATATACATCTGCTCATCTTTCATGGAAAATTCTAATTATTAAAAAAAGAAAACAAACTACAGTTGTAGAATTGAATACATGTGCAAAGAGAAGAAAACTCAATGAATTTGCTTCATCAACTAAGGAATATTATATTATTTCTGTTATGTTTGTAGGCTTACTACAGCTAAGACATCCATAATTCCATTTTACAATTTTAAATGCGGAAAGCAATAGGCCATCGGCAACGCATGATGGGATAGAACTTGGGAGTTGCGATTGACGTTGGCAGAGAGTGGAAGAAGGAAAACCAAGCACGATGCTGTTGCTTGCAAGAACAAATTTAGGAATTTAAAAAAATAATTTATCAATCTGGCGAGTGCATGCGTACAAAGAGTGAGCGAGACTGCTGGATTGAGTACATGTGACAACGGTTGTCGGCCGGGAAGTTCAAAATTCCCGACCTTACCTAAACCTTATCAGCTGAGGGTTCAAAAGTGTATTAGCCCGCTTTCTTCTAAACATGACCCTGAACTTGACTCCGGGGTCATGCGTTACGCCACAGCAGGGCAATAGCAGTATACGCGAGCGTTGAACGCGGTCGGTTTCAAGTTATGCACAGCGTTACGCAACCGCCGACAAGCCATTGCCGGTGGGCCCTTTCTGAGTAGAAACAATGAATACTTGAAAAAGAAACTGTGAATAAACATTGTTAGGCGTCTCCACACTTGATTCACTGCATAAAGACGACTCTCGCATGTAATGAGTTTACTTTATTCAAAAGACATTCAGAACAGAACACGGAATTTCATACGGAATATTCTGTCCCTCTAATCATCCCTGAACTTACTTAAGCTGCATGTATGTGACCAACTTGATAATGGAGAGAACACCAAAAAACTAACAATGACCTCCGAAAAGGCATGCGCACAGCAAAGGAGAACTGGATAGAAAATCAATGCCAGGAAATAGAGAACAGTCTGAACAAGAACAACAGCAAGAAGGTCTTCACGATCCAAAGCAAGTCTGGTATATGCCTTACAAAAGAACAAGAAGTCTTGGATAGATGGACAAAAAACTGCTCTTACCTTTACAACCACATACCAAACGGAGACACATCAGTACTGTTCTGGCATGTCCCCAGAACCTAGAAAAAGAAATCTTTCCAATTCTCCGAGAATAAATTGAGGCAGCAGTGCAATCGCTGAAGTAGGGAAGTCAGCGGGATTTGACAACATACCTGCAGAATTGCTACAAGTAGGAGGTAGCGATGATAGACACCCTCACCATTATCTGTAACAAGATCTGGCAGAGTGGGGAGTGGCCTACACCATGGACCCAGTCGCATGTCATCACTCTTCCCAAAAAGGGTAACCTTCAGGAATGTGAAAATTACCACACCAGCAGCCTCGTCAGCTATCCCAGCAAAGTCCTCCTGAAAAAAAAATACTCAACAGGTTGAAACTCCAAGCTAAACAAATCATAGCTGAAGAACAAGCAGCATTCAAGGCAGGGTGAAGTACCACTGAGCAGATTTTCAACCTCAGAATAATCTGCGAGAAATACCTATAGCACCAACCACACCTATATCATGTGTTTGTATACTTCAAGAAAGCGTTTGATCGAGTCTGGCATACAGCTCTGTGGGAAACCATTTTAGTGTACAGCATCAGCCCTAACATTCTTGAAGTCATATAAAGCCTGTATGGCAAGGCTACCAGTGCAATCCTCCTCAACAGCGCCATCGGGAAGTGGTTCAGAACAACAATCGGTGTGCGTAAAGGATGCATACTCTCTCTGACACTATTCAACATTCTTCCTGGAGCGCATCATGTCAGATGCCATTGCAGATCACGAAAGCACAATCAGCATATGGAGTAGAGCAATCTCCAACTTCCGTTTTGCGGATGACATTGATGGATTGGCTGGAGAGGAACAAGAACTTGAACAGCAGGTACAGAAGCTTGACACCACCTCCAGAGCCCATGGAATGGAAATAAGTGCAGAGAAGACCAAAATGATGACCAACAACACAAATGGCATCATTACGGACATTGAAGTCCAAGTTCAATCCCTCAACACGGTGCATAGGATGATAGCTTCAAATATTTAGGAGCCATTTTATCCCGACTGGAAGTCCTCTCCAGGACCGCAAAACAACTGCTGCCTTGACAAGGTTACGAATACGAATACGAATACGATCACTTTATTATCTCAATCAAAGAGAAATTCACACGTGGTGCCAGATATAAATGTTACAAGACGATAAAGGACAGTATAACAACAATAAACAGTAAACAGTAAAACAGGATAAAAGTATATCAAGAAGACATTACTGAATTAACCATTTAAAACTGTAATCATAAGAAGTTACATGGGGAAAACAAATACCTATCACATGATTTACGTTCAGTGTCATAATCATGATAGAAGGTATTGCAACATAACAATCACTGTTGGCAAGCAATAATCGCATCAATATACAACAACGTAAGACTTTTAGATAAATATGTTCATAAAAGAATATAAAAATCGCTAAGCACATAGGCCTACACTAAACGGAAATGTAAGATCACAGGGGCACATACTCACTATCTCATGCGGATTGGACATTAATTATATAAATCATGCCACGCACACTGTCATAATAGAAGCATCCTACGTTCAAATTCTCAATCATTTAATAAAGAGATTGCGGTGGGTATAAAACTATATTTAGTGCGTACAGTTTTGAACTTTGGTGTCCTGTAGCGCCTACCCGAGGGCAGGAGATTGAAGTGGTGCGCGAGCACGTGACTGCTGTCTTGAAGTATGCGACGGGCCTTTCTCGCCACTCGCCTTTCATACGTCGCTATCATACTCATTTGTTGCACTCCCACAACCTTCCAACACACTCTCACCACTCTGTCCAACACATTCCTACTGTCCAAAGACAACCAGGTTGAAGCCCATTTGGAAAGACATGACCATCAGTCTACACTCCAAGGTAAGGCTGCTGTGCTCCCTTGTCATCTCCATCTTCCTATACGCTTGCGAAACGTGAATCCTTAAAGCAGACCTACAACGAAGAATACAAAGCATGGAGATTAGGTGGTACAGAAGACTTCTGGACATTTCCGATACCCAGCACATCACCAACGACGAAATCCGACAGACCATCAAGCCATAGCACAACACGATGACCTGCTCACAGTGATGAAGAAACGGAAACTCCGACGGTATGGCCACGTCACCAGAACATGAGGCCTTGCAAAGACCATCCTGCAAGGAACGGAGCAATGAGGCAGATGAAGAGGGAGACAGAAGAATAGGTGGGAGTACAACATTCGAGAATGGACTGGCGACACTGAGCGAAGCCATCAGGGTTGCTGAGGACAGAGAAAGATGGAGTGCGCTGGTTAAACGATCATCTGTGGTGCCCCAACGACTTTCGAGTTACAGGTTAGGTTAGGATAGGGATAGGAGAACACAGCTTACACAATAGGCTCTTCATATAAAGGATAAACTAACAAGACATTTATAAATCAAGAGCACGGAACTTGTGAGTCAAAAAGGTATTTCATAGAACATTGTGAGTGAATATGACCCTATGTGCCAGCTCCTGCAATGACAGCAAGAGAGAGGGAGAGAGAGAGAGAGAGAGAGAGAGAGAGAGAGAGAGAGAGAGAGAGAGAGAGAGAGAGAGTGTTACGTTGAAACGCGCATGATGGTACGTGTACGCCATGGATGTACGCGCACGATAGATCCGATCGTTTTGTTTTGCAAAGCATTCAATAACAGAATGTATTTACCTTTGATTTAATTTTGCGTTGCTGTTAGAAAAAGCTTGGTATAATGTTGATAATTTTCGTTGGTCGATATTATTGGAGAATTTTCTAGAGTTGGTTGTTTATTATGGATCGAAACGTGTGGATACATCTAGTGGTAACTACGAGACGCTTCCACCCTAAATAAGGTTATATGACGTAAGATAGTGATGACGAAGTTTGTTTTGATTGGTGGTGCGTCACGCTGGAGTCTTCTAAATTTTCCTGTTTGTTTGTTTGTATGTAGATTATAGTCACACGACACTTTTGCATATAGGTGACTACTGGACCGATTTATACTGACACCAGCGGGCCAGTTGTTGGTAAAGGGGAAAATAATATGATCACACGTTGACCAATCCGGGATTCGAACCAGCGACCTTTCGGTTACTAGCAAGACGCTCTTACCAACTGAGCTACCCGGCCCCGTAATTTTCCTGGAGTATAGAGAGACTATATATGTGCCACACTGTTTCAAAAGAAAGTTGAAAGTTGTAAAGAGAAAGTGGAAAAAGCGATTGTATGCAGTTGTAAAGTTAGAAAACTTCATACGACTCCTGCCTTGTTGCTGAGTGAACAGGTTGCGTGGATAAACGAATCCGAGTTACACTTATCAGGATTCAAGCATTGGAGCTGAATCAACTACTGATAAAACAAAACCAACATCCAGTGTAACAGAGAGAGAGAGAGAGAGAGAGAGAGAGAGAGAGAGAGAGAGAGAGAGAGAGAGAGAGAGAGAGAGAGAGAGAGAGAGAGAGAGAGAGAATGTACACAGGGAGATGGTGAGAGAGCAAGAGAGAGAGAGAGAGAGAGAGAGAGAGAGAGAGAGAGAGAGAGAGAGAGAGAGAGAGAGAGAGAGAGAGGAGTTAATTGTTTCCACACTGCGTAGCAGAGACGGCCGAGGCTTACGCCGACTCTCCACCCTGGGACGTAAGTCTGGCCGTCTCTTACTGCAATGTTCCTTCGTCCAGGCGGTTTTTTTTTTTGATTGATTGATTGTTGCTTTAGGTCCAGCGGACTCTTCCGAGCCAAATCAGGACCGGACAACCCCCAATCCGCATAAAAGATCTGCCGAAACAACCCTAGTGGTAAAATTGAATGCCCTCCACCGACCAGTCACTTTACAATAAAGACATCCCACGCAGGGGACGGCTGAGGCTTTACCCCAACTACTCGAACCCCCGGTTACAAAAACAAAATAGAATACAAACATCATTATAAATCATCAACAAACACATACATATAAAATGCCTATAGTGCTAAATAATAACATCATAGGAAGCCCTAGTGACCACCCGGCAGAAAGCGTCCAACACTCCCAAGCTGATCCAACAGACCTCATACACAAACAAGGAGTCTTGTCCAGGAAGAGTTTTCAAGAAAAAAGGTAGGTCATTGATCTAGCGAAGAAGAAGATAGTATAGCAGAGTGATAGGACAGATGAGGAATGGGAAAGAGCAAATGAGGAAGACAGCGACAGTGGGAATTTAAAGCACTAAATTTCCAGAAAGTGGAGATACTATTTATACTGAAACCCCCGGCACTCTAACGGGGGTACTGTTGCCGCAGTGAATCAGTCATGCCTACAAAGGCAAGACAGGTTTTCAACTGGGGCTTTCACTTTTCCCTTTATAGGTTAGAACAATCTACAGTGGCAAGATTGCTCATGACCCCAAGGGGTGTCCAGGCGGGTGCATGCACAGTATCCTAAAGAAGAAGAAGAAGAAGAAGCAGAAGAAGAAGAAGAAGAAGAAGAAGAAACCGAGAGCAATGCCTGTTAACGGCCTGGAAACAATTTAGCTAATAAGACAACAAATGTCGCGCTGTGTTTATTGTCGACGGCAATGATTTAAAAGGGCGCAGTGGTTGCTTGATTATTTTGAGTTCCATAGAGAGAGAGAGCGAGAGAGAGAGAGAGAGAGAGAGAGAGAGAGAGAGAGAGAGAGAGAGAGAGAGAGAGAGAGAAACTCCTGTGCTATGACCTTGACGTTGAGCAGAAACTCGGTTAATGTATGTATGGCGAGGGGAAAGCTAGCCCTGGGCCTGGATCAACAGCAGAGCAAGCGAGCAAATTGTGACAAGCTTTTTTTTAGGCAGTTTTCTCCTCCGTCTTCTTTTTCGTATTTTTGATTTTTTTTTTTAAAATCACGGTCATAATAGTAATATAGATATATTTTATCTGCTCCAAATGCTGACCAAATCGTGAACTCACTGAAGAAAGTTCGCGAAGCTAGCTACTTCTATCGCACCATGACAGAACGGTGCACACACTTCTCTCCTCTCCTCCTTAACCCCTTGGGGTCATGAGCAATCTTGCCACTGTAGATTGTTCAAACCTATAAAGGGAAAAGTGAAAGCCACAGTTGAAAACCTGTCTTTCCTTTATAGGCAAGACAGATTCACTGTGGCAACAGTACCCCCGTTGGAGTGCCGGGGGTTTTCAGTATAAATAGTATCCCCACTTTATGGAAATTTAGTGCTTTAAATTCCCACTGTCGCTGTCTTCCTCATTTACTCTTTCCTATTCCTGCTCTGTCCTTCACTCTGCTATACTATCTTCTTCTTCGCTAGATCAATGACCTACCTTTTTTCTTGAAAACTCTTCCTGGACAAGACTCCTTGTTTGTGTATGAGGTCTGTTGGATCAGCTTGGGAGTGTTGGACGCTTTCTGCCGGGTGGTCACTAGGGCTTCCTATGATTGTACTATTTAGCACTATAGGCATTTTATATGTATGTGTTTTGTTGATGATTTATAATGATGTTTGTATTCTATTTTGTTTTTGTAACCGGGGGTTCGCGTAGTTGAGGTCAACCCTCAGCCGTCCCCGGCGTGGGATGTCTTTATTGTAAAGTGACTGGCCGGTGGAGGGCATTCAATTTTCCCACTGGGGTTGTTTCAGCAGATCTTTTATGCGGATCGGGGGTTGTCCGGTCCTGATTTGGCTCGGAAGAGTCCGCTGGACCTAAAGCAACAATAAATCAATCAATCTCTCCTCCTTGTGTTTAACTACGATGTTAGGCCTAGTTTGTTTTAAGTAGCTTTCAGCCACGTACGCTTATAGTCTATAATGGTATGATCGTAAAAGTAGTAGTCCTGCTGTTAATAGAAATTGGTGTAGTATTATGTCCTGCCATCTGTTATCACAGTCATAGGCACGTAATCAGTTCTTTTATTATACAATGACAGCACCATTTTAGTACAGTTAGAAGATAGATCACAGCTGAACCGCTCTTTTTTATTTCTAGATTTATCTGGAAATATTTTGAAACAGTCGGGAGAATCAGAACCAGCCAAATATCTGCCCGTCGTCCGTGGTAAGCCATATCTGAAGGAGGCACTGTGGTCTAATGGTAGTGCTTCGGCTTGCGGATCGGAAGGTCCCGGGTTCGAGCCCTGGCCGGGCCATTGTGTTGTGTCCCTGGGAAAGACACTTTACTCCTGTTTTCCTACTCCTTCGGATGAGAGTATAAACCGAGGTCTAGTCTGTGTCGCATACATTCCATCATAACGGACTTAAAAGATCCTGACGCTCATGTCCTAGACGGGTGAGTGCCGGTGACAAGAAAACACCCAGCATGCACCTAGGTCCTTCTCCCCCATCCCTGACTGCCCAGGATTGTGCTCAGTTGTCCGTGCGTCAGACCATGCGCCCAAAGGCTGCGGGTGGGCGTCTCGGGCGGCTTGAGTTAGATCCTGTATCGGCCAGCGCCTTGAGCAGCTCTTGAGCTGGAAAAGTGCTATATAAGAACGATTAAATAAAATAAATAAACACTGAACAGATTTTGACCGAATTTTATAGGAACATTGCCTAGGTTAGCGTCCTGCTGGAGACATTTTGTTGCTGAAAACATTTTGCTTGAAAGCTTAAAAACAAACAAACAAACAAAAACCAAACCAAACAAACAAACAAACAAAAAAAAACCACCAACAACAACAACAACAACAACGGCTGAAGCGATTTTGTTGAGTTTTGATATGCAGGTACCGGGCCGCCAGTCCTTTAGTATCAGTCCAGTTGTGGTACGTCGCTACGATTTAATTTTATTTTTTAAACAGTCCTTTAGTATCAGTCCAGTTGTGGTACGTCGCTACGATTTAATTTTATTTGTTAAATCTCAAGAATAACTGAACCGAAATCCATCAATTGCACTTTGCGGATACTGTATCTATTGCCAAGCATTTTATTTCATTCATATTTGTTCTTTTTCAAAGGTCAAGAGTTTCACCATTTTCAAAACGCGTTTTGCACTGAATCTCAGAATCGGCTAATCCGATTTTTTGTTCTCTTGCAGATAGTTCAGTTAGTGGCCTATCATTACATGTTTTTCTTGAGCTTTGGTAAAGCCTGGTCACAACACCGCTAGAAAAAAAGAACACTTTTGAAAATGTTTGTATGTTTTGGCTGTGTATGAGTGTTGGAAAATACATTTGAATTACTTGCCACATTTTTTTTCAATTCTGCATTGGCTTTTAGTACATTCGATACCACATATTAGTTGTTTTTTTTAATATACCATTTAGATTATAAGGTATTCAATGAACACGTGTTTTAATGTTATCTCTAATTTTTAAAAAAAGAAAAAAAAAGAAGCAGATCTATTTTTATATCTGGTTTAAACTACTTTTTGTGGGGTTGAGTGGGGGGAAGGGGGAGGGAGGTGAGGTGAGGTGTAGGTTGCGTGGAATTGAGGTGGAGAGGTTAACTGACTTAAAATCACGAAAACCTTGGAGCAACCTATATTATTATTTATCTTTCTTCCCCAAGTGACATATATAAGGCTACTTTGGAATCAACTGGTTTTTTTAATTGCATCATCACCGTTATCATCATTAACATTATTATTATTATTATTATTATTATTATTATTATTATTATCGTCGCCGTCAACATCATCATCATCGTCGTCGTCGTCTAATGAATCGTACATATGCAGTAGCAGAACTGCCACCTTACTCCTCATCACAATGAATTAATTTCTATAAAGCTAATAAAGTTAAAGCACTACTACTACTACTACTACTACTACTACTACTACTACTACTACTACTACTACTACTACTACTACTACTACTATTACTACTACTACTACTACTACTACTACTACTACTACTACTACTGATGATGATAATAAACAATAACAATAATAATAATAATAATAATAATAATAATAATAATAATAATGGATACTTTATCATCCAGCTTTTCCTCCTTGTTCCCAACTACCTTAAAGCTAGCGTTGTTGCTTTTTTTCCCCTTGAAGAAAAGGAAATCTAACTCATCGCCTTCTATTGCTTCTTCACTGATACTTACACGTAGGCATACTAAGTCTGAACCGAATGCTCCGTGACTGGAGTCACGAATGCGGCCGCTACTTAGTGCTGCTTACGTTGATAAATCACCTTTTTTACTACTATTACTACGCCGCCCGTTTGCTTGCCGCACAGCCACATGCTGAGCGGCACGGAGAATAAACAGCATGTGATCTACGTTCAGTCATCTCTGTAAGCGGAGCAACAGCTGACGGTGATGAACAATGAGGAGTGCTGCAGCAGCATGCATAGCAGCCCAGTGAAGTAGTAAGTATAATTATTTACGCACGTCACAAGGGCCGCTGCTTCCATTGTTTGGGACAAATGATGAAACAGCCCTCGTCCAATTAAAAAAAATTGCAGAAAAAAGAGGTCGGAGTAGGTTTCTGTAAAGAACTCCCTCTCTGCATTACATTCTTACAATCCTCACCCACAACTCCCACCCTCAACCCCTTCTCTCTGTCTATCTTTCTGCATCATGTTTCTGAATTTCCGGACTTCTATTTTTCTTTCTCGTTAACATCGGTATAAACCTACATCTTCTTTATCTTATAAAAATAGCTGGTTGCGACTTTCCATCTGTCGCCTCCATTTTCACAACCCGAATGAAACGGAAAACGGGAAAGATAGTCTGCGATCCATCACACCCAGGCAACAGTCTCTTCGAGCTTCTGCCCTCTGGCCGTCGGTTCTGTGCTTTAAGAGCCAGAACTTCTCGATTCAGAGACAGTTTCTTCCCAGATGCTGTCCTCAGTACATCATCAACCATAATTTGTCATATATGACTGATGTATGTTTAACACTGTGTTTACCTATCCTCTAGTGCTGTATGCATGTTGAATGCCAATGAAGTGTATGACATGATGAATGCATGTTTGACTGTGCAAGAAAGGATGTATTTCATTGTCGCCATGGCACACCAAAATCCTTGTAACGTTTTTACTTAGTGAATAAATATTCGTATCTTATCTTATGCCACGAAGTAAACCGCAAAAACGTCAAAGGCAGTTGATAGTTCTTAAAATGTATAACTTGACTTGTAAACGTGCAGTCTCAAATCTCATTTGTACCGTTTGCAACAGTTCAAGCAATTCAAACAAAATACTGACCACCCAGAGAGATACCTTTCGGTCAAATCAATAAATATTAAAACCTAGTTAGCATAAAACGCAACACTAAAACGACTACCCACGATTATTGTAAAAGCCCGCACCAAGGTGCAGGCAGTTTATAAACAAGACCCTGAGAAGGTACATTGGCCGACTTTAGATTTTGGACAGTGAGGGCAAGAAAACGTCAAGGACCACGCAACCCGTTCCACAAACTCTTACATGTACTTCGACTTACCTATTCAAAGCTTTAATATAAGGCTGATTGCACATACAGGGGAAAACAAAACAAAAACCCAACATCACATCCATTTCAAATTTAAAGTTACGAGTACACATCTTTATTCTATATAATAGGAGTTTGTGTGTGTGTGTGTGAGTGTGTGTAGGTGTGTGTGTGTGTAGGTGTGTGTGTGTGTGTGTGTAGAACACAATCATGAAATAATTTGTCTTGATTAAAGATTGAAACAAATTGTTTATTATTTTACTTTATAATTTGGTAAATTTAGTGTGTGTGTGTGTGTGTGTGTGTGTGTGTGTGTGTGTGTGTGTGTGTGTGGGTGTGTGATTGCGTGTGTGTATTTGTACGTGTGTGTATGCACGTGCGTGCATGTGCGTGCGTATGTGTGCGTGTCCGCGCGCCCAACAACATAAACGACGCAAAAGCCCATTTTCTATAAGCAACATGATTTTATTAGGGAAAGGTATTTAACATGTACTGCTTATATCTGACTAACAAAAAATATATAATGAACATGATCACTCGTATACTAAAAGTAAACAACTGCATGATGCAATTTGTTAGTTACACCCTGAATCATATACAATCTAATCTTACTTGGGTTTTTAAAGACCCAATTTCTGACATGTATACTTTACAAATGTCTTGTGCCTACGTAAACTTGCAGAAGCCGAGCTGTCCAGAATGTGGTTGGAGGTTTATCCAGTCTGACGTGCTTATGGACCAATCAGCATGTTGCTTATCATGATAACATTAACCCCAGAATAGGTCCAGTGATTCGATTTGGTGCACGCTTTAACCAGTGTGTCCGGGAGTTAGGGAGTTTGTATCTAGCGGAAAAATAAATATCCTGGATAATCTGGTGTATGTGCACTCGTAATGGTAGGCCCTACTACACATGCACGTGAAATTGTCGGTAGATAGGACCTTTTTTTTTAAAATTCATTTAACGTCTTATTCCCTGAAGTGATTTTAAACTAGTGAATAAAAGGGAAGGAAGTAAAACCTAAACAAGTGCTGGACTCTAACGGGTGTTGAGTACCCTCGCGTGCTCTCTCTCTGTCTCTCTCTCTCCGTCTCTCTCTCTCTGTATCTCTGTCTCTGTCTCTCTCTCTTTCTCTCTCTCTCTCTCTCACACACACACACACACTAACTAAATAACAAGATTCATAGAAATCCGTTCTTTAGTTTCAGATAAAAGTGCTCAAAATTAAAAAAATATATATATGGAAACAGCAACAAAAATCATGTCACCACGATGCTGTTGCTCGATAAACATAAGTTTTCAATAAGGCCCAACGCATTTGTACACTCTCATTACATGCATAGTTTAAAGGAAATTTAAAAAAAAAGAAAAGAAACTGGAACTAACAAGGAAGGAATGAGGAAAGGGGTAAAAGAAAGTGATAAATTGCTAGTGGGAGAGGAAGAAATAAATTAACAACGTGTCAACAAAACTTGATTGATTTAATAATAATAATAATAATAATAATAATAATAATAATAATAATAATAATAATAATAATCTTACCCTATCCCGTAACTCAAAGGACGCTGGGGCACCATAAATGATCGTTCAACCGGCGTGCTCTATTTTTCTCTGTTCTCAGCAACCCTCGTGGCTTCGTTCAGTGTCAAACCAGTCCATTCTCGAATGTTGTTCTTCCATCTCTTTTTCTGTTTCCCTCTTCTTCTGCCTCCTTGCACCGTGCTTTGCAGGCTGGTTTTTGCAAGGCCTGATGCTCTGGTGACGTGGCCATACCGTCGGAGTTTCTGTTTCTTCACCACTGTGAGCATGTCATCGTGTTGTCCAATGGCTTGTGTGATGGGCTGTCGGACTTCGTTGTTGGTGATGTGCTGGGGATAGGAAGTGCCCAGAAGTCTTCTGTAGCACCTCATCTCCATGCTTGGTATTTTTCTTTGTAGATCTTCTGGGAGGGTCCATGTTTCGCAAGCATATAAGAAGATGGAGATGACAAGGAGCGCAACATCTTATCATGGAATGTAGACTGATGGTCCTGCCTTTCCAAATGAGCGTCAACCTTGTCAGGACAGCAGATGATTGTGCGAGGCTGGAGAGGACTTCCTGTCGGGACCCATTGTCTGATACAATGGCTCCTAACTACTTTAAGCTATGCACTGTGTTGAGGGATTGGCCTTGTACTTTGTCCATGTTGATGCCTTTGGTGTTGTTGGCCACCATTTTGGGCTTTTCACTGCACTTATTTTTATTCCATAGGCTCTGGAGGTGGTGGAGGTGGTGTCAAGTCTATGTACAAGCTGTTCAAGTTCTTGTTCCTCTCCAGCCAATCCATCAATGTCATCCGCAAAACGAAGGTTGGAGATTGCTCTACTCCCTATGCTGAATGTGCCTTCATGATCTGCAAGTGCATCTGACATGATGCGCTCTAGGAAGATTTTGAAGAATGTTGGAGAGAGTAGGCATCCTTTACTCACACCGATTGTTGTTCTGAATCAGTTCCCGATGGCGCTGTTGTGGAGGACTGCACTGGTAGCCTTGTCATACAGGCTTTTTATGACCTCAATAAATTTAGGGCTGATGACTCTCATGGTTGCCCACAGAGCTGCATGCCAGACTCGGTCACACGCTTTCTTGAAGTCTACAAACACATGGAGGCACTGTGGTCTAATGGTAGTGCTTCGGCTTGCGGATCGGAAGGTCCCGGGTTCGAGCCCTGGCCGGGCCATTGTGTTGTGTCCCTGGGAAAGACACTTTACTCCTGTTTTCCTACTCCTTCGGATGAGAGTATAAACCGAGGTCTAGTCTGTATCGCATACATTCCATCATAACGGACTTTAAAGATCCTGACGCTCATGTCCTAGACGGGTGAGTGCCGGTGACAAGAAAACACCCAGCATGCACCTAGGTCCTTCTCCCCCATCCCTGGCTGCCCAGGATTGTGCTCAGTTGTCCGGGCGTCAGACCATGCGCCCAAAGGCTGCGGGTGGGCGTCTCGGGCGCCTTGAGTTAGATCCTGTATCGGCCAGCGCTTTGAGCAGCTCTTGAGCTGGAAAAGCGCTATATAAGAACGATTAAATAAATAAATAAATGGTATAGATGTTGTTGTTGCTGTAGGTATTTCTCGCAGATTATTCTTAGATTAAAAATTTAATAAATAAAGAATAAAATGTGTCGCAAACCTGGGTGTTACTGGGTGATCACTACTGATGAAGGACTACCTTGACTTTCATGACTTACCCCAGAACATGGTTTTATTTCAATTAAAAAACCTAAGGTACACCATTTCATTCCAACACTTCACAAACACATAACACATTTTTCCAAGTTCGAGTATTTTATTATATTCCGTTCATTTTTTCTTCGAGATCGGAACGATAATTTGGCGATGCTTTTGTCGTGGTTACCGAAAATAAAGTTCGATTGTTTTTTTTACTTAGCTTCTTATAAAGTCCTCGTTGAAATCGTTGTTAACAGATGAAGAACTCCGGAACTAGGTGAGTTGGTAGAAAAGTTAATAGGAGCTGGAACTTGACGTCGATGTCGCCGTTAGATCTAAAGGCTGTCCATGACCCACCAGTGACTTCTGTAGCCCTCGTTAACGTACAGTTCCATCTTAGAATCAGTCACTCCGATCATAAGCCAGACGTCATCGAAGAATCCAGTGCCAGTCACAAAGATGACATCGTCACAGATATCCCAGACGGATAATACCACAAGATAAAAAACACCTGCCGAACAAAACTAGTCTTAGATATTTGCATGAAAATTATTTCCATACAAACTTAAACTCCTTCAGGTCCGGCTCTGCTTGGAAAAACATGTTACGATTAATCAACACATCAGTCCCCTGAAAACCAACTGCATTCAGACGAACCAACTATCTTTCTCTGGAAAAGAAATGCATTCAAACAAACAAACTATTTTTCTCCTCTGGAAAACAAATGCATCCAATGAACAAACTATTTTTCTCCTCTGAAAAATACATATATTCAATGAACAAATCATCACACGTATCAATCTTCTTGGGAAATCATCTTGAATAAAGAAAAATCTAAATATTTACCCTACGGTGCCAGAATTCAGCTAAAGCTGATCAAACGTCGAGGAACAACTATCTTCCTGGCCCAACCACATCTGACATCATTCAGCCTCCAGCTAAACTGTCGTTGGCACCCCACAGAATAAGTTGCCTCGGAGCTTGGGTAGAATCCTCCCTGTCCAGTCTAGATCTCTTTCCCAACTGATTGACAGTTTTCCTAACCGATTTTGCCTCTGTTTCATTTTACTAAGGTTACCATACTTTTATCATTAAAACAACCAATGAAAATTTCCCAACGCAAACAAATGACCTATCACCTCAAATATTATATTTTATAAAATTAATAGCTCACAAACCTCTTTGCTTTTCCTCAAATTTTATTATTGGCATTAATCACAAACTTTCACACAAAAGAATCATCGATAAAAATCGTCCATTTTATTCTTTTCCAGGAATAAAAAAAATGGCGATTGACACGCAGCAAAATTGACGTCATATTTCTAAATCTAGCACAGGCACTCTATAAAACAATTTGCACTTGGAAAATAAAAATCCTCGCGAGCGTTCCGTTTCGCGACATTACGCCCCTCCTCTTGAGCTGAAACATCCATGTTTAAGCTATTCTTTTACAAGTGCAAGCGACTCAAATAGTCTGCGCCAACGTTGTCTTTCCCTTTGATAACTTTGACTGTGAAAGAATACTGTTGCAGCTGGAGAGCCCACCTCATCAGCCGACCATTCTCAGTCTTGGTTTTCTGCAAATATGTGAGTGGTTGGTGGTCTGTCTCCAAAGTGAAATGTGTTGAATACAGGTACTGTTCAAATTTCTTGACAGCTCATACCACTCCCAAACACTCCTTTTCGATGGTCGAGTAGGTTTTCTCTGCACGGTTAAGCTTCTTGCTTGCATAGGCTACTGGCTGTAACCCTTGTCCTTGATCTTGCAGTAAAACTGCTCCCACTGCAACATCTGACGCGTCACTCCTCAGAGTAAATGGTTTGCTGACGTCAGGTAGCAATAACACTGGTTTGCTTACCAAGCAGTCTTTGAGTTTAACGAATGCTGCTTCACACTTTTCATCCCAGGCCACTTTTTCTGGTAGACCTTTCTTTGTCAAATCAGTCAACGGAGCGCTGATTTCCGCATAGTTGCTGATGTATTTCCTGTAGAACCCTACTAGTCCTAGGAATGCTCTGACTTCCTTCTTTGTGATCGGTCTGCTGGCTGACCTGATTTTCTCTGTTTTGTCATCATCAGGCATGACTGTGCCTAATGCTCCCATCTCTTCATCACACACGTCGTCGTTAACCACAACGCTCACTTTCTCTTCACCTGTTTTTCTGACTACAGCATTTGGCTGTGCTCCACCCGTTCTCGTCTGCTTCCCGTTATGTTCAAACGGCGTATCGATAAACGGCATGTTTTTCATCGGGACCTTCCTCGTGGTTTTTTCCCGCGTGCTCCTCTGACACACGTCACATGACGCATAATAACGTTTGACGTCTCCACTGATACCCGGCCAATAAAAATCACGCCATATCCGGTCGCGAGTTCGGCGTACTCCTTGATGTCCTGCCATCGGTGTATCATGAGCCAATTTGAGCACATCTGATCGGTACCGTTCTGGTACTACCACTTGTCTACATGGTTTACCTTCACTCATGTAAACTCTGTACAAAATATCTTTCTTCCACTCGTAGTGGGTTTCTTGCTTGAGCGCTATTTCTGCCCTTTCCCGAATCTTTCCTAAAGTCGGGTCTGCCTTCTGTTCCTTAGATAGATCTTCAGGACGTACTTGCCCTAAGTCAATCTGTTTAGGAATCCATGGCTTGGCTTGTGCTTGTTGCTTCTCCTGCAACCTGGTTTGTACCGGTGCTACAACTTGTTCCTCCGGTTGCTCTACCAACGGAAACAATGGAACTTTGACCTCAGTCCCGTCTGTCATCTTTCTGCTATTTCCTATCAGGACTTGATGCACGAGCGTCTTCAAAACCAAAACACGCGTTTCTCCAACGAAAAACGGAGTTTCCAAATTCACCACAGCAATGGGCACTTTCTTTCGCTTGGATGAATCTGCAAGTGTCACGTTCTGGTATTCACCCGTATACTTGCTTGGGGAAACTAAACTTGAATCCACCAATATGCTACTGGCTCCTGTATCCCGAATACCTTGAGCCTTTACTCCATCCACTTTCAATTCACAGTTCGGTTCATAGCCGTCTTCACTACATCGATTACACGGTTTCTGTTCCTGGGTCACGTTGACCGCATTCACAACAGCTGACGCTAGGTTTGAGCTTGGTCTATTTCTATTCACATTTGCCTTTTGGCAATCCCTCATCAAATGTGGGCCTCCGCAGCGAAAACATCCCTTGAAGTTTTGCTGAGACTTGTTCATTCCTGACGCACCCGCGTTACCAGGACCTGTCGCTTGACCACTCACCCCTCCATTACGTCGTTGTCCCATGTTCGAATTCTGCGTTTGCTGGTTAACCCTGGGACGGTTATCCATTCTAGCACTGGGTCCAATGGGCCGCCTCGTTGCTATCGGACCTCCAGCATTCTGCGCATCTTCATAAGTTTGAGCATGGACCACCACTTCGTCCACACACGTAGGGTTTCTTTCCCTAATAAATCTTGCCTCCTCTTGAGACACTATCTCCAACATTTTGTCAATGAGAATTAAATCCTTCAGCTCACCTGATTTTCCTTCTTTCTCAGACAAATCCACCCATCTGTCCAAATACATCCCCATTCTGTTCCTACACTCCCTGATGCCTTCATGACTGCCCCGTTTAAATTCCTTAAACCGTTTCCGATAAGTTTCAGCAGTCAGCTGGAAACGCCTCATGATCGCAGCCTTGACCATGTCGTAATCCATAATCTCCTCATCAGACATCTCGGTGTAGACTTGCCGTGCTTGGCCTCGTAATTGACCAGACAATCTTATCGCCCACTCATCCTTGTTCCAACCTGACAACGTAGCGATACGCTCAAACTGTTTCAGGTAGACCTCTACATCGTCCTTATCATCCAAATAAGGTACATTTACATTCACACAGCTCCTCGCTGTCCTGGGCTCCGGATAAAAATTCTGATTTTGGTCCCCATCATCAGCAGTCCACTCTTGCGCCTTTCTCAACTCAAACTCGTTTTGCATGGCCATTTGTTCCAATTTTGCCTTGGCCTCTCTTTCTTCCCTCATAATGCGCTCTTCTCGTTCTTCACGTCGGAGCTGGTCCTCCCGTTGCTCCTGCCGTATCTTCTCCGCTTTCTCTTCCTCCCTTATCCTCTCAGCTTTCTCCTCTGCTTTCTCTTCCTTCTCCTTCCGGATCCTCTCCGCTTTCTCTTCCTCCCTTATCCTCTCCGCTTTCTCTTCCGCTTCTTTCCTTCTCTTTTCCACATACTCTGCCAGATCCTTATCTGTCAGACCCAGGATGATCCCATCCTGCTTGTAGGCTAGCAGCGGAGACTCAGTCTCCATCTGAACTGGTTGCTGCCTCGGCATCCTCCTAGCCAAACTTTTCCTAAACTAATCCTGTTTTACTACACGTAACCCTGGTAGATAAAACCACAGACTATTTAGGCCTCAAACGTACTCGCCTTTCCAAAGGTTAAAGTACTACAACGGATACGCCTGCGCTCTAGCCCCAAACGGCTTTTCTGTCACAGCTATCCTTACGTGAACGGTTATACACTAACAACACGATCACCGACGATAATCCACCGCCTTTCAGATTATCATCAACACTTAGTCTCCTGGTTAAGTAAAACGTCTAACTAGACCCACATTTACTAACCAGCACTACCAATTACCACAATTGGTTAAACTGTCAATCGGACACTACCGAATCTGACTTTCAGACCCTCAACTAGAAATAATTCTTGGTTAGAGGTTTGACCAGACTAAGCAACACAGAGCTAATTAGATTGACCGCCTCACCGATCAATACATAACCTCTAGCCTGTCTTCGAACAACACTGAAACTACACAATGTTTTCGGAACATCCAACTTACTTAAAGTTTAAGCTGGAAAACTTACTTTCAAACTATGACCGATACTTTACCCTACATACTCCATCAGGATAATAAACGTCATAGGTTGCAGAAACTGTTCAGTCTAAGTATACCTTCGACCAAAACACTAGTACCTACGTACAACAGCTATTGCAAACTCTGCAATTCAAGGTTCGAAATTTTGGAAAAGTAAAACTTATACCCAAAATATCTTTAATCCTACTACGGATAATACCGGTCTTCACTGCTCAACCGCCAAAATAAATAATTTCAAACGAGATGATTTCCCTGAAGATACTTGCACAGCTGGGTTCTCATACAATATGTACCCACTGATGCACTACCATGTTAGCAGATATAATGCACATTTTATGTAAGCAATGACTAGCAACAACATAAAACAATATCTTACCTATACTGCTCTCTAATCATGCTCATGCAGACGTGCAACAATTACATCAAGGTAACCACAACTTGAAGCAAGAACTTATTATTATGGAAAAAATTATGAAAACTCGCTGAAGTGTTGAATTTGTAAAGTATTGGATTAATGGTGCACCTCTGACATTAAAAAAATGAATGGCTCGTTACCCCCTAGAATTTTCCAGAAATTCTAATCCCGGACGATGAACCCAGAATGTCGCAAACCTGGGTGTTACTGGGTGATCACTACTGATGAAGGACTACCTTGACTTTCATGACTTACCCCAGAACATGGTTTTATTTCAATAAAAAAACCTAAGGTACACCATTTCATTCCAACACTTCACAAACACATAACACATTTTTCCAAGTTCGAGTATTTTATTATATTCCGTTCATTTTTTCTTCGAGATCGGAACGATAATTTGGCGATGCTTTTGTCGTGGTTACCGAAAATAAAGTTCGATTGTTTTTTTTACTTAGCTTCTTATAAAGTCCTCGTTGAAATCGTTGTTAACAGATGAAGAACTCCGGAACTAGGTGAGTTGGTAGAAAAGTTAATAGGAGCTGGAACTTGACGTCGATGTCGCCGTTAGATCTAAAGGCTGTCCATGACCCACCAGTGACTTCTGTAGCCCTCGTTAACGTACAGTTCCATCTTAGAATCAGTCACTCCGATCATAAGCCAGACGTCATCGAAGAATCCAGTGCCAGTCACAAAGATGACATCGTCACAGATATCCCAGACGGATAATACCACAAGATAAAAAACACCTGCCGAACAAAACTAGTCTTAGATATTTGCATGAAAATTATTTCCATACAAACTTAAACTCCTTCAGGTCCGGCTCTGCTTGGAAAAACATGTTACGATTAATCAACACATCAGTCCCCTGAAAACCAACTGCATTCAGACGAACCAACTATCTTTCTCTGGAAAAGAAATGCATTCAAACAAACAAACTATTTTTCTCCTCTGGAAAACAAATGCATCCAATGAACAAACTATTTTTCTCCTCTGAAAAATACATATATTCAATGAACAAATCATCACACGTATCAATCTTCTTGGGAAATCATCTTGAATAAAGAAAAATCTAAATATTTACCCTACGGTGCCAGAATTCAGCTAAAGCTGATCAAACGTCGAGGAACAACTATCTTCCTGGCCCAACCACATCTGACATCATTCAGCCTCCAGCTAAACTGTCGTTGGCACCCCACAGAATAAGTTGCCTCGGAGCTTGGGTAGAATCCTCCCTGTCCAGTCTAGATCTCTTTCCCAACTGATTGACAGTTTTCCTAACCGATTTTGCCTCTGTTTCATTTTACTAAGGTTACCATACTTTTATCATTAAAACAACCAATGAAAATTTCCCAACGCAAACAAATGACCTATCACCTCAAATATTATATTTTATAAAATTAATAGCTCACAAACCTCTTTGCTTTTCCTCAAATTTTATTATTGGCATTAATCACAAACTTTCACACAAAAGAATCATCGATAAAAATCGTCCATTTTATTCTTTTCCAGGAATAAAAAAAATGGCGATTGACACGCAGCAAAATTGACGTCATATTTCTAAATCTAGCACAGGCACTCTATAAAACAATTTGCACTTGGAAAATAAAAATCCTCGCGAGCGTTCCGTTTCGCGACAAAATGAAATGGAAACAAAAATTAACATCCCATAGCAAAGTAAGTCAATTTTATGCAATATTCACATAATTAAAGTCATCTCTGTACGATGATCTTATATCAAATATTATGGTTATCTGTCACTTGAATAAATAATGTCGAACAGGATCATAAATCAAAGATTTTGCTATGATACATACATTCATACATAGTTGTTTTAGATCCATCGGACCCTTTCTAGCCAAATTAGGACCAACATTTTGCTAAAATAAAAATAAATAACAATAGTAAACAAGTGCTAGACCGTCCCTAACGGGTGCAGAGTTCCCAAGCTTGACGTCACTCGAAATACATACGTTTTGACTTAGGCTCAACGCATCTGTACACTCTCATTATATACAAAGATTAATGGAAATGTAAAAACAATAAAAATAATAATTAAAAGGTGACGTCATCATAATTACATCACTCGATTTGCATAAATTTGGTTTTACGTTGGAGCCATATGGAAAGTCTATATACACTATCCTATCCTATCCTGTCCTGTCCCGTAACTCGGAGGTCGTAGGGGCACTACAGATGATCGTTTAACCAGCATACTCCATCTTTCTCTGTCCTCAGCAACGCTGATGACTTCGCTCAGTGTCAAACCAGTCCATTCTCGGATGTTGTCCTCCCACCTCTTTTTCGGTCTCCCTCTTCTTCTACCTCCTTGCACTGTGCTTTGCAGAATGGTCTTTGCAAGGCCTGATGATCTGGTGACGTGGCCATACCAAATCCCTCCAGTAGTTTGTGAGAAAATTTGTTACAAACAAACAAAAAACTAACAAATTATGACGTCACCCTAACAACGTCATACGATGACGTCACTCAATATACCATAGTTTCGTTTAAGGTTCGAGGCATCTGTACACTCTAATTACATAGGAAGTTTAAATTTAAAAAAAAAAAACATTTTCTTAAAATCAAGATTTCACATTGATTACATCACTCGATTTACATAAGTTTGATTTTACTTTGGAGACACAAGTAAAGTCAAGTAAATACTAAATTTGAATCAAATCCCTCCAATAATGTAAGATAAAACAAAAACCCAACAAATTATGACATCACCATCAGGTGAAATGCAATTTTTTTTCTTGTCATCTGGTAGGGCTCACTATTTACTAAGTACCAAGTTTCAAACAAATTCGTCCATTAATTTAAGAGAAAAGTGCGCAAAAATCACCTCGGACGATGGACGTCGGACACTGGAAGGACGGACAAAGCCAAAAACAATAGCTCCAGAGCGGAACTAAAAGCTCGGGAACTAATAATACTAGATTCTATACGCGCCTTAGTTTTAATCAGATTAAAAACTCGCCGATCTATAACTAACATATACGCTCACATGTTACAGACACAAAAAAAACCACATTGATCACTCCAACATGTGGTGTAAAGGCGAGTCGCTATTAGAAGATGGAAAGTAAATTGAATTGGAATTTTCAGACAGGCTGCATCCAATACAATTATCGAAGAGAGGGAGGAAACCGGAGAATCCGGAGAAAACCCTGGGTGACCTGAAAGTCTCGAACCTCACTCACATAAATTCGTTTCCTGCGGGGTTCGAACCTGAGACCTTCGGTTTAAGAAACCATCTCCCTATCAACTGAGCTACTAGGCCAACCTGGCATTAGACAAAAATTGCTCTAATTACTAATGATGTCAAATTAATTTAACTCATTTCATTTATTTATTTATTTTGTTAACGTTGCACTATATTGGTAATATTGCACCAAATCCCTGTTAATATGGCTTTTTAGGAGGAAAAACAATTGGTTCCAATGCTAATGATGTCAAATGACTTGAATTTGTTTTATTTAATTATTTATATATTTGTTTGTTTAGCTTGTTAACATTGCACTAAATCCAGGTTAATCTGGCTTCTTATGGAACTTGCAATATTTCACGTGAAAATGAGTACCCAGAAAAAAACAAAATGAAATGGTGGCATTAAAATGCAAAGTAATACCGACAGACTATCAAACAAGTCATTGGACAAACGGATGACTTGCTCACAGTGGTGAAGTAACAGAAACTCAGAGGGTATGGCCCCGTCACCAGATCTTGTTGTTGTTGTATCAAATTTTATTCATCAGATTAACATAAGTTGTACTGATGATGTCACCAGATCATCAGGCCTTGCAAAGGCCATCTTGCAAGGCACAGTGCAAGGAGGTAGAAGAAGAGAGAGACCGAAAAAAAGAGGTGGGAGGACAACATTCGACACTGAGCGAAGCCATGAGGGTTGCTGAGGACAGAGAAAGATGGAGTACGCTGGTTAAACGATCATCTGTAGTGCCCCAACGACTTCCGAGTTACGGGATAGGATAGGATAGGATAGGATAGGATCCCCCCCAAGGTTTTCCGTGACTACTTGCTTGCTATAATTCATTTGTATAATGCCCGAGCATTGTATTTCCTGCTTTATAATTACATAGTGGTGTAATGATAGGATTTTCAGTGCTTGACAATAATGGCACATTGTACTCTATAATAAAGTGTAGGGTGTGTACACACAATGATGAACACACCCACACACTGTGTGGCGGAGACTGGCCGAAGCTTATGTCGCCTGTCCGTCATCTCTGCTGCTGGTCCTATTGCCTACCTATTACGCCGGCTGATGGTAGAGAGGGACAGAGAGAGAGAGAGAGAGAGAGAGAGAGAGAGAGAGAGAGAGAGAGAGAGAGAGAGAAAGACAGACAGACAGACAGAGAGAAACAGTGAAAGAGACAGAGGTAGGGGGGGGGGAGAGGAAGGAAGGGAATATGGGGCATACATGTAACTGTAACTGTAAAGACTATTAAGTGACAATTATGAAACTTCCATTAGATTTAAAGTAGAAGTAAAAAACGAGTCTTTGCGATTATTTACATCTTACACAATATACCAGCTACACCTAATAATACACTTAGATTTGCATATTAAGTTCCAGCAAACAAAGACAATCATGTCACCCTTGTTTGGCAGCTGCATCATGTTTGACCTTTATTCTTTCCCGTCAGTGACCTGCCACTATGTCCGCATACTTGTTTCCTGTTTTGACACTTTCCTGGGAACTGAGTTTTCTCCAAGCCCCGGAACATGAATATTTGATGCCTTGTCCGTAGAAGCAATCTGTTTTTGTGCTTTGGTTGCAATCATTGAATCGATATACTGCAGAAAATTACGTGTTCGGAAATGCGACTGCGACATTACATGCCATAGTAGATCATGTTTCATCCCATAAAAGCACACTCAGATTTGTAAAAGAACAATTTGTATTCATGAGTTTGTTTTACTATTGTAATATTTAATCACCCCTTAAGCTCACAATTGCATTTTGTGCTTCATTTTGTAACGGGCTATATCACTGTCGCTGTCTTTCTCGTTTGTTCTTTCTCATTCCTACTCTGTTCTTTCAATGTACTATACTATCTTCTTCGCTAAACCAGGCACCTACCTTTTTTTTCTTGAAAACTCTTCCAAAACTCCTCATTTGTGTAGCAGGTCTGTTGGGTCAGCTTGGGAATATTGGACGCTTTCTGCCAAATGGTAATTAGGGCTACCTGATGTTATTATTTAGCAATGTAGGTATTTTATATGTATGTGCTTGCCTTTGTTGATATTTTATAATGATTTTTATATTCTATTTTGCTTTTTGTTAACGAGGGTTCGATAAATTAGAGTATAGCCTCAGCGTCCTCCGCGTGAGATGCCTTTATTGTAAAGCGACCGGCCGGTGGAGTGCCTTCAGTATTACCACTAGGGTTGTTTCAGTTTTATACGGATATGGGGTGAGTCCTCTTTTAAACTAAGTCGTGGTCCTGATTCGGCTCTTTGCAGTCCGCTGGACCCTGTAAGCAATGAATAACTAACTAACGGCCTCTATAGGTTTCAACTTATAAAAAAAGGGGGAAGACTAACACACACACAAACACACACGCACACCCGTGTAGAAACGCCGTTGTGATGACTTTCATGAAACTCTACATACGTTACTTTGACATTTTTACAAATTTGTCAATTTTTTAAAGCTTTCCCTAACCCTAACCAAAACCCTAACCCTTAACCTAACCCTAAGCCTAACACAGCCCTAACCCTAACGGAACACTGTTTTGACGTCAAAATAACGAACGGGGTCCGTCAAAAGAAAGTACGTAGAGGTTGAAGTGTATGTCAGAATAACGGCGTTTCTACCTAGCCACACACACACACCCATACACACACACAAATGCACACACAACAAAACAAACAATGTAAACCTGAAAGAAAGGTTAAATAAAAACTTAAAATTTCCTGTAACAAAATTTAAAA
Source organism: Oncomelania hupensis (assembly GCA_036898135.1). Taxonomy (NCBI): domain Eukaryota; kingdom Metazoa; phylum Mollusca; class Gastropoda; order Littorinimorpha; family Pomatiopsidae; genus Oncomelania; species Oncomelania hupensis. The sequence continues at coordinate 89,410,088 of CM072511.1, read as the reverse complement.
TTTAAAATATCTGAAATTTGACAATGTTTTTGAAAATGCATTGTCTTCAATGCTATCACATTAAGAAAAGTGATGCTCTCTCTCTCTCTCTCTCTCTCTCTCTCTCTCTCTCTCTCTCTCTCTCTCTTTCTCTCTCGCTCTCTCTTTCTCTCTGTAGTGTGTGTGTGTTGGATGGGGGTGAGAGGGTTGTGTATATGTGTGGGGTGTAGTGTATTGCGCGTGTCAGTTAATTTCCATGTCTATCCATCTGTGAAAAAGAATCAAGACAACTGAATGATGTTCTTAGTGTCTTCTCATGGTTCAGTCAGTCTTGATAGTCCGGTTGTGGATGTTTCCTGAGCCCTAATACACACCGTAGTTGATACTTGACGAAGCATGCATCTCTATCCAGTACTAGAGGGAGTAGGCCTCGTCAAGTCTCAGGTACGCACACTGTCTGGGGTCCTAGTTCACGCGGTGCTCCTGTCATGCTGAACAAAACGAGCTGAGAAGTAAACAAGCTGGAATGCGGGTATCACCACTGACACTGAAGATATGTGTTTTGTTGTTCTCACACTGCTTTTTCAGTCTGAGCCTTGGCAGATTGGATAGCACTGTCCTGTTTTGAAACTTGAACTTCATTCGAAGGTCTACACCAGAATGGATAAGACTGTCCCATTTTTGAGGCTGGGTTCGCGTCCCATGTTTGAAACTGCTGTCAGGTCCCATTTCGAAACAGCGGTCTGAGGCACACCAGAATGGAGGAAGCTGTACCATTTTTCAAACAGCGGTGTTCCAACCAGAATGGGTGAAACAGTTCCACTTTAAAATAGCAGTCTGATAATAATAATAATAATAATAATAATAATAATAATAATAATAATAATAATAATAATAATAATAATAATAATAATGGATGCTATACGCGCCTTATCCCTAATTCAGACTCAAAACGCGGCGATCTGTAGCCAACATACACGCTCACATGATACAGACACTCCTACATACACAACAAACACGCATTCATCACTCAAACATGTGGTGTAAAGGCAAGTCGCTATTTGAAGTCGAGAAGGAAATCTACATTTTATTCGTGAAAGTTTAGATTGACTACGTCCAGTACCATTATTGAAGGGAGGGAAGAAACCGGAGTACCCAGAGAAAACCATGGGTGACCTCAATAGTCTCGTACCTAAGTCACGTAAGTTCGCACCTTGCGGGAATCGAACCGGCGACATTCGGCATAGGAAACCTGCGACTAACAATCCCACAACATAACAGAGTGGACGAATCTGTTCCACTTTTAAAACAGCAGTTTATACCAGAATGGATGAATCTGTCTCAGTGTGAAACAACCTTTTGATCCGTATTAGATTGGACGAAACTTCCATTTTAATCGGACGGAACCATACCATTAGGTTCAACTGACAAACTGCTGTTCATGTATGGCTGAAAGGTGTTGGCCAACGTGTTTTGTTTAGAAATATGTGATTGTGGCGATTTATTTTGACATAAAGTCTTCTTTTAGATTTTTGGCAGTCTTTAGCACTGATATCTGTGTTGTGTGGAATATAAAAACACAATTTTTTTCTTCTTCAAACTCCTCCACCTCTATCCCCGTTTCCTCTCACCTCCCTTACCCGCTTATCTTCTGACAACCTTTCAGCGTGACACCTTTTAGATACTATCAAAGACTATAAAAAAGGTATATAAGCTCTTTGATACTATCATAGTAACGCTATACACAAATCTACAGTATTAAGTTTATGTAATTTTTAAAAATCACACAATTGTGTAAAATCGTTAAATCTGTGGTGTATGAAATTGAATCGTGAACGCAATCGAATAAAATGTTTGTAACGACATCGCTCTCATGTCGTGTAGTGACAATAAACTTGTTTAAACATCAATATGATTGGCTTCCTGAAGTGAAAGGCTGCACGCGTTTAAGACATTCTGAAGAAAGTCTATCTAAATCTAAAGGTCAAACAGTGGGAGATAGTTCAAATGACCTCATTATATTAACTTTCTGTCTTGTCTTCCTTGACAGATCTGATGGCCAGGTAACTGACCGAAGGCTGTATGTAAACTGACCGAGAGAAAAAAAAAGGTCACTAGCCACTTTCCGTTCTTGTCAGATTGACCAGGCGTTATGCGCCTACATTCTGTGGTCAACAGTGTTGCTCATATCCTACTTCAAGGTACCTTTGTGGGGTCTATGTCAACAGAGAGAGAACTGGGCAAGTTGGAGGAGGAGAAGGAGAAGAAGAAGAAGAAGAAAGAAGGAGGAGGAGGAGGGAAAGAATAGAAAAAGAAGCAGAAGAAGAATAAAAAAAGAAGTAGAAGAAGAATAGTCAAGAAGAAAAAAATGGAGAGGGAAGAGGAACCAAACGAATAAGAAGAAGATGAAGAACTAGAAGAGGAGGAGGCGAGAGAATATAGTAGTAGTAGTAGTAGTAGTAGTAGTAGTAGTAGTAGTAGTAGTAGTAGTAGTAGTAGTAGTAGTAGTAGTGCAAGAAGAAGATAAGCCAAGAAGAAGAAGACGTTTTGTCCATGTCCACTGCTCTTCGTTGTCCTTGTTTAGTCAAGGCAGTGAGACTGAGACTAGTCTCTAGTAATGTCATAAGGGAGTCTGGAAAATTGCCATGCAGAAGAATGCCCGAAGTGGGCTTAGTACTATCAAAGAGCTTAATGATAGAAAGAGGGGGAACTTGGTACAGAACCGCGAGACGAAAGGTACGAGTTATGCTCCCTTGTCGACATGCTGAAAATGGCTCGTGGCAGAAAGTCAAAAGGTGACCGAGTGAAACAGGGCGGTGACTTTTGCACAGCCATCAATTGCCATAATGCCAGATACAAGAAAAGTTGTGTTGGCAAGTCCTTTTTCAAATTTCCAAGAGACAAAGAAAGGTAAATTGCAATTGAATGTGTTTATGTAGGCCTAAACTAAGACCGCTGCAGGGTGTTAGTGTTAAAACAATCGGAGAGCGGCTTGAATGATTCATGTTATACCTATGTGCTAAATCCAAAACAGTTTGCTTGCTGACAGTTTACGTTCAACAGGTCGCTCACTGTTTACGTTATTGCTAGGTTGTTTGACTATATTTGTGCTTATATTTCAAAAGTAGATGTCAGATTGGCAGTTTGGCTTCGTCAAACTGCATATGTTAACAAGTTAAATTAGACTAAGTCTGTTTTCTCCTCGTGATCAAATACTGTGCAAAATAACCCCTTACCTATGCACAAAAATGGTCCTTGATCTGTTGTAATCCCTCTTCGTTTGAGTGTAAACGGGAAAAAAATGTAATGTAGAAACTCAGTCCTTGTTCTGATCTGTGAATTTCTGCGCATTAGATCTATATTGCGTGGAATGTTGTAGTCTAGGTTCTGATTGTTCTGTCTGATTAATTAATGATTGTCCATGAAGTGACTGATGTTATTAAGCCAGTGATGTGGGAGGTGAGAGGGTTGGGGGGTAGGGGGACACCTGATATAAATTAAATTCACACTATTAGTGAAACATTTGGTTACAGTGCTTTATTGTGATTAATTGATTGAATGACAGAGCTCTCTCTTCCCCCAACCCCCCCCCCCTCTCTCTCTCTCTCTCTCTCTCTCTCTCTCTCTCTCTCTCTCTCTCTCTTTCTCTCTCACGATTACGGATTTACACAGTTTCAGATAAATGAAACAGTCTGTCATGCATATTTTAATTTTAAAATATCTGTCATTGTTTAAAAAATAATAAATTCCAGGGCAGAAAACGAACCTATGACATACACACATAAGCAGCATAAAAGCACCTAATAAATGTTAATAAGTAAACATTTAAAAAAAAAAGACAGCAGTAGCGGAATGTTAATAATAATGATGGTTAAAAGTTTGATTTTTGCAAACGTTGCCATAAAAATGTTCTTTTGCAATGTCATAGGCTCAATAAGTTACCACGCACAGATCATTCATATAGCAGATGATGAAATATAGCCAGCCCGAGCAAAGGGAAATAATCCGTGAGAGCGTCTCGCATTTTTGTATAGGACATAATGGAATTTCCTCCTCTTTCCGTAATAAGCTCTTTGGTACTATAATTATGTTTGTTGGTTTTGCTCCAGCTACATAAGGTACTTGGCGAAAGCCTGTCGGTCGTTTGTTAAAGTTTGACACTGACACAAGTAAGCGTAGTACGTTGCTGCTGTAGTATTCATGTTGCACATGTACTTTGCAGATCTACTGGAGTGTGGAAGGATGCAGATTGGTTTGGTGGGACATTTGAACAGTTTTAAAACATGAATCTTGCGTTGTAAAAAAAAAAAAAAAAAAAACATCATCCAAGAATTTAGATCTATAAAAGTAAAGTGAATCAATGGAGGGGTTTTTAAACATTGATTCTCTACAAATAAAACTAAGTCCTGTTTTTGTTTTTTTAAGTGAATAATTAACAGAAATGTATTAATTGTTCTTTTCCAGCTCAAGAGTTGCTCAAGGCGCCGACCGAGAACAGAAAGCCGCCCAAAGCGCCTACTTGCCACTTGATGCCGTATACTATCTTACTCGTTGTTTGAGTTAGCTAGCTGCATCTGTATATAATAATAATGATGATGAGATACATTTTAGGTCTGATCTGATTTTTTCTAAACGTGCACAGAAAATACCATTCTTAGAATCAATAGCAACATTTACAAAAGATCTAATTGATGATTTATCTAATGACATAAAATCTTTTTCTAAAAATATTATTTCTCCAACACCTATATGGGAGCTTGAAAATGCTCATTTTGACATACATTATAGTTTGGAAAAGAAGAATGAAAATGCTAATTTATTATCAAGTGATGTTCGTTGTCATTTGGAGAAAAATTATTCTCAACACCTTCATATTTATACTGATGGATCGGTTTTAGAGACAGGGGAAGCTGGAGCAGGCTATGTAATTCCAGCTCTAAAATTGCAAAAAAGTTTCTCTTTGAGTAAAAATACATCTATTTTTGCGTGTGAACTTATCGCAATCCTTATGGCATTAACTAAACTTTCAGATCTTTGCTCAAACGTATTTCAAGTTGTTGTATGTGTTGATTCGATGTCAGTTTTAGATGCTTTACAATCTCATGACCATTCTGAACGGCATGAAATTATTTTAGAAATTCAACATTTAGTCCACAATCTCATTATTAATGGTACAAAGGTAAGCTTCTGTTGGCTACCTTCACATTGTGGTTTTCTGTTTAATGATAGTGCAGACAAAGCAGCAAAGAATGGAGCTAAAACTATCAATGCTCACAGTATTCAACTCAATAAATCCCCTAAGGAAATAAAACGTATGATTGAAGAGAGGTCAACGAAACATGTTGTATTTGATACACATTTTGCTGTAGACTGTAGACTTTCGAGAACAATTTTTACTATGGCTAACAGAATAATGTTGAATGCCATAAAAACAAAGTATTGTCCAGATGTCCAGTGTGTATGCAATGAGACTTTTTCATTATATCATTTACTGTTTGGCTGCCGTCATTTTCTGCCTGTACTACATGTGCATGTGCATGACATAAGAACATTAGATGATATTAATTTTCATCAAAGTGCATTGTTAGCAAAACTTTTGATGGATTCTCCTGTAGCTAGATTTGTGTAAATAATTTTTTTTTTAAAAATTATTATTCCCCCCCCCCCCCCCCTCGTCTTATCATCTTTGGTGGAAAAGACGTAAATAAAACAACCAACCAACCAACCAACCTCGTTGTTTGAATTTTAGTGTCATTCGTTGACCAGAAGTTGTAGCGAAGTTTCTTTTTGTTTGAATTGCTAGTAGGCCTATCATTCGAACTGGACTGACAATAACGTTGAATTTTACAGTAAGATTAAGATAATCACACAATTTGGGTGATAAATTACATGTAAAGCCGTTAGAATTTAATTCACCCCTGGGTCCGTATTCAGAAAAGGCACTACCTGCTGGTAATTTACCATGAGGAGGGGGAAAATCGTTACCTTCCGTTGGTTTGGACCTGTCTAGTATTTAAGGTCCGTATTCAGAAAATGCAATACAGAGGGGCCGGGTAGCTCAGTTGGTAAGAGCGTCTTGCTAGTAACCGAAAGGTCGCTGGTTCGAATCCCGGATTGGTCAACGTGTGATCATATTATTTTCCCCTTTACCAACAACTGGCCCGCTGGTGTCAGTATAAATCGGTCCAATAGTCACCTATATGCGAAAGTGTCGTGTGACTATAATCTACAAACAACAACAACAATGCAATACCCGTTGGTAATTTACCCTGGTTTGGACTGGTCTATTATCCAGAGAAGTTGAAACTGCCCTGCCACTCGGCCAAACGGCCTATAATGTTACGACGCTGCCCCCCCCCCCCCCCCCCCCCCCCCCCCCCTCCGGTACTTTAAATTTATCCAACGTAAACGTAAACGTAACCCTACGGTAACTCGTACCCTTGCGAGGTAAAAATGGTGAATGCAATTGCCTTCGCAATGATTTTGCATCGGAGACGAAGGAACAGTATCTTTCGGGACAGATGAAATCCTCTAAATATTCTTGATGATGTAGAACATTACTAGAAATTCACATTTTAAAAAATCGACTTCATGCGAATTGTCGATGAAGTAGGAGAGGAGTTGCAGCATGCGAACCGACATCGTCACTTCTTCCTTCATTGCAATTGTGTGTTTAGCACTAGGTTTAAAGTTCTATCTAGGCTAGTGGCAGTAAAATTGCCGTAGACAACTTTCTTTTTGATGGTAGATTAATGATCAAATCTAATTAAACTAAACATTTTCGATGGTGAAAGTTGCTTTTTCTTTCGTGTGATCCGTCGTCTGCTATGGAAGCGGTTGTGTCGTTGTTAGCAGAGCGCATGCGTAATAGAGGGGGATTCAAATTTAACTCGAAGAAGGGACCTTGCGCGTCAGGTAGGCCTTTTTGAATACCTGCAAAGCCGTCAAAGTTCCGGGTGTCTTACTTTAGCGGGCGCCTTTGCGCATGCGCCAGGTCAAGTCGGGCTGGCTTTTTCACGATGTTAATAGGCGTCGTAACCCTAACCCCTAACCCTAACTCTTACTAAGACTACGATGGCACTGTGCGCATGCGTTGAATTTTGTAATGCGTCGACCAATCAGAATGCTCCCAGCCCAAATAAGATACTACGAACTTTGACGATGTCACACCGAGCTAGTCTAAGTTTACCGACAGTTTTCTCCAACCTTAAGATAAGAAAAAATTACCGCAAGGTCTATACCTTGAGATAAACAACATATTGAAGGGTTTGCAAGCGGGTCTTTCTGAATACGGGCCCAGTTTATTGCCGCTTCATTGACAGATAGGGCTCGAGAGCTATTGTACAGTACAGTGTTTACAGCCTCATAATTAAGGTCATGAACTCATGTTGCACGAGAAACACAATTTCGCATTCCCTCCCCGGTATCCGTACCCTCGTGAGAAAATCTTTCTGACGTGCACAAACTTCAGTTGCCTTCATTATGCGAGACGACAAACCATGTGTTTTAATAACATGGAGCGTGATCTCTTGAAGTAAAGAAAAGCACTAGAAGCATTTTGAATTCTACATGTATTGATATTTAATTTAATTTATTTTAATTTTTTTTTGCAGTTTATTATCTCTTTTTATCTGGAAACTCTGGGCCGCCTCCCCCGGGGAAGGCGTAGTCGCAGCCTGTGGCGCGCCCAAACACAACCTATCTAACTTTATTTGTGATGTTTTAAATTTTGCTGTGGGAGCAAACCGGAGTACTCGGAGAAAACCCCGGAGACGTTGCCCGAGTCGAAAGTAAATAATATTCGGAGAAACATATCGCCCAGATGCTGGATGGAACCCACGCCTGTTAGGCGCCATTGGTTTCTGGCTAGTGGACAAGGCAAATTAGTCCCGCCTTAGCCCACTTGGCCACAACACTCGCTCTTAAGGCTCTTGAGGTAAAGGTATGCAATGGTCATGGCATTTTTAATGCTACAGATACCAGTTACGCCTACTTGATTACGGCTACGTCAAGTCCACGACTACGCACAACGAGCTAATACAAGCACTGTCCACATGAGCAAACCTAAAGCCATCTTGCCTGAACGCTGTCAATGTCACGTTGAAATATGAAGCAGCATAAAGGCGTAATCAAAGCGCACTCATTCGAGATTCAGCTGTGAAAGGGTCAGGTCGACTTGGTCTTGCCTCTCTTCGTCGTTTATTTGGAGGAACTTTTATTCCTGAATCTTCACTTGTGCATTTGGATATTTTTTGTGGACACTGTGACTGTACATTTGTGGGACTTGAGCTGTCCTCGCCTTCAGCTTGTTTGTGTGACTTTGGAGGTTATAACCCACGTTCTTCATCGGAGATTTTATGTGAAATCTTGGTCTACAGTGTTTTGTTCTTTGGACGTTTGCTCATTGTGAATTATTGGATTTTAGACAACAGTCTTGCTGCGCTGTGATTGTTCTTCTGTGACTGTTCGGCAGAACCTTTACCTGCCGAAGCTTGACTCTTGATACAGTACCTGAGTGCAGCTAACCTGTCGCCACTGCATGTACTTTGAGGACAGCTTACCGACTTGTGATCGGTGCTCCTAGGCGACGCACGAGCTTTTACGGTAAAATAATTTTATCATTGTCCATTTTTAGGTCCTGAATTGGATTTTTAACTTCGATCGGTGTGTGGCTTTGGTCAGGCCCCCCTCTTTTTTTTTTTTTTTTTTTTTTTTTTTTTTTTTTTAGTGTAACATTCTTATGGACAGGTCTGAGTCCTGTCTTTCTCCAAAACGCCATCGCATGGCAAATAGGGGCAGGAAAGATTCCCCAGTTGTCAAAAATAAGACTGATGAAAACCTGATGGACAGTAGCCTGAATGGCCCAGGAGACTGTCCAACTAACACTGTTTCACTCGGCGACCTGGTTGCTGGTGCTGATACAGGGTCGGCAAATACTTGCCGTAAAAGAAAAACTTTATCTGCTTCCTCTTCTTCTTCTGGCAGCTCGATTGAAAAATCGATAGAGGTGGATGATCGCTCCCCGGGTCTTGGTCCTGGTGCCGAGAGCCCGGTGAGTAGCGACACTCCACTGGATACTGATCCCCCGGCGACTCCGCCGCGCTCTGCGTCGGCTGAGCCCCCGGTTGATTCAGAAAAAAACTGGAAGACCGTTACTGGTAAGCGCAAATACAAGCCCAGAGGGCCACAATTGTCGCCCACGGTTCCCAACTATGGATTGTGTCAATATCCAGTGATCATAACTCAAGTGGGGGACAAAACTTCTTTGTCCCTCAAATCTCTTACTTGGAAACTGGCAGACCTGCTAAAAGCCGTAGTGGGAGTGGTGGACCGAGTTAGGCCATTAGGAGAGGGCTTTATGATTGGTTGCAAAACCAAAGCACAGCAGCAAAAATTGTTAGAGCTCTCTCAGATAGGACAAGTTTTTATTGCATGTAACATTCCTATTCCCACTGTGGATGGTGTAGTGTCAGGTATCCCCGTCTCGGTTTCTGAGGCTGAGATTCGGGATAAATGCGATGGTGCCATCGGCTCTGATGGGGCTGTTCGTGCGTGCACTGTGCGGAGTTTTCGGCGGCTTGCCCTGGCCGACGGGCAACCGTCTACTTCGGTACGAGTCACTATTGAGGCGGATACACTACCGTCAGGTCTTCTTATAAATCACCGAGAGTACGGGGTCACACCGTATGTTGCTGCAGTGGTTCGATGTTACCGCTGCCAAAAATTTGGACATATCAGAAAGCAATGCAAGTTTGGTCAAGCCTGTTCCTCATGTGGTGCTGCCGGTCATGCTGGCGCCCAGTGTAAGGCTGAAAAGCAGTTTTGTATAAACTGTAAAGGCAATCACTCAGCTGCTAATATCAACTGTCCTGCTCTTCAGGAGCGCCGTCTGGCGAACCGATTAAGAGCGTCCAACTATATGCCTAGAGCTCAGGCTCTACATGCTGCAAAAAAGCAAATTGCGACCGGCTCAAGTCGGTTACTTAGTGTAAAGATAGGCGCTCCCATAACTGTTGTGGCTGCGCCTGTACCCTCCTTACTGACAAATGACACCGGACTGCCCGGCTCACCCTCTCGCCTGGCGGGTAGGGTTGAGACCGAAGCGTTGTCATCGGTCACATTGACTTCACACGTTGAATCTTGGCCAACGATTCCTTTGAAAAAACACAATATTCCGCAGTACGACTCCTCGGAAGCCGTGCAAAAACTGGAAAAGATGGTAGAAAGGCTCACGCAGACTGTCTCTGACCTGGTCGAAGTGGTCCGTGGCCTGACTGAAAAATCAATAGCTGTACCCACTCGGGACAATGTTGGAAATAGGGTCCTGGATCCTATCATGCCACAAACTGTCAAACCGGCTGTACGGGATGCACAATCCCAATACAGCAAAAAAGAAGCTGGGCTTCCCTCAGAGCTTCCTGATGCTTCTACTGTTGTAGAACAATTACATCAATATAGTGGGTACATGACCAAAGTGTTGCCCTCAAGCTACTCCGGTGATTTCATAAAGGCAGTTGGTGTTGTCGAGGACTATGTGCTTAGGGCCGCTGAGGACTTCGAAGGTTGTTTTGACGAAATCCCCGCGCCCTTGGCGTTGGAGATTTCTAAAAGAAAAAGAAATGATAAAAAGGCAAAGAAACAGAATGCTGCTAAACGATAATCAAGTTTATAATATATAAAATAATTGTATAAACAGGCTCTCAATTTTATTCTCCTGCATATTTCTTGGCAGGTTATTCTTGTAAATGTTACGATTTATCTTATTTTATGTATAAATCAAACTAAACTGCTATTACAAAGCTTATTTAGGAGCTCAGGAATGAGATTTGATCTTGATTTATAAATTTGTTTGGTGTACATAACCTACGCTTTTTAACCTAATGTTTTAACAAAATAAAATATATAACCATTTTAAAGATAGGACAGGCTCGTATGGGCCTTTTTTAACCTTTCTTATTTTCCTCTACTTTTTAATAGTCTCCCGAGTGGGGGGGGGGGGGGGGGGGGGGGGGGGGCTTGCCTTTATGCCACACACTGATTAATACAGTAAATTCCTTACCTCCTTTCCGGCCTGTTGCCGGCCTCACGCCCCTTGACGTTAGTGGTAGCGCCAGACCTGGTCTGGCAAAACTAAAAATGATGAGGGCTTTTTTGCCCAGATCTATTGTCCTTAACTTTTAAAAAATAGGACGTAAAGCTTCGCTTCGCTCGCGTAATCAAAGTCTTCCAATATCATCTGAATGGCTACCTGTATGCCTTAGTTACAGACAATAAAGAAGATACATACCCTTTATTATGCCCTAGGAATGAATATCTTGGGGGCGTCAGGAGCAAACCAAATTTTATTTTGGACTTGTCTGGTATTCAGAGAAGTTGAAACTGCCCTGCCACTCGGCCAAACGGCCTATAATTTTACGACGCTGCCCCCCCCCCTCCCCCCTCCGGTACTTTAAATTTATCCAACGTAAACGTAAACGTAACCCTACGGTAACTCGTACCCTTGCGAGGACTACGAAGGAAAAGCCAACCAGACAAGTCTTAGTAAATTCTCCCTGCTCATGGCTGAATACGCAGTTTCCACTTATAATAGTGATAAGTTTGACGATCATATACCGCTATCGGATATTCAGTTGACTATCTCAGATCAGTTGTTTTTAGATGTGTTATTAATGAAGATTCGTAGTAAAACTATTTCATACGCAGTTGCTAAAAATAAAGGAGGCTTGGAAAAAAGAAGTTTTGCAAGATCGGATCGAACAGTACGAAAGAAAAGACACCTTAAGCGCGGAAGAACAAATAACTCTTGAAAAAGACAGACAAGGATTAGTCAAACTAAGGGATCATAGGCTGAAGGGTGTATTACTGCGTTCTAGAGCTAGATGAGTAGAGGATGGGGAGAAGGTTTCAAAGTATTTTTGTAGCTTGGAAAAGAGAAATTACGTTAACAAAGATATGAATAAACTAACATAAGATGGCTCAGTAACAAGTGATACTGATGTTATTGTAAATGAAGTAAAGGATTTTTATGAGCTTTCGTATACTAAAAGAAATTTAGAAGTTTGTGAAATTAGTGTGTTTGGGTGGGAGTGTGTTTGTGTGTGTGTGTGTGTGTGTGTGTGTGTGAGAGAGATTAGGTGTGTATGTGTGTGTGTGTCTTGTGTGTGGGCATCTATATGTGTGTATCTGTGACTCTGTGTGCATTTGTAGGCAATTAGGACAATTAGGTAAATATATTTGAAGCTGTATTATACTTTTATCATAGCACGGCGTGTAATGAAAAGAGAAACTTGTAGTCCTTTGCGCGTATGATTCTGCGAAGAAATTTATATATATATTTTAAATCTCCCTGCTCAAACTGTCGAAGGACGCCAAATGTAGGATAAAAAGTGCTGCTTTTTGATTGATTGATTGATTTTTGCTTTAGGTCCAGCGGACTCTTCCGAGCCAAATCAGGACCGGTAAAAAAGTGCTGCGAGAAGGACGGCGGCAGTTGAGGTTAAAAAGACTGTCATATTCCTTTGTCCGCTGTGAATAGCCTCCGATACGATTCAGTCAATATCTGTGATCATAGTGACCAAAATGGCCTATATCGCACGATTTCATTTCCTGCGATGCATCCGATTAAAAGAAAAGTTCAAATTGTCGGGCATGGGCTAATCTAACCTAGAATTTGAGGTTTCGATTTTGGATCATATTCGACACCTACGTGATCGAATCTTGTTTTAGTCTGTCCTATCTTGGTGCACTGTTTCGTTTCATCCGCAGCTATCTTCTTTCAGCTGTGCACACTAACAAGACAACAAGCAAAAACCAAAGCACGATCTCAGAGAATACAATGATACGGAGTGTTTACTCTGAAAACCCGCCAACGTCACACGCTGTAATTGATTTCTGGCCGAATACAAACAAAATCTTTTGAAGAACAACACCATGCACGATAATTGATTTCTGGGACATGAAGCACATCGTTCCCTTTCATCGAAGCTGACAACAAATACTGAATAACATCTTTACGGATGGGAAGATCTTGGCCTGCTGCATCGTCCGCCACTCAGTCTGAGAAGTTGGAAAGTTGAATCTTGTGATGAATGCTCTGTAGGTCTCTAGGGTTCCGATACCATTGTTGAAATGTAACGGTTAGGAAATGGCCTGCAGGCTCTTTTGGGCGTAACGGTTCAGATATAGAAAGACAAAAGACGGCGATGTCAAAGATCACATCATCAGGTGACTAGACAATGCAGGGTAAAATACTGACACAACTCCTGAAAGCTAGAGCGAACCTAAAAACTAACGTGTCCTTCACAAAGGCGGTACATTAACAAGCAATTTATGCATACAATTTAATGGGAAACATTATAAAGTCCGTAAGAATAATGATTCTGACGTAATTATAGAACAAAGATATATAACCCAAACTCATAATATCTATTTTTCTTTATATAAGCTATTATACATGGCTAGAAAAAATTACAACAACAGAGTAAATCATGCTGACAAATTTGTTGAAACGATTTGCGCCTTTGGTGTCTGGGTTGCGGTAGGGTATATTTTATCAACCTAACAAAAAAATCGTACGTACAATTGTTTTTATGGGTTCTGTCTCTAACCGGCTTTGGTACTTGCTATTTTTAGCTCTAGGATGTTGGCTGGCTAGCTAATGGCTGTTGCTATTAATAGACACAAAACCTACGGAATGTATACAGTAAAAAAAAAAATAAATATACCTTCGAAAGGTTGTTGTTGTATGCTTATTTTTCCAGTGGGCCAACACTCACTGTGAATGTTAAAAGGATCTGTCGAGAGGGCGTGGTCAAAGTGGGCCCCTTTAAGCCCGCAACGCTGTCGGGTCAGTCCAAGGTTCTCACAGTATCATAGAACATGTATTGTATGTACCTAACCTCCCCTGTCCTGTCGCGTTTTTAGTACGAGGGTGCAAGGAAAACGTTAAATAAAATAACTCTCACTCGCACTCTCACTTCTTTTTGTATTAAAAAAAAAAGAAAAAGAATACGACTGGGTAAAATAGAGAATATTTAATGCATTGATGATATTTTAGTCGAGTTAGACCTATTTCCTTTAATGTAATGAATCTATGTAAAGTCTTATCTTGATTATGGGTCGTAGTTGCCACTGTCTCAGAACCTTCTTCAGAGTCTCAGTTAGAAAGTCACATGTTGCGCGATGGTATTAATGAAGAACTCGGCTTAGGCGCTGATGGTTGATGAATGGATGACGTTGACGTGACTTCTTAGTAAATGAATCTTGGCTACGATGGATAATACTCAATAGAAATTGAAAAGTAGAAACTGTCGAAGTTGTCAAACCAGATGATGCAGATGAATAGGCGTAATGACGAAAAGACGAAATCTTCTTCCCCTGCAGACAATCAATAACACGAAGGGATAAGTAAATTGTGTTAAACGAAGACACAGTGACCAGCAAGGATTCGACGAAGTCGTTCATTAAAATAAGAAAATCTGTCTAAGGCGAAAAGTTTTTGTTACGTTGACAAAAGTTACACTCGTTTATCCTTGTTGTTCACTCATGGAGTCAAAACATTTCACATTGTTATATGCAGTATAATATTGATATTTCGCATAATCAATATATAGCATTCACAACAATGGAATATACTGTTCTATAATTACGATGAAGGATGTTGCGTAATCATAAATCAACACGTAGCAATGGCAATTGATACGACATGACCACCCTTCATCGGTTTCCCCTCTAGACAAAACAGCAGCTTACCAGCAAAGAAGTCGCTTTACAGCATGACACACATCGAGATGATAGATCTCTTGAAGATCGGACGAACGAGTTGTGGTCGAAGATAAGAAGGAGGTAGTCCAAAGTCGATAATTCAGACGGTGTGTTTGCCCAGCCTTCTTCCTCCTCTCGAACCAAACACGCTGGTTCCTTGACGATCACTATGACAATAGACCTTGTGATAATCTGATCGTCGTGGATCCCAGCGTTTGGTCGGGTATTTCGCTGATGGAACATCGTATAATTTATACAATTGAATATAAAGCGTATTGCTCACGACGTATACTTGAAGGTAAAAGAAAAGCGAAGATCTGGCCAAAAGCCATTTAAAACATTCATACGTCATAAGCACACACACACACACACACACACG